>VONZ01001265.1:0-137500 GCA_012976165.1 Labeo catla | reverse complement strand
TATATTTGGCCAAAATCTCATTTTGAGATGAAATGCTGCTGTATGCACAGGCTATTTAAGTGTATTGGCTATAGAGTAGATGGCAAATGCTAGCCTTCTCTTTCCGGTCCCACACGTTTCAGAACTCAAATATATAACATATGTGCCTTTATAGAGGCATTGTTTCTTGCGTAAAGAAAGAGATCTTTATTTACCCTTGCAAGACTTCGTTCAGCTCAGCTGCTGTGGAACTTCGTTCATTCCGTCAAGATAGAAGGGGGCGGAGTTATGAGGTTTGACTGACAGTTTGAGCGGATCCAACAAGATTTAGCCACAAGTTCTTTTTAATACCTCTCACTGGCTAAATATTTGTTAAACAGGCAGACAAACGTAAAGGGCCAAAGGCATTGATTTACTGAAGACAAAAACTTCGCACTTCGGAGTGTAAGTGAAAAAAATATATATTTTATTTATATTATATTTAGGATATTATTATTATTATTATTATGGTACATATATATGTATTTTTTATACATTTATTATTACTATTATTTAGTTATTCCAAATATAATAATAATAATAATGATAATAATAATAATATGATATATCAATGGTAATATATATGTAAATAATTTAGAGTTTTATAAGGATTTATTATTATTTTTTATATTTATTATTATTATATTTGGGAAATTATTATTATTATTATTATTATTGTAAATATATAATATTAATAATATGCTTATTGTGAATTAATATATCAGTTTATTTAAATAATTTATATTTTTTTATTTAAACATTTATTATCATATTAAATGTATAATATTAATAATATATTTATTTTAAATTAATATATAATTTTATTTAAATCGTTTATATTTTTATAATTACTCTATTTTATATATTTATTCTTCTTCTTATTCTTCTTCT
Organism: Labeo catla; assembly: GCA_012976165.1. Classification (NCBI taxonomy): domain Eukaryota; kingdom Metazoa; phylum Chordata; class Actinopteri; order Cypriniformes; family Cyprinidae; genus Labeo; species Labeo catla. Next base: position 136,591 of record VONZ01001265.1, on the reverse strand, counting down.
TATTATTATAAATGTGTAATAATATTAATATATTTATTTTAAATTAATATATAATTTTACTGAAATCAATTTTATAATTATTTTTATTTTTATACATTTATTATTGTTGTTATTGTTGTTATTATTATTATTCAATTATTCCAAATATAATACTAATATTATAGTATATTGTAATGTTAATATATAATTTTATGTGATTCATTTGGAATTTTAAAGTGAATTTTATTTTTTTTTATGTTTATCATTATTATACTGCAAAAGGCACTTAGCTGATATAATTATTAGTGACAGATTTAGTATTATATTAGAACAAATGCTACATCAGACTGTTGGACGGCTCTGTATGTACACAAACAAACCAGCATTAGCGGAGGATGATAATGTTGCCCCGTCCTGCCCTGAGAGGTGCCATCCTACATTCAGTGCCGTCACACACCCATTAACCGGCCCGTGTCGTGTGTGTGTGTTTGCACGGAGTGAGTGCTTTCCATCGGATTGCCCCACGCTGCGTCTCACCCGAGGGCCACGATGCCATTAACGCGTGACCCTCAGCAGCCACGCGTGTGCCACGAGAGCGTCAGTCACGCCACGAGCCTCCGCCCACGTGATGCACCGCCGGATCTAAAGACCCTTCAAAACCCAACAGCGGCTCAGGAAATAGCGATGGAAAATTGAGGTGACGTGAATCCTCGGACCACTGAGGAAAAAAATGGACATGTGTCACCGCTAACCTTTTTACTTAATGTAGCGTGAGAGGAATTAGCACAACTCCTGAATGGAAAATCGCTCACTCTTTCCTCATGACCCCGGAGTAAAACACACACACACTCGAGCATCACAAACGCACTTTATTTTGGTGGTGTTTGGTGACTGTGAAATGTGGGCAGTTTAATCAAAAGTAAATATAAACACATTGCTGTGAGAAGTGTAGTAGTGCTTCACGTCATGTGATTGTTGTGTTTCTCACAGCTCACGCTCTGCCCATGTTTCGTGAGGCCCGGCAGCGCAGCACCAGGAAGCAGCTGGAGAAGGACCGACTGGATCCCGTCAGATCCCACAAACCTGAGCCGCCCGTGTCCGGACCAGGTGACGTAAAGCTTGCATGTTTTTTAAAGCATTACAGCCACAAATCCCTCGTTTTGGGTTAGGTTACTTTATTCATACACGCAGGAAAAATTGGTCTTGCAGTGACAACCATCCATGACACACATTCAAGACACATTTAAAAACATAAAGCACGACAAATTACAAAAATATAATACATGATACTTTATAGAAATGCTTCAAAAGCAACAACAATTTACAGATAATTTACTCACCCCCTTGTCATCCAAGATCTTCGTGTCTTTCTTTCTTCATTCATAAAGAAATTATGTTTTTTGAGGAAAACATTTCAGGATTTTTCTCCATATAATGGACTGATATGGTGCCCTGAGTTTGAACTTCCAAAATGGAGTTTAAATGCGGCTTCAAACGATCCCAAATGCGGCTGTAAACAGCCGAGAAAGAAAGGTCTTATCTAGCCAAACGATTGGTTGTTTTCATAAAAACAATACAATTTATGTCCTTTTTAATCTCAAAAGCTCGTCTTCTCTTACTCTCTGAACTCTGTGTATTCTGACTTCAACTCTATTCTCAGTGGTTGTGTAAAACAACACCCTTTTTACCTTGTCAAAATCAGCTCTGCAAAAATCATCTTATTCTGGTCGAGGTTGCTTTAAATGCAAATGAGCTCTGCTCGCCCCGCCCCTCTCTTCTCTCTGTGGAGTGACGAGCCTGTTTACTTTAGCCGCATTTAGCCGTTAAACTTGCTAACTAGCACATTATAATAAAAGGCAATCGCAAAGATTCATTAAAAAACCCTTATACTTACTTCTGCTGTAAGTGAAGCTGGATCACGAATGATTTGCGCGAACATAGACGGATATATGTAGATCGGGAGGCGCATTCCCTTCACAAACAAACGTAATCTACTGCATCTTCAGTAGCTCAGATGTCGGGAGTAAATGACGACCACTATGTTCATTATTACATCCAGCAACACAACACCTCAATCGCTCAATCGGAGATATTCTTGTCTAAATTACATCCCTGCTCCAGCATCAAAACAATGGAGGTTGGACTGTTACAGCTGATCTGAGGTAAAACGCTCATCAACTATGGTGGGAGCAGCCTCTGTGGGTGTGACGCCACAGGCATCTGAGAACGGCTCGATTTGAAAAAGGGGATATTATTTTTACAGATTAATTAAACACTGCATGAATTTTTATCATTATAGGGTAGATTTGTACATACACTGCCAACACACAATAATGTTTAAACAACATGAAAAAGTGAACTTAGCATCCGATGACCCCTTTAAGGGTGTTTGATCTTCTTTGCATGTTCACTTTGTAAATACTGTGTTGGTACTTCTGCAGTGATGTAGGATGATTTTGAAATGATCTTTGAAGTTTAGGGATGAAATATGATGTGAGTTTTTCTACATACCCTAACTGTCTTGATTCAGAATACACAGTGTTCATGGAGAGAAAGGCAGGACGAGCGTTTATACATGTTTATTAGTACTTTATGTATAGTATCTATGTAATTTATATGAATAGATTTTTCGAATATTTAAATATAATATAATAAAGAACAGAAAATGTATGTTTCCACATATACAATTTAAAATATGATTTTATATTAAGATTTATATATCATTATAGATTAACTTATTTAATATTTAATTTTTATTTATTATAAATATATTCATATTTATTTATATATTTATTTAATTCTTTATTTGATTGATTGCTTAATGTTTATTTATAGAAAAATACAAAATCACCCAAATCAAGTTTTAAACTGTATTGACACGTCCCAAGTTTCAGTAGGGTTGCAGAAATCTAAAATAAAATAGCTCATAGTATTATAACCCATCCCGAGTTAGACAAATGCTATTTTGTAAATATTAAAGGAGAAGTGCAAGGAGAGAACAAAGATTCACATATAATTTACTCACTCCCTTGTCATCCAAGTTCATGTCTGTATTTCTTCTGTCATAAAGAAATTATGTTTTTTGAGGAAAACATTTCAGGATTTTTCTTCATATGCAGTTTAAATGCGGCTTTAAACAATCACAAATGCGATTGTAAACAATCCCAGCTGAGAAAAAAGGGTCTAATCTAGCGTAAAGATCGGTTGTTTTCATAAAAATAGTACAATTTATATACTTTTTAATGCCAAACACTCATCTTGTCTTACTGAACTGTTTTTGTTCTGGTTCATGACAGTTAGGGTATGTCTCAAAACTCCCATCTCATGTTCTCCCTCAACTTCAAAATCGTCCTTTATCGCTGTTTTACCTTTTTTGTTAAGGGTGTTTGATCTTCTTTGCGTGTTCACTTTGCAAAGACCGTGTCTGTACTTCTGCAGCGATGTAGGATGATTTTGAAATGATTTTTGAAGTTGAGGGAGAAAATATGAGTGGAGTTTTTAGAGTACTTAAAAAGTATTTAAATTGTTTTGTTTTAATGGTCGTTTCGCTAGATAAGACCTTTCTTCCTCGGCTGGGATCGTTTACGACCGCATTTGTGATCGTTTGAAGCTGCATTTAAACTGCATTTTGGAAGTTCAAACTCGGGGCACCATATCAGTCCATTATATGGAGAAAAATGCAGAAATGTTTTCCTCAAAAAACAATTTCTTTACAACTGAAGAAAGACATGACATTTTTGACTTTCTGGCATTATTACACTGTGTTTTGTACCGTATTCATGTAAGTCCCACATACATTTGGCTGATGTTATTCGCTGGAGTGAGTCTGAGTCTCTGTGCCAAGAAGCTCCAGCATCACAGACGTTGAGTAAACACTGCACTAGATTACATTAAAGTCCTGGCAGAGGATCAGCTGTGGCCGTCTCAGTCCAAATCTGCAGCCAGAATCACAGAAACCGAGTTCAGTCGCCGCATCTTTCAGCTCTTGTTTAATCGCAACATAAATACAGTTCTTTGCATGGAGGAGGATGTTTTGCTCAGCGTTCATGTGTGTGAGAGCGAGGGAGGATCGTGTGAATGTTACGGGTGATTTGTGTGCGTTTCTGATGTGTGCTTTTGTCCCGGAGCAGGTAGAGGCGGTCGTGTGGCGGCCCACGGCGGGACGCTGTCCTCCTACATCGTCAAAAACATCGCCCTGGACAAAACCGACGACAGCAACCCACGAGAGGCCATCCTGCGGCACGCCAAAGAAGCCGCTGAAAACCCGTACTGGGTCGCCCCGGCCTATAAAAAGTAAGACACAGACCAGAGCAGCGAATGCTACACTGACAGCGATGTTCCCTAGTGAGGAGCCGCTGCTGCTGCTGCTGCTGCTGCACACTACTGCTGCAAAACATCAGTTTAATTTGTGTATATTCACTCATATATTAGTTGTAGTATTATAGTCATATATTAGTTTTTTTATCATTTTGTTTTTAAAATACTTTTATACTAATATACTTTTTTTTTTTTTACTTTTCAAATGTTGTTTAACACTGCCTTTTTCTTCAAATATTTTCATTTTTGTTTTAGTTTTAGCGATGAATTGGTGATAAGAAAAGTCAAATTTATTTTTATTAATAATAGATAACATACAAAGTTATTTCCATAATTTTTCCAAATAAAATATGGTTGTTTTTAACTTAATATAGACGCAAATTTCACAAACAAGTTTAGATTTATATACTTGAAAAAAATGTGAATTAATATGTATTTTAAAAAAATTGAAATGTTTCTATTTTTAAATGTTTTTTTTATGATTTTGTGTTCTCATTTTGTAAAGTAATTTTGTTTCTTTTTTTATACTATAAGTTTCACTATTATTATTACTATATATTAGTTTTATATAATACTATAATTATTACTATAGTTTTTACAAACAAAACAGACAAGTGTTTTGATCTTACTGACAATGTATGTGTATGTGTGTATATATATATATATATATATATATATATGACCATGTTCAAAACTTGGTAAAATATGTTTGTAAGTATGTTTGTTTTTAATTTGTTTAATTTTGTTTAGAATTTTTTCATTTTGTAAATTAAAATTAATAACTTTTTTTGATAATAGTCAATATACAGAATGAAGTATTTTCATAATTGTTTACAAAACATAACTAATTTTTTTTAATCACACTTAAAAGTTTGTAAAATACGTTTGTAAAAATAAGTTTATATATTTTTTAAAAACTTCTTGAAATTCTTTTACTTTTAAAATTTCAATTTGTTTAATTTTTAAAATTAAAATGGTTTAATTAGTTTGAATTTTGTTTAGAAATTTGTTTTCATTTTGTAAATTAATTCTTAACTTTTTTTTTAAATAGTAGTCAGTATACAGAATCAAGATTTTTAATCATACTTGTGAAAACTTGAAAAGTGGAAACAGTGAAAAGTTGTTACTTTAAAAAAAAATTTTACTTTTAAAATTTCATTTTTAAAATTGTTTATTTTTTTCTCATTTTGTAAAGTAATTTTGTTTCTCGTTTATACTATTAAGTTTAAATTGTATAAAAAAGTTTATAAAAGTTTATAAACTTTTAAATATGTATATTTAACTATATTTCAAAATTTGTAAAATGTTTTTGTAAAAATAATTCTACTTATTTTTTTTAGATGTTGTAAATGGTTTTTTTAAAATAGTTATTCATTTGTTTGAATTTTTTCATTTTGTAAATTTAAATGTATAAAGCTTTTTTTATAAGTATTTTCATAATTGTTTAAAAACATAACCTACAATTTTTTTATTATATTTTTTTCTAAAATATGTATATTTATATATTTTTAAAACACGTTTTAAAATTATTTTACTTTTAAAATTATTTTTTAAAATTAAAATTGTTTGATTAAGTGTTTTGATTTTGTAAATTAATTAATTAATTAACAAAACAGGCAAGTGTTTTCAACTTACTGACAATGTATTTTCTAAACTTTAATATATATTTATATATTTACCCATATTTAAAAGTTTGTCAAATATTTTTGTAAAAATAAGTCTACTTATATTTTTCTTAATTGTTTTTAAGGTTTTAGTTTGTTTCAATTTTGTTTAGAAGTTTTTTTCCATGTCGCAAATAAAAAAAATTCACTTTTTTAATAGTGGTCAATATACAGTATAGAATCAAGTATTTCCATAATTGTTTACGATCAAAATAACTTACGTAGTTTTAAATATGCTTAAAAAAAATTAATTAATTTAACAGCATGGCCAATAGAATCAAGTGTAACTGCAGTTTAATAATTTATTAAATAATCATCTATTAATAATTTATTTGATTATTCAATAGTTAGCTATTATAGTTAGAGTTTTCCGCTGAGCTCAGACCTGACACCTTTAATCTGAAGAATGCATGTAACGTTGCTGTATAATGTGGTCAGAATAAGGTCGTATCCCAGAAGGCCGCAGAATGTGTGGCCGGAGCTCAGGTACAGGTGAGACAGGTGTGAACAGACAGAAAGTGTTGCTGAAAGCAGAGCGGCTGAAGTTCACCTGACACCTGCGTGTCACACCTCAGCTAACAGATGCATTAATGTTTGAAGGGCCGTACAGGTTTGGAGATCTTCAGCCGCGGCTCCGGTTACAGACAGAGTTCTGACGGGTGAAGGGTGACGCTATTCATGAGCACTTCATCGTCCCAAAATAACAAACACATTGCCCCCGAACACTGTTTCAACACCTATAGATCTGCCCAAATGTCATTGCATTACATGACAAAAACAAGATACCACACCTGCATATGATATACGTCTAATGTAGTGACATTCAGATATTTTTAAGTGTCCTAAGATTATTGTGCAAGTAAAATTAAAAAATCATTCCTTATTTTATGCTTTTTAGGTTTTTTTGTGCAAAGCAGATTATCATCAGACAGTTATTATTTAATTTATCTACAGTTGTTTATTTAATTTATATATGTATATTTAATTTATAATTTATGTAATTTATTTCTTATTATTTTCTTCATACTACAGACAGATTGCATATATTTATTTGTACATTTAATTTATATATATATATATGTGTATGTGTGTGTGTGTGTGTGTATCTATTTATTATTTAATTGTTAATCAAATAAAACATATAATAATTAAATATATAATAATTAATATGTAAATAGTAAATATCCAGCTGTTGGCAAAAATATATAAATATATAAATACATTTATACAAAAATATATTTTTTTGTATTTTATTTTATTTTACAAGAATTATAAGTGGAAGTATATCTGTGAGCATATTGGTATTGGCCATAATTTATTGTAATTTTTATTTTTTTATTTATTTATTTACAAACATGTTGCCTTTGACCTGTTGAACCCATTTTTTTTTATTTTTTATTACTTAACTTTATTTTAGATTCTTTTACATTTTTATTATTTAATTTTACAAGAATTGGCTGTATTTTTTAAATAATTTTTGTCATTAAATATGTAAAAAAATATGTTAAATTTTTTGTAAAATAATTTTATTTTATTTTACAAGAATTGTAAGTATATCTGTGACCGTGTTGGTATTGGCTGTAATTTTTTCTGATATTGTTGAACCAATTTTTTTATTGTACTTTATTTTATTTTGTATTATGTGATTTAATTTTTATTATTTTATTTTACAAGAATTGGCCGTAATTATGTCTTCTGAATTGTATTTATTTACAAACACGTTGCATTTGACCTGTTTAACCTTTTTTCCCATTTTACTTTATTTAATTTTTATTTGTTGTTTTATGTCATTACATAAAACATAATATAACAATTAAATAAATATATAATAATTAATATGTAAATAGTATATATTTAATCTAGATTAAGTATATATTAATTATTATACATTAATTTAATTATGAAATCTAAAAAAATATCCACAGCTATTGGCCAAAAAAATTATATTATTTAGTAATAATTAATAATAATATAATATATCATCATTTATAATTGTATATATATTAAATGTCAAAATGTAGTAATTTAACTGCTGAAAGAAAATATTTTATGACTATAATATTTTTTGTTTTGGTAGGAAAAGACAAAATCACCCAAGTCAAGCTCTAAACATTAAATCATTGGTTATCTTGTGTTTTTTGGGCTCTCTGTAGTACGTGGATTATCGTCAGATAAAACATCCACAGTTGTTGCCAAAAATACAGTCTTTTTGTTATGATTTTCTTCATACTCCAGTGATGTATTACATCCTGATTCCAAAATCCTAAAATAAGATGTGACCGAATGGCGCTGCCGCGGTGGGACGAGCGATTCCGTGAAAGGTTTTCCAGGTTGATGGAATTTTAATGCATGTGGAAATCCCAGTTTTATGTTGTGTTTACGTGTAGTGAAAGCGAGCGGCTGTGAGCAGAGGCTTTGTATTTACATTCTGGCCGTGTGCGTCCCAGTAAAGCGGGAGCGTGTGGTCCTGAAATATGCTGCCGATAAGAAGCTGTCAGCTTTATATCTGTTCATCTCTTCTGTTGGATGTTTATCTAGAGAATAACACACGGATCTGTTTCGGCGGTGGTCCGTTCAGCTGCACCGCTGGCAGAACTGAATCGAGCCAACAAAGGCCGTGTGTGACGGATAGCGTGACGAGATCAGAGACGTGAACACGCTACTGTTTAGATACCCAGCGCTGAATGCTGCGCTGCTGCTCTTGTGTTTTTTTGCGGGAGCGCAGGCCTAAATCCTGCCTATATGATACAACAATTACAAGCCGAAGTATATCAGTGACTAGATTGGTATTGGCCATAATTATGTTTTCTGAAATTTCTTTCTTTCTTTGGTTATTTACAAACATGGTAAACCATTTTTTCTAGTTTACTTTATTTATTTTTAATTTTTGAATTTTATTATTTTATTTTGCAAGAATTATAGGTGTAAGTACATCAGTGACCATAAAAAAATTGTAAAAAGATTTTTTTTATTTTACTTTATTTTATATTACTTGTAATATAAAATGAATAATTTTATTTTACAAGAATTGGCCGTAATTATGTTTTCTGAAATTAATATATTTACAAACGTTGCATTTGCCCTGTTAAACTATTTTTAAAAATTATTTGACATTATTTTATTTTATATTTTTTTATTATTTTATTATTTTATTTTGTAAGAATTAGAAGTGGAGGTATGTCAGTTACCATATTGGTACTGGCTGTAATTGTTTTTATTTTTATTTTTTCTGATTTGTTTGCTTATTTATTTACAAACATGTTGACTTTGACCTGTTAAACTGATTTTTTTATTTTACTTTATTTTATTTATATATATATATATATATATATATAATTTGTTTTTTTTTTTTAATTTAAAAATTGTAAAAAGATTTTTTTTTTTTTTATTTTATATATTTTTTATTATTTTTATTATTTTATTTTATAAGAATTATAAGTGGAAGTATATCAGTTACCATATTGGTACCGGCTGTAATTGTTTTTATTTTTATTTTTTTCTGATTTATTTATTTATTTATTTATTTATTTACATACATGTTTGACCTGTTGAACTGATTTTTTTTGTTTTACTTTATTTTATTTTATATGTATAATTATTTTATTTTTTTATTAATTTTTATTTTATTTTACAAGAATTATATGTGGTAATACTGTATGTTCATAATATTAAGAATTTGAATTAATAATATATTAATATCAATTAGTTTTTTTTTATTTGAATTATTTGTGAAAATATATTGGTGACCATATTGGTATTAGTCAAAACTGTTTTAATTATCACTATTTAAATTAGTAATATATTAATATCAATTAATTTTTTTTTTAATTTAATTTAATTTTTTTTAATTCTTTGTAGAAATAAATTAGTGACCATATTGGTATTAGTCAAAACTGTTTTAATTACCGCTATCAGTCTGATTCAAGATTGCATTTTATTTTGTTTTGCAAAATTTTATTTTATTTTATTTTATTATATTTTATGGAAGTATATTGGTGACCATATCGGTCTGATTCAAGATTTTTATTTTGTCTTGCAAATTCTCAATTTTTACATTATTTTTATTTTATTTTATTTTAATAATTAGTACTGTTTTAACTATTGCTATCAATCTGAAGATTTTTATTTTGTTTTGCAAATTTTCATGTTGCATTTGACCTGGTGAACCTTTTTTAAATTTTATTTTACAAGAATTATAAGTGGAATTATGTTAGTGACCATGTTGGTGTTGGCCGTAATTTAATTTGTTTTTTTTTCTTGTGCACTTTAATTAATTATTTATTTACAAACATATTGCATTTGACCTGCTTAAAAATGATCAGTTCTAGTCTGATTCAAGATTTTTATTGTTTGTTTATTTATTTATTTATTTATTTACCTTTCCAGATGTGCTTTCAATTTCTCTTTAGTTTTTTTTTTTACCAAAATTTTTAAATTTAAGATTACTTTGATAAAACCTGTTGATAATTATAAAAACTGAATAATTTTTAGATCCTTTGTTTTTAAAACATTATAGACACTTATTGATTTAACTGAAACTCTCCACATTTCTGAAGCCGTAAATTGAGCAGATTTACCGTGTGCTATTTGGCGTCTCAGGTGTGTGTTTTGTGTGTTTTGTGTGACTGACGTGTGTAACTGGATCTCCATCGTTAGAGGAGAGCAGAGCTGGTCTCATCACTCCATTACTACAGTAATGAACACAGAGCTAATGATCCTGTTACTCTCGTGCTGCTCGTGTCGTGCCGCTGTAATTGCTGTCTTCAGGTGTCCAAACACATACACACACACACACTCTGACACTGGAGACGCTGTGGTGTGAATCGAGGTCAGCGCCGCAGCGTCACTCGTGTCGTCTGTCATCAGCGTTTGTCCTCTGTACTTCAGCTTCATTTGTCCTCTCATGTCTGTCAGAACAATCAGCGAAAAGACGTTTGACGTCTCAGATTCACCTCCTGCCTCAATTTCAACAACGCTAGCAAATCAGACAATTTTGTTTTAGATTTAAAGTTTTAGATTTTTTTGTCATTTTTATTAGTTGCTTTTTTAAATGTCTATATACTTCTAATTAATTTAAACTCTTTTATTATTTAAACTAAAATCAAACTTCAAAAGCCCGAAGTATTTAAAAAATTGTCTTTGTTAATAAAGTAAAGCTGAAATAAAATGTAAATGTTAAATGAAAAACTAAAATATTAGAAATGTTGCCTTGACAAGCGACTGAAAGAAGTTTAAGCCGAAGTACTAAATTTACTCATTGGAAATTTACAAAATGAATAAATAAAAATAAAAAACAAAATAAACCTAATTGATAATATAAAAAGAAAATCATTCATTAAAAAAATGAATTAAATGAAAAAAAAAAATAATAATACACTAAATTTAAAATGCAGTCTGGAATTATAATGATATGGTCATTCCAAATATAAATAAAACTATATACTTGCACCTTTTTTAATTTATTGTTTATTATTTTATTTTACAAGAATTGGCTGTAATTGTTTTCTGAAATGTATTTATTTACAAACATGTTGCATTTGACCTGTTGAACCTTTTTTAAAATTTATTTTGCTTGATTTTATTATTTTATTTTACAAGAATTATAAGTGGAATTATATTAGTGACCATTTTGGTTTTGGACGTATTTATTTATTTTTTTCCCTTTGAACTTTAATTAGTTATTTATTTACAAACATATTGTATTTGATCTGTTTAACCCTTTTTTATTTTAGATTTTTTATTTAATTTTATTATTTTACTTTACAAGAATTATAAGTGAAATTACAAAGTCCATATTGGTACTGGCTGTAATTTTATTTACTTTTTTATCTGAAATTTATTTTAAGTATTTATTTGTTTATTTAATAATTTTTTTTTTTTTATTATTATTTTATTTTACAAGAATTATAAGTGGAAGTATATTAGTGACCATATTGGTAGTGGCCGTAATTTAATATTTTATTTTTTTCCTGAAATTTATTTAATTATTTATTAATTTAAACTAAAATCAAATAAAAAAGTTCAAACTATTTAAAACATTTTCTTTGTAAATGAAGTCAAGCTAAAATAAAATATAAATATTAAATAAAAAAATAAACAAATATTAGAAATGTCGCCTTGACAAGTGACTGAAAGAAGTTTAAGCTGAAGTACTAAATTTAGGAACTGGATAAATAAATAAATAAATAAATAAATGATAATATAAAGAGAAAATCATTCATTTAAAAGAAAAAGCACAAAAATTTAACTAAATTTAAAATGCAGCCTGGAATTATTATTAAAAAATTTCATTCAAAATTTAAATAAAACTTCTAAATAATATATATATATACACTACCGTTCAAAGGTTTGGGGTCAGTACATTTTTATTGTTTCTTTTTTTTTTTTAAGAAATTAATACTTTTATTCACCAAGGATGTATTAAGTTAATAATTAAAAGTTTATTAAAAGTTAATAATAAATAATTTACATTGTTATAAAATATTTCTATTTTGAATAAACACTGTACTTTTTAAACTTGTTATTCATGAAAGAATCCTGAAAAAAAAAAATTCACAGGTTCCAAAAAATATTTGGCAGCACAACTGTTGATATTATCCAACATTGATCATTCTAATAATAAATCCGCATATTAGAATGATTTCTGAAGGATCATGTGACACTTAAGACTGGAGTAACAGCTGATAAAAATTCAGCTTTTCATCACAGGAATAAATTCTATTTTAAAGTATGTTAAAATAAAAAAAAACATTATTTTATATTGTAAAAACATTTTGCAATATTACTGTTTTTTTTTTCTATATTTTTAATCAAATAAATGCAGCCTTGATGAGCATAAGAGACTTCTTTAAAGACTATTACAAGTCTTACTGACCCCAAACTTTTGAACGGTAGTGTATATATAGGTTTTAATTAATAATGATAACCCTGGTTAACTAATAATATATTATTAACCAAATAATACTATAAAAAAGTTACTTCATACATTTAAAAAACTGACAAAAAGCATATAAAATTACAAAAAATAAAACAAAAAAAAACTAAATTTCAAGCACAATCTGGAATTATATTAATAAAAGCTCATTGAGAACATAAATAAAACTATATATTTATAAATAATAATATAACATTGTTTTCAAGTAATGATTTTTTATGGTTTCAGTTTTAGCTAATTATAATAGCCCTGGTTGACTTCTCAGTTTTTTTTTATGTTAATTTGTGTTAAAATATTTTAGATTTTTTTTTAAGTGATGCATGTGATATTCCGGTTAAATGATATTTGCATACCGATTTTATTTATTTATTTATTTTAATGTATTAAAAGTTATTTAAATTTATTTAAAATATTAATTTAGTCTCAGAATGCATTGAGTTTGTGATGTGGTGTGTGTGTGTGTCAGTGTCCCCCTGTGACTCGCAGCAGATGTTGTATTTTAATCAGCGATCTGAATGAAAGTAGGGAACTGGATTAATCTCCCATCATCCTCTCTGTCTCTGTCAGTGGGCCGCAGATCACGTTTTCCATTTCTCACACGGCGAACGCTGTGTGTGAGACCTGAATTTCTCTCACGAGGTGTTTTTCTCTGACAGGACGCAGCCGGATCCGCTGTTTGCCGAGGAGGAGGAAGAGGAGCCTGATGAAGATCAGCCAGAATGGAAGAAACGCAAGATCTGAGGAGATTTCCTCTTCCGGTTTGACTCTGGAGTTGTGGAGTTCAGACGAATCTGGAATCTCCATCTGGATTCTTACAAACCTTATGGAAAAGGACAGATTTAAGTCAGAATTTGAGCAGAAGAAATGGAAAATGTTGTAGTAAAAGTTGTAGTTACCAGCTCATACAGATGATTCATTATTGTCTGATTTCTTATTTTGGCTGTTTTTGATTTTGTATTTTTGTCTTTTAGATTATAATTAAACCCATCACGTGGCCTGTTTCTCATACAAACGCTCCTTGCCCTTTTTATTTGGTATCGTGGGTTGAAAAGCAAAAATGGGCGTGTTTTACGTTCGGTCAGCCTTCAGTAAATAGTGCTGGATATTTGTTAATTTTTGTCAGAGCCGAATGAGGCGGCGAAGCACGCACGTATCGGCGTGTCGGATCACATGTATGCGTGGCGCTCTTGCGTGTAAACATACAGGACGTCACGTTATCACAACGCATTCCTTTCCGGTGAATGTCCCGTGTGAATGACTCCTCGTCTTCCCCCGTGAGTCACTGCGCTCTATAAATATTTACTCGAAAAAAAAATCTTTAGATACTTCGTTTGTTATTAAACCTTAAGCTTTTCAGGATCTTCACTGTGTCTGGCAGAAGACTCCTTTTCTGTTGTTTGAATATTTACTGTAGTTTCTATATATATATATATATTATATATATATAATTCAATGCAATAAAAAAATTTATATACTTTATTTTAATTATGTATTTACTGTGATATGTTAAAACACAATACTTATTTTATTGTCATATATACACAATATATATGTGTATATATACACACTGCAAAATAAAAATAAATAAAAATTTGTGTTTTTTATTTTAGTGGTCATGTATTAATATACATATTATATATACAAACTTATATGACTGTTATTAATTAAATAGTTGGTTTAAATAATGTAACATCATTATTTATATTAATTTAACTTAAAAAAAAATATATATATATATATATATATGTATATACTTATGTAATATATATATATATATATATATATATGTGTATATACATATATATAATATATATATACGTGTATATATATATATATGTATAATACTTTATTTTAATAATTAATAATTATTTTAATTGATGATTATATTAATGCACAGTGCTTATTTTATTGTCATTAATTAAATTGCATTGATTTTATATATACACACACATACACAGCAAAATACAATTTTGTAATTGTAAGCAGAAAAAAAAAATAAAAAAAAAAATATATATATATATATATATATAAAATATATTAAAAATATATAATATATATGTATATAATATTACATTATATATAACACACATTAATATCTATAAATATGAAAAAGATATTGTAATGACAATTTAAGCAAATTTTCCTTCCAAAATTGTCATTAATGAATATACAACTTCTTGTAATTTTTTTTTTTTTTAATAAATATATTGTTGGTCACGGTGTTTATGGCACATACTTTAGTTTTTATTTAAATGACTATAAAGTACAATAAGTATACCATGATGTATTAATATGTTGCAGTTTAAATGAAATATAATATAATATATATGTATATGTAATTATTTGTAATTAATTTTTATTTATTTAGGCTTTTTGTGCGTGTGCATGTGTGTGTGGTGAAATTTATGACGGGTTTCATGAGATTCCTGCTTATAGTCTAGTCTATGAAAAATTAGAAAATGCAAAAGAAAAGCACAGAACATGAATAATTAGGCCACATTATTAATGCTGATGTAGCTTGGGCTTTTTAAAGTAGGTGCATAATTGAAATGCTCTGATTGTAAACATCTACTTTTAGACGGCTTGCATAAGTGCACATCAATAACAGTCGGTGGATGAAGATGATGCCACCGCTGAAGAACGAGCCGCTGCCGCAGTAGATGTGGATTATGTGTCTCCGCTCATTACAACCGAATGGAATGTACCCTCTGGCTAACCTACAGGACCTACGCTTTTGCTTTTTAAAACACGAGACGAGATCTTGAAACACTATCGTTTCTCAGAGAGCCACTAATGCGTTTGAGTTTTCCTTCGCTTTAAGCCTCCCGTGTCCGGAGTCTCTCCTGCAGGGATGGACGGACGTGTCGAGGGATTTCCCGACATTTCTGCAGTGTTATTGGATAGCGCTCGGAATAATAACCCAGAAATAATCCTCCGGATATCTGCAGCTGCGAAACCCTCGAAAGCAAATCATCCGCTGATCAGAAAAGCGTCGTGAAGAGTGAAGTATCCCAGCTTCCCCAGCGCCATGGCCTAATCCAGCGGCCTATTCTGAGTGCTGATGTCAACAAACGCCCCAGTGTCCGTTACGGCCCGGGGAATGTGGGAATGCCGGAGCAGGTGATGTCACCGTGTGCTTTGGTTTGAGGCGGCGGGCGTGTCGTGAGCTCGGCCGCCCTATAAGTCAACGCCGCCTGTCAGTGGATCGTATATCTGGGGCTTGTTGTCACGTTGTTCTCTGAATCACTGACTGTAGAGGCTCACGGCGAATCTGGAGGGTTAATTGGGCTTCTGAGCTTTGAATATGGGTCTTAATGAAAACATGCAAACACATACTGTATGTAGGCCTGTGTCGGGGGTGCTCGACCCTGGTCCTGGAGATCGACTTTCCTGCAGAGTTCAGCTCCAACCCTGACCAAACACACCTGAACCAGCTAATTAGGATCTGAAGGAGCGCTTGATAATTACAGACAAGTGTGTTTGATCAGGGTTGGAACTAAACTCTGCAGGAAGGTAGATCTCCAGGAACAGGGCTGGGCACCACTGCCCTATGTAGACTGTACTGTCATTATGTCTCCTCTCATTTTCCAAACTCATGTTTTTCTCTAGTCCAGGCGATTTATTGCTGCTCTGTAGTTTTGGAAATTGGTAAGACATATTTTCAGTTTTTATTGGTAATTGTGGGATGATCACAGCAAACAGTAAGACACATCACACCTCCAGCACAATGAGTTTCTGGATCTGTCTTTCATTCTGTTCTTCTGTTGTTCTATCATTCTGTCTATCAATCCATCCACCCACCTATCCATTGTTCGGTCTATCGTTCCATCCATCCATCCATCTGCCTATCTATTGTCCCATCCAGCCATCC
Source organism: Labeo catla (assembly GCA_012976165.1). NCBI lineage: Eukaryota > Metazoa > Chordata > Actinopteri > Cypriniformes > Cyprinidae > Labeo > Labeo catla. The sequence goes on along the minus strand of VONZ01001265.1, from coordinate 119,826 downwards.
ATCCATCTTTCACCTTATCATTCCATCCATCCATTTTTCACCCTATCATCCATCCATTCATCCACACACCTATCTATTGTTCAATCCATCCATCCATTTTTCTACCTATCATTTCATCCATCCATCCATCCATCTTGTCCACCCACCTGTCCTATTGTTCAATCTGTCATTCCATCCATCCATTTTTCACCCTATCATCCATCCACACACCCATCTATTGTTCAATCCATCCATCCATCCATTGTTCTACCTATCATTCCATCATCCATCCATATTGTTCAATCTATCGCTCCATCCATCCATTGTTCTCACCATCCATCCATCCATCTGTCTACCTATCATTTCATCCATCTATCCACCCACCTCAATCTATCGCCTCCATCCATTGCTCTACCTGTCATTCCATCCATCCATCCATCCATTTTTCACCCTATCATCCATCCATCCATACACCTATCTGTTGTTCAATCTATTGCTCTATCATCCATCCATTGTACTACCTATCATTTCATCCATCAATCCATCAATCCATCTATCCATCATTCTACCTGTCATTCCATCATCCATCCATTTTTCACCCTATCACCCATCCCTCCATTCATCCCTCCACCTATCATTTTATCCATCATCCTTCTATCCACCCACCTATTGTTCAATCTGTCATTTCATCCATCCATCCATCCATCGTTTTCCTGTCATTCATCCATTCACCTATCTATTGTTCCATCCATCCACCAATCTTTTCACCCTATCATCCATCCATCCGCTCTTTCTACCTATCATTTCATCCATCTATCCACCCACCTGTCTATTGTTCAATCTGTCGTTCCATCCATCCATCCATTGCTCTACCTGTCATTCCATCCATCAATCCATTTTTCACCCTGTCATCCATCCATCCATACACCTATCTGTTATTCAATCTATTGTTCAATCCATCCATCCATTGTTCTACCTATCATTCCATCCATCCATCCATCCATTCATCCATCCATCTATCATTTCATCCATTATCCTTCTGTCCACCCACCTATTGTTCAGTCTGTCGTTCCATCCATCCATCCATTGTTCTACCTGTCATTCCATCCATCCATCCATCTTTCACCCTATTATTCCATCCACCAATCTTTCACCCTATCATCCTATCATCCATCCATCCATCTATCCACATACCTATCTATTGTTCAGTGTATTGTTCAATCCATCCATCCATTTTTCACCCTATCATTCCAGCCATACAGCCATCCACCCATCCACCCATCTATCCATCCAACCATTGTTCTGTCTATCCATCTGTCCTTCAGTCAGTCCGTCTGTCTCTTTATAAAGCTGCATCATATTGCATGTTTTTATCAGGCATTCTACAGGCCTTTCTCTGCAGAAGCAGCTGAACAATTTACATGATTTTCTTGCAGATCCCTCCTCATAAGTGCCGTTCTGGATCTACATGTCTGAATGTGGGATCAGGCCTCGACTGGTCCAATCAGTGACACAGAGAACTGTTACGCTTCTTCACAAACCTCTGCAGCCCCATGGAAACATTTGCACAGAATGCCCAGATTTACTGCTCGGCCCAGCTTTACAGCCAGCTTTTGTTTACCATAGAATCCTGGGCTGCTGTTCAGGAATGCATTAGAGCTGAGCGGGACAGATCCCAACTCTCCAAACTGCTCCTCAGCCCTGAAATGTCTCTCAGCACATCTGAGCTTCAGCTGACAGACAACTGATCATCTGAAAGCCCTGCAGTATGATGGACTTCCTACTGTAAATGTCTTCTTTATTTATTTATTTATTTTTTTTTTAATTCAATCTAGTAACTCACAGAGTATACTAATGTGTCTGTAGTGTTTATGTGACCATAACTAGAAAAAGGATTTTACATAACACAACTAAAATCATATTAAATTACACATTTATTATGATAGACTACCAGTTAAAAGTTTTTTGCTCACCAAGCCTGTATTTATTTGATCCAAAATACAACAAAAGCAGTAATATTGTGAAATATTTTTACTATTCAAAATAACTGTTTTCTATGTGAATATCTGTTAAAATGTAATTTTTCCCTGTGATTTCAAAGCAGAATTTTCAGCATCATTACTTCAGTATTCAGTTAGGGTCACATGATCCTTCAGAAATCCTTCTAATATGCTAATTTGCTGCTCAAGAAACATGATAGAAAATAGAAATTATTACTTTTATTTAGCAAGGATGCTTTAAATTGATCAGAAGTAATGATAAAGGCATTTCTAATGTTACAAAAGATTTCTGTTTCAGATAAATGCTGTTCTTCTTTCTATTCATCAAAGAAACCTGAAAAAAATCTACTCAGCTGTTTTCAACAATGATAATAAATGTTTTTGAGTAGCAAATCATGATGCTAAAAATTCAGCTTTGAAATCACAGAAATAAATTACATTTTAAAATATATTTAATATATTCAAATAGAAGTTGTTTTAAATGGTAAAAATATTTCAAAATGTTCTGTTTTTGCTGTACTTTGAATCAAATAAATGCAGGCTTGGTGAGCAGAAGAGACTTCTTAAAAATATATATTAGAAATATATAAAATTAAAACTTTTTTATAATTAAAAAACTACAAATTTATATTAATTTATAATTTAGTTTTTCCAGTATATATTTATTTTGCAACATATATAACAGACTCTATGAAATGTTTTAGATCTGAGCATAACTAGATAAAAGCACTAAAAATATGTATAATATTAAATAAAATTAAAAATATTTTATTTTTTATGTTTTAGATAACTATATAAAAGGATAACTGGAAAAAAAATCTATATTATTTTTAAGATACATATTTAATTAATGTGCTATATGAATATTACAAAATATAAACATGACTATTTTTCTAGTTATTTTTCTAGAACAAACAACATTGGAGTGCAGTTCAAAGGACACCTTTGAATGACTTGTTTATCTGGTTAACTGTTCTTTTATTTTTTTTAAACCTCGTGCATTGATGATGCATTCATAAACGCACCCAAAAGCATGATAGAAACGAGATTTATTTTGTAAAAAGTTATAAAATGAATATTGTACAAAAATAAAGTCTGTAGAGAGCTTTGGTTCAGTAACACAAAACAAGACAAAACGTCTCACAGGACCGACGAACACTGCAGGACGGAAAATGAGTTTCAGCAGACATTTGAACTCTTATCTTGAATGTTCTCTTTCGAGGAATCCACGAACGTAAGTTACACGCGCCGGACATGTGCGCCGAGCAAACCGTCATACGTCAGGACAGAGGAACGAAACGAACGCATGTTTTCGGTTACATCTACGACTCCAAAGCACGTTTATCATGATTAAGGTGGAACGGCTGATGAAATATATCCTGATAAAAGAGGCACCTCGTGCTTTACAGAGAGGTTTGGCCTAGATACTTGTGAAACGGAGGATCTGTTCAGGGATTACGGCATTTTAATGCAACAATAAAGCCCAATGTATACTTTTTCAACAGAACACCACCCGATTTTTGTAATCGCGCGTACTCTTTGTACGCTCAGGTCGCACATGTGCATTAAATGTGGTTTGCAATAATCAATTACTCCACAAGGAAGCAACACTGACCCGGGCTGTTGTTTAACAGAAGAAAACGAAACTAAAGAGACGGAACAACAACAACAAAATACCAAAGACTACAGCAACAAAAGACGCCCGCATTGACAAGCGCTTGTCTAAGGGGTTTATGAGAGAGCCAACTTTAGTTTAAAAGAGTCCAAATATATTTGATCGCTAATTGGAGACAAATAGCGAGATTTCTAGAGCACGTATGTGGATCGCTTGCGTTCAGCTTCGCCCCCTTTTTTTTAGCGCTGCGGTCGTTGTCTTCTGTCTTCCGTACGAATGTATGAATGCACCGCTCGTTTTAAAATCTTCCCAGTATACTGGACATTTGTTATAGCATCTGCTTTGAACATTACAATAAGTAAATCCGCCAGCTAATTACTGTTAGACAGTGATGCTATAAAGAGCTATTGGGAAAATGGAAGTTCAAAGACAGAATTGGCTGTGCTTGTTTAGTATACACGTACAAAAACAAAGTATACTTCGGGCTTTTTGAGCATTTTCTCATCCTAAGGGCCTGTTTACAGTCGAAGACACAGATTGCTCTACAATTGAGAGAATTGATCCTGTTGAGAAGTTTATTTCAAGTCGGTTAGAGCAGACAAAGCTGATTTGACATAATTGGTCTTAAACGACGGGGGTTCGCGGTGCTTTTTTTCCGTACAGATTAATGGCAAAATGGCCGGTTTGACCTCAGCGGTCGCTCCTGACCGGGCGGAGCGGACAGCGGGTTTAAAGAGGTCACATGTAACATTATTTGCTCTGATCAAACAGTCCATTTGCGGCGCTCGGCTCGGCGCAGGCGGTCTCTGGCACTGATTTCATTACAGTGAGATGTAAACACGTCAGGCCAGACCGTATTTTAAAGAGATAATTGGAGACAAGCCATCTGAGGTCCGGCTCGAGCACACGACGGGCCGCGTTGACTCTTTTAATGACGGTTTTGCTTTTTGGCAAAACAACATCAGCTTTTTATTTTCTAGAATAATACTTGGTCCTCTGCCCGCTTATTATCTGTTCTTTTGTTGTAGGAAACAACGGCAGACTGTCTGGTGGAGCTGAGACCGAAGACGCAGCTTTTCCGTCCCTGACTACATGGGGCCGAACGTCATGGATGGGACGTAATTATCTGCTTTTCTGTCATTCATCTAAAGATTCTCTCCGATTTACTCAAGCTCGCGTCGTTCCCAAACCCATTTGACCTTCTTCTGTCAAATACCAAAGGAGATCTAATGCAAAGTGACTTTCTCAAACATGACTTTTGCATTATTTTCCATGTGTTCTCAAGGAACAAACACAAATTTAAGTTGCTGTTTGTTAACTAAATAAACAGTGGCTCTCAAATCTCATGCATTTTTCACACTGGTCCCATTGCATTCAGCAAAATTCACTGATGTTTGGCTTTGAAGTTGTCATACACTGCACAATGAGTCTGTATGTAACATTTTTTTCTATTGAGACCATGAGAATTGCTGTGAAAAACTTCTTAAATTTGGGTCGCTTCCTCATATCAATCGAGTGACTTCAGAAGACTTATATTCAGTGTTTTCACAGTACTAAATGAAACCATATAAATCCCAATCTACTTTCACTGAATTGAAACCAGTATCTCCTAACATCTGCCTAAAGGTTGCAGTCACATTTAGTGTCTGGCGAATTTTTGTAGGCAAAATTTGCGTTTTAATTAGGAATTGCATGCATGGGGCGATAGATTTCCCCCTGCAGATTTGGGGTTGTGTAATCTTTTAAATAAAGTGATTTATATGTGAGTTATGTTTTACATATTGCTATGCTACATAAAATAATTAATATACAAATATATATTCACAATATCAAATAAAATTGGCTCAGATATAAAACAACATTTTTTTGTATATATATATTCCATTTTTTCTAATATATTTTACTAGAAAAAATATCATTAATATTAGAAAAAATAAAAAATATAGAAAAAAAGAGAAAATATAGAACAATATATTGATAGATATTTATATATATTTTTTCTAGTAACAATAATAGAAAATATTTTTTTTCTAATGAAATATATTAGAAAAAACTAGAACATTTTTTTTCTAGTTTTTTTTATTTATTGTACTCGAAAAAATGTTACAAAAAACAAAACGTCAAACAAAACAAAAATATAGAAAAAAAGAACATATAGAACAATATATTGATAGATACTTATATATTTTTCTAGTAAAACATATTAGAAAATACATTTTTAAATTTTTTAGCTTTTTTCTAATATATTTTACTAAAAAAATATTATTAATATAAAAAAAAAAAAAAACAAAACAAAAAAACATCTGCCCTGCATATTTGACCATGAGATTTGAGAGTTTTGCAGTGAATAACATGTTAAATTTGGGTCTGTTTTTCATGCAAATCAACCATTTGACTTTAAACTTTCAATATTAAATATTAATAATTTTACAAAAATTTTAGAAATAAAAAAAAGATTTGTTGTTGTTATTTTTGCATATATAATATATACTTATTTTTAGATCTGTGCATAATATTTGAGTTTAAGATAAGCGAAATTTCAGTAAAATTTGGTGAGCAAAAAAACCCTGTCGCACCTTAATGTCTCATTTTGTGTTTCACACAAGCAAGTCACACGTCCTTGGAACGACACGAGCTTGAGTAAATGACGAATTGTGAACGGTTTCTTTAAAAACGCATGCTCAAATTTGGCACCATCCAAGATAGAGAACAAAAACCCCCTCCTTAAATAAATAAGAGAAACAAACACTCTAATACACTGGATTGCAATAAATAACAATAACTTAATTAAATCTCAATAAATACATTTTCATATATACTATATATATAGATAGCTTTCTGGATATTAAAGATCTGGAGTCTGTCGTCGTGGCTCTCTCAGTGTAAACGTGATAATCCACTGCAGGCGCGTCACGTTCCCTTATTCCACCCTGTTTGTTGCTGGATAAACGCTGTCAGTTATGTGGTTTGGTAACAAAGTGAATACTGAATATATCTGGGATCTCTTTGCGAGAGTCTTGAGGCCCAGTCTGAAGCGTTTCGCTCCGGTTTCGTCAACGTCAAACGCAAGCGCACTTTTTAGCCGAATGCTTCTTCAGCGTGTGGTATTCCAAGCTGTCGTCCAGGAACGAGATGTCGTCGTCGAACGCGATGGGCCGACAGCAAGTCCGAGACGGCGTTTCCTTGTCCAGCTTCTTGTTGTGGGTGAGGTTGTTGAGGATCTTGTCGTAGTTGGTCTCGGCGTCGAAACACGGGCCGCTGCAGTAGCGGAAGATCAGCTCCTCTTTGGTCCTGTAACCCAAGCCCAGATCTGTGACGTTCAGGTGGATCTCTTTAAGCAGGCAACCACGCCCGTGACCTTTGACCCTGTCGTCTCGGCTTTCCTTTCGGCCACCGCCGCCTCGTCCGCGACCTCTCTTCCGGTCTCCTCGTCCCCGTCCGACCCGTTCGGTGTTTGTTGCTCCTTTTTGGCGGCCCCTGTCCCGCTTGCTTGGCGAGTCCACGTCCATGTCGGAGGACCGGCGCAGTCGGCCGATTGTGGCTTCAATGAAGTCCATTACGCTCTTGAACTGCTCCGGGTAAAGGCCGTTCACGTCATCTTCAAGAGACAGAACACAAAAACATCAGCTTTATGATTTCATTAATCATGCATAGTGACAGTTTGTGCATTTTTGTGCATCTGCTAAATGACAAAAATTCATTTTAATTTTAAATAATTCAAAAACTATACAGATATAGATATAGATATACTTATATAGATATAGATATACTTATATAATATAGACATACAAATGATAAAAACAACAAAATTGCTAAAACGAAAACTAAATAAAAATAATAAAAACTAAACAGACTCAAAACTAAATTACTAAGCTAAACTAAAATAGAAATAAAATAATATAAATAAAACAAATTAATAATAATAAAACTAAATAGACAAATTAAAAAAAAAATTAAACCAACAAAAACAAAATTATAGTTTTGCTAAAACTAAAACATAGACATTTCAAAAAATATAGTAATCACAAAAACACAACAAACTTACTAGAACTGAAATAACAATAAATAAAACTAATAGAAAATATATATAAAAATATAAACTAACTCAAAATATGAATAAATACTACAATACTATATTAATGATACTACCAGTAAAATTACTAAAACTAAAACAAACGAAATAGACATGTTTATAAAAACGAATAAAAATGACAAAAAACTCAAAATTACTAAAACTATAATGAAAAATAATAAAAACCAAATAGACATGTAAAACTAATTAAAAAACAAAAACAAAAACACAAAATTAAAGTTTTACTAAAACTAAAACTGAAATAAAAATAATAAAATTACATAGACATTTAATAAAAAAAAATAAAGCTAACAAAAACACAACACAATTACTAAACCTAAAATAACAATATAGACATACAAATGATAAAAACAACAAAATGACTAAAACTAAAATGAAATAAAAATAATAAAATCTAAACAGACATATTTTAAAAAGTAATAAAACTAACAAAAACTAAATTATGGTTTTACTAAAACTAAAACATAGACATTAAAAAAAATAGTAATTACAAAAGCACAACAAACTAGAACTGAAATAAAAATAATAATAACTAAATAGACATTAAAAAATAAAGCCAACAAAAACTTTTGCTAAAACTAAAACTGAAATAAAGATAAAATCTATATAGACAATAAAAAAATAAATAAAGCCAACAAAAACACAACAAAATTACTAAAGGTAAAATAAAAACATAGACATACCAGTAATAAAAACAACAAAATTAATATAAACTAATATAAGTATAGACATTTAAAAAAAAAATAGTAATCACAAAAACACAACAAACTAACTAGAACTGAAATAAAAATAATAAAAACTAAAAAGAAACATTAAAAAACAACAACAACAACAGAAAGAATTACATGGAAAATATAAAAACTAATTCAAATATGAATAACTACTACAATACTATATTAATGATACTATAAACTGAAAAAAACGAACATGCAAAACTAATAAAAATGACAAAAACAAAATTAAAGTTTTAAAAAAAATTAAACTAAAATAAAAATAATAAAATCTACACAGACATAAAAAAACAATAAAGCTAACAAAAACACAAAACAATGACTAAAACTAAAATAAAAATATGGACATACAAATGATAAAAATAACAAAATGACTAGAACAATAAAAAATAATAAAAACAAAACGGACACAAAACTAAATTACTTAAACTAAAACTGAAATAAAATAAAAACTAAATAGACATATTTAAAAAAAAAAACAAATAAAACCATTTTTTACTAAAACATAGACATTTAAAAAAAAGCTAAAAAAATTTATAAAAACTAAATAGTTACAAAAAATAAAGCCAACAAAGACAACATTACTAAAACTTGAACTGAAATAAAAATAAAACACTAAACAGACATATTTCAAAAAAAAAAATACAAGGGAAAAAAAAAACTAATTCAAAATATGATAAATACTACAATATTATATCTTAATGATAAAATAACACTGATATGAATTTGTTCATTTGATTAGTGAACTAGAATGTGAAATACTTGTTTGAAACATTTTCTGTTTCCAGGTTGAAATGACATTCTGCCTTGCAGATCCTCAGCATGCGGTCAGACGTTTGGACCACACTGTATATATGACAGTGTTTGTGTCTCTATCGACCATCGCAAGTAACGGCCCATGACTCACGGGATCTCGCCCATCACTGGACGGACCGTTTTCATGTCAGGACTGCGATGGAAAATCTTATAGATCATGACATTGAGGTACAGCAGAAATACATCTGCTTAACCGCAAACTCAAAACATGCACGCCACCCTCGTCTTAAACAAAAGCAAGCACACGTTTGATCTGCATGTAATGCACCATGATTTCATTACAGTCAGAACTCAAAGTTCACTCGCTCTACAATCAACCCAATAGACTGACCGTGTCACAGTTCTTGGAAAAGCCCTGCAACAATTATGGTATGTACATGCTGCTTATCGTGCTCTGGCCTATTTTCCTCATTGAAAATGATTTAACCTTAAAGAAATTAGAAGTCATTTTGCTAAATGTTTCACTGATTCCCACTTACATGAGATTAAGATAATACAAATTGAACATTTACACACCCTCAGGCCATCCAAGATGCATTAGAAATTGCTTCTTAATCACATTTGGAGAAATGTAGCATTACATCGCTTGCTCACCAATGAAGGTGAATGGGTGCCGTCAGAACGAGAGTCCAAACAGCTGAAAAAACATCACAATAATCCACAAGTACTCCACACCACTCCAATACATCAGTTAACGTCTTGAGAAGACAAAACCTGTGTTTATGAGAAACAAGTATGTCATTAAGACATTTTTAACTTCAAACTGTTGCTTCCGACTAAAATGCGAGTCCATAAAAACGCGTCCTCCAGTGCAAAGGTTCATCTCCTGTTGTTGTCTCACATCAAAATTCACGGTTTAAATCTGTTTTGGCTTGTAAACTGTGCAGATTTCTCCCTGATTCACACCAGACCACTTTTTCACTGGAGGAAGCTTTATTATGGATTATGGATTTTAGTTAAAACTGTCATAAAGGTAGATTTGTTTCTTACAAGCATGCAGCTTTTGGCTTCCCAAGATGTTAATTGATGGACTGGAGTGGTGTGGATTACTTGTGGATTATTGTGATGTTTTTATCAGCCATTTGGACTCTCATTCTGACAGCACCCATTCACATCCATTGGTGAGCAAGTGATGTAATGCTACATCTTTGCAAATCTGATGAAGAAACAAACGCATCTACATCTTGGATGCCCTGAGGGTGAGCACATTTTCAGCAGATTTTCAGTTTTGGCTCATGCAGATGCTGTAAGCAACTTACATTAGTCGTTTCGCCAGACTTGAATTGTAACAGAAAGCAACTAATGTGAGCTGTTCATAAAGAATTCAGAAACAAGCAGCTATGAGAAATGCAGTATAATGTGACAGAGAACATGCAAATGACATGTCACGCATCTCTGTTTACTTGTCAAATTAGGACAGAGTGCTTTTAATGCCAATTGCAAACTAGCAGACATAAACTCTCAAAACCAGTTTCAGTGATTTTCATGCCTGCTGTTCCATGCAAATATCACTTACAGCGCATCTAGCATGCATGAACTCGTTTTGTGTTACAGATGCACCATATGGCAGGTAAAGTCAAGTATTCACTGTTGGACTGAGATAATTCAGATGCTCTGGGAAATTAGTCTTGCTTGAGAAGTTTGTATGAGCTTTAACTGTTTCTGAGTAGCAGGCGTGATGAGCGGTGCCAGAATCGAGTAACCTTTGCGCTGGTGTCATTTGTGTAACCCAGTTGGTTACATGATCTAGGGCGGCATCAAATGAATCTGACAAATGCTGGCTGCGTCTCGAATCTGTGTGCTGCCTACATAGAAAGCATTTTTGTGCATCACGGGATGAATGAACAATGGATAAACGGGCACATTCACATTTAACGTCAGTTTAAATGGACAGGTCAATCTGTTTTGAGACAAGTACGTGTCTTAGTTCTGTGGAAGCGTGTTTTTATCCATGGAATAAAAAAGTTAAAAAAGTAATTGCAATATTTCTATCTCACAACTGTGACTTCCTTCTCAAAATTCTGAGTTTGTATCTTGCAATTCTTACTTTATAGCTCACAATTCTTAAAGGGGTCCTCGGATGCAAAGTTCACTTTTACATGTTGTTTGAACACTGATGTGTATTGGCAGTGTATGTACAAATCTACCCTATAATGATAAAAATCCATGCAGTGGTTTTTAATTAATCTGTTAAAATAATATCCCCTTTTTCAAATCGAGCCGTTCTCAGATGCCTGTCGTTGTGGCGTCACACCAACAGAGGCCGCTCCCACAATAGTTGATTGACATGAGCGTCTTACCTCAGACCTGCCTTAAATCAGCTGTAACATTCCAACCTCCATTGTTTGGATGCTGGAGCAGGGATGTAAGTTAGACAAGAATATCTCCGATTGAGCAATTGAGGTGTTGTGTTGCTGGATGTAATAATGAACATAGTGGTCGTCATTTACTCCCGACATCTGAGCCGCTGAAGATGCAGTGGATTACGTTTGTTTGTGAAGGGAATGCGCCTCCCGATCTACATATATCCATCTATGTTCGCACGAATCATTCGTGATCCAGCTTCACTTACAGCAGAAGTGAGTATAAGGGATTTTTTTTTATTTTTTTTATTAATCTTTCCTAATAAGTTTAGCGGCTAACCGCGGCTAAAGTAAACAGGCTCGTCACTCCACAGAGAGAAGAGAGGGGCGGGGCGAGCAGAGCTCATTAACATTTAAAGCAACCTCGACCAGAACAGGACGATTTTTGCAGAGCTGATTTTGACAAGGTAAAAAGGGTGTTGTTTTACACTACCATTTAGAATTTTTAATCAAAGTATATTATAGACTTTTCATTAAGACCCTAAAGAATCATATCAATTTGTGGAAAATGGGCATCCGATGACCCCTTTAATATCTCACAATTCTGACTTTATATCTTGCAATTCTGACTTAATATCTTGTAACTCTGACTTTCTCACAATTCTGACTTTATATCTCATAATTCTGACTTTATTCCACAATTCTGACTTTGAATCTTGCAATTCTGACTAAATATCTTGTAACTCTGACTTTATCTTGCAATTTTGACTTTGTCTTGCGATTCTGATTTAATGTCTTATAACTCTGATTTTCTCACAATTCTGACTTAATATCTCAAAATTCGGATTTAATCTCACAATTCTGACTTTATTTCAATTCTGATTTCATATCACTCACTTCTGACTTTTCTCACAATTCTGACTTTGTCTTGAGATTCTGACTTAATATCTTGTAACTCTTTCTGATAATTCTGACTTTATATCTCACAATTCTGACTTTATCTTGCAATTCTGACTAAATATCTTGTAACTCTGACTTTATCTTGCAATTTTGACTTTGTCTTGCGATTCTGATTTAATGTCTTATAACTGATTTTCTCACACTTCTGACTTAATATCTTGTAACTCTGACTTCATCTCGCATTTCTGACTTAGTATCTCAAAATTCGGATTTAATCTCACAATTCTGACTTCATTTCAGTTCTGACTTCATATCACTCACTTCTGACTTTTCTCACAATTCTGACTTTGTCTTGCGATTCTGACTTTATATCTCACAATTCTGAATTTGTATCTCAGAATTACAAGATGTAAACAAGAATTGTGAGATGGTACCTTGTAATTGACATGAACTTGGAATTCTGAGAAGAAAAGTCGGATTTTGTGAGATACAAACTCGCAACTTCAAAGAAAATGTAATAAATGTGTGATTAAAAAGTTGTGATTACTTTTTTAATTTACTCCATGGCAGAATTGCAAGATGCAAAGTCAGTTTGTAATTACCTTTGTTTTTTTTTTATCCCATGGCAGGCATAAGAGAGGCACCACAATTTATTTGATGCAAATCAATGTTTTGTTAAATGTACAGTCTGTTCCAATATGTCAAACCATAATTTTCACTCATGTTTTCTATCAGAGGAACATTCAGAAAGATGCATCTCAATCATGCACTCAAAACCTCATGTTCATTTGCTTCAGATTAAACATCTGACTGAAAGTCTGCAATGCACTGCATGTTCTTCACTGCTTTTAGTGCTTTTTGGAGCGATTCAGAGGACTAGAGACACTGATGCATGCAGGGATCGAATCCCCAAGACACAAGTCACTGAGTGATTCAACATGTGTTTGTTTTTTGCAGCTCCCATCGTCTGTTGTTCACTATAGCTTCAGCACGCCTTACATTATGCAAGGGTCTGGCGGAGGGTCCAACTTCGAAATAAATGCATGCATATTTTCGGTCAGTCCAGCGCAAACCATTCCACATGCAGAGTTTGACTTGTTAATGCTCTAATTTAGAAAGTTCCCATGATGCAAGATGCAAGAAGGCTACTGTGTAAAAGACGAGGCTGCTAATAAACATCTGGAACAGCTGCAGAAATGCACAATGAATGTATAGTTCATGCTTTTCCCGTCACATCAGTATCTGTCGGCATTCTTAGAAAGACGTGTGAGAAACGCTTCAGGACTGGAAAACTGCATTAAAATGTAAACAGTCCATGCAGAGGAATGTCATGTTCAACTGGAGTAGGTTTATAATACAACAACGTGACTTTAAAAGCCCAACCTCCGTGCTATAAGGCCAAACGCCGCTTTCGTTTTCAGATTTTTCATGCTGTTGAACAGATGGGGGTTTGTTACGTAAAACATGTGGTCATGCAGCGCTTACCAAGGTAATGTTTCAGTTAACATACTGTACTCTTGACCATCGTATTGTCACAGTTGTGCATCTGTATCTGTGTTGCTCAACATGCAGCTATGCAAGTAATTGAAAGCAGTTCTCCATTGCAGTTACATAGACATCTCATTTGTAATGTGCATTGAAGAAATTGAGAGTTGTATGCTCAATGACTTACATTGTTCCTCCATGGAGGCTTGTTTTTGGTGAGTGGTTTCAGGTTGGGAGTCAATGATGGGGTCCAGAGCGGGCGTCTCACTGTGGACGACAGCTCTTTTGGATGGCTGCAGCTTGTGGAACACGGGACGTGCGGAAACGGAGCTCAGGAGCAACAAACACGTGGCTAGAATGTCCCATAACTTCATTTTAGACTCAGTTCCTTTGAGGGAAGCTGCAACGGTGCAAAGGTAAAAAGCACAACAACATGCATGAGTGACCAAACGTGGAATGGAAAAAGGAAGCTTTGAGAGACTTTTCATGTGCTAATTTGACGAGCGCTGTGTTTGTTTTGTACTCGGCGCTACTGAAAGTATTCCCAGAGGGAAACCGTTCAGCACAAAGTGTTGTAAATTGCGAAAAGTGCAGAATTAAGTATTCTGATGAGAGAGCCCTGAGTGAAATGTGTTCTGTAGGCCAGTTAATGCTGAACAGATTTCTGTCAGTATTACAGAGCAGAAAAATGTGTGTTTTCTGCCAGAGTTTTTCCCCATTCCGGATCCCAAAACTCCTGTTGATGAAAAAGGCAAATAAAATCTAACAGTTTCATGAATGTAATGATGTTTACAATGACTTTTATAGCCCTTTATTGCCGTAAATGACGCTTTACTCTGAATAGCTCCAATTATTGCTCATTAAAACCTGCTGTTTCTACATGTAACTAACAGCTTTTTGATATTTTTTTAAAGACATACAGTGAGAAGATCATTTGCTTTATATATACACTCAGAGCTGCATACATCCCAGAATGTTTTTTATGTCTTAAGTATTTTCCCTATTAAAATGAGTCTATTAAATGTGCTCAAAAGTTGCTCATAGTGATGTGAAGTAAACAAACTCTTAAAGGTTGCTTCATATTGTTTACTGTGCATTCGAAGTGTTTTATAAAGCATACAGTAACTTATATTTAGCTGGAGTCCCAATATATACAGTTTATGTTTAATACACGGTAAACATTGGGTTATACAGACTGATCCATGTTTTGGTGCACCATAAAACCCAGCATCTCAGGCACATATAATGAAATGTCTAACTTTTTAATTTCCAAAGCATATTTACTGCTAGAATTGATTATTAACCCGTCTTAAACATTTACGTTCAAGAGTGCATGGAAAATTTACTGTACTAATAGATTAAGAAAAACTATGTTGTGTCCATATGCAGAAAAGAATAATATAAATATACCTTAAATGGGGTCCATACAGACCAGAGCTTCAGAAAAGCCAAATTCTCAGTAAATCAGGAAACATCCAAAGATCCACAGGATAAAAATCCGTGCGTTATCCTCAAAATATCACGAATCCAGGTCCATTCACAACATGTTATCCGCTAGATCCCAATGAAGCGCGCCCAGAAGTGTCCGGAGTGTCCAAATGACGCGCCGCGCCGCTCAGCTCGCCGTGCGCAACGCGACGCGCTTGACCGTGATGCTGCCGCGCGCCGCGTCTGTAACGTGAGAGAAAACCAACAGCCGCGGCTCAGATGAAGACATCGGGATCCCAAAAGACGCGGATCCGGATCCGAACTAACTGTAATAGTTTCCCGTGTCTATTGAAGCGCGCCGCATTCTGCCTCCGAAACGCAACGCACAGGTGATGAAATCCAGGTGAAGGTTTGTTAATATCCGCACGGATCAGGTGAAAGCGAAGCGCGATTGTACAGCAGATGATGTGTGTCTGATATCTGTCAGCAGCACACAGCGCTCATGATCCACTCGCGCGTCCGTGTAAACGCGTTTGACGCTCCCACTCGGCTCTGTGCGCGTTTAAGTACGCTCACGGGTTCGAGCGCGCTGACGTCGCGCTCGGGCTCCGCCCTCATTTTTCTCATGCTCGCACAACTCGGATCCATCCATCCTTCACTGTTTCCATCCGCACAAAGCTGTTTTTTCACTAGCAACAAAAATTATATAAAATCATTCAGAGTTTGTGAGCAACTTTTTAAAATAGGTAAGCTAAATCTGGATTTGTGTATACGCAAAATGATGCACTAAATGATCTCATGCCTATATGTCTTATAAAATATCCCAAAATTGAAAAATACACATAAAATTCTCAAAAAATCTAAACTATTTAGAGTAGAGCCTCATGAAGGCCCTTAAAAAACATTGTAAACATCTTTTGGATTTTTCAGTGTTTCCATAGTAATACTATGGTATTCTTCTGTAATAAATACTGTGGTATTAATCTGGTATGGCCGCAATGTTGTGTAAGTGAGGTTTGTGGTGTTTAGTGTTGTGTTTGTGTGTCATTCCGCTGGATTAAGCTGCGTCATACAGTCTTTATTAAAACCATCTTTACTAAATCAAAGGATCAGTGACAGCAGTTTGTTTAGACTTTAAAATCCGTCTGCCATTATAAATGGAGCTCTGAATTCGTTCTGAATAACATCATCTAACCCTGACATTATCCTAAATATTTCTGAGTGGACATGAAAGTTAATGTGTAAACTTACATGGCCATTCAAACTCATTCATTTACATACCAATGAGGAATGCAACAAAGCCATTCATCCTCTAAATGTGATCTTAAAGGAACAGAGGAATGAACATATAGGTGAGTTTGTTTCTTCGTTAGATTTGTAGAAATGTGTCATTCTATCACTTGCTCACCAATGGATCCTCTGCAGTGAATGGGTGTCGTCAGAATAAGAGTCCAAACAGCTGATAAAAACATCACAGTAATCCACGAGTAATCCACACCACTCTAGTCCATCAGTTAACATCTTAAGAAGCCTAAAGCTGCATGGTTGTAAGAAACAAATTCATCATAAAGATGTTTTTCATTTCATTGTAAATAAGTTTCATTAAACCTTCATGCTAAATTACGCGTCCGTAATCCATAATAATGCTTTCTCCAGTGAAAAAGTCCATCTCCTGTTGTCTCTCACATCAAAATCCAGCCACATATTTGTTTAGAGCTGTTTTGGCTTGTAAACGGCGCGTGATCTGCACTGTAAAAAAATAACTTGTAGGATTTACTTAAAAGAAATCTTCGTAACACATTTTATGTAAATTTTACTGTTACTGCTCTGTACAATCTAATTACTATTGAACTTAACATTCATAAGAGAAATTAAGTAAATATTACATAATGATATATGATTTCACTTGTAGAATTAATTCAGATCTACTCACCAAAGTTAAATAAATTTAACAAAGAAAATAGTAACTTCAGCTTGGCTAGTAAATGTTTAATTAATATAATAAATAATTTTTAGCTGGCAATTCTTTGATTTTACTTAATATAACACCTAATTAAACTACGCTTTTTAAAGTGTATGTTGCTTAAAAACATCTAAGTAAATTATACAATAGATATCATCCTTATTAATTATCTATGCCCAATGCATGATGGGAACACCAGTATCAAAAAAATTGAGTAGGTTTTACCTAATTTTTGAACGTTTATATTTACGTTTTAACTTCTACAAGCTTGAATTAAGTACCAATATAGAATTTACTTAGTTTTTTTTTTTTTTTAATTATTGCCTGAACTAACTTTTCAATGTAGAAATGACATTAGTATTTACTACACCACAGAATCATTTTTGTCAGTGTGTGCAGATTTCTTTCTTGATTCAGACCAGTCCACTTTTTCACTGGAGGAAGCGTTATTATGGATTTTAGTTCAAAACGTCTTGATGGATTTGTTTCAGCTTTTTTCTTCTCAGGATGTTAATTGATGGACTGATTACTTGTGGATTATTGTGATGTTTTTATCAGCTGTTTGGACTCTCATTCTGACGGCACCCATTCACATCCATTGGTGAGCAAGTGATGGAATGCTATATTTCTCCAAATCTGATGAAGAAACAAACCCATCTACATCTTGGAAGACCTGAAGGTGAGAACATTTTCAGAAAATGTTCATTTTAAGGCAAACTATTCATTTAATGAATTTATGCAGAGATGCATCACTCATTCTTTACAACAAGATACTGAATAACTGGCAAAAAAAAAAGCAATGTAAAGAAATGAATCACTGACAGCAGATGTGTGTTTGCATGTATGCTTTGTATAAAATAGTTGAGGAGGAGGAGGAGGAGGGTTTCCCCAGTTGGGTCTTGGTCCCTCCCAAGATTCCTTCTCATCTACTCATCATCTCATCTTAGGGAGTTTTTCTTGCTACTGTCATCTTTGGCTTCCCTGAGGGACTTTGTAAGCCTCTATTCATTGTAAAGCTGGTTGGAACAATTTGCATTGTGAAGAGCTCTATACAAACAAATTGAATTGGAAAAACTGAATTGAATTAAAGCTGTGTGGCATTATAAAGCGAAGCTCTCTAAACATCCTGCCTGAAAGCACATCCATGCACAGATACAAGGATTTAGGAGTCATCCGAATAAGAAAAACATGTGTAAAACATGAGGACTCTCTGAAAAACTGACGATGAACATTAGCTATATTAAAAGAAAAACAGATAGTGTTTTATTTTGTAAATAACTTTCTGTGAGTCTCTCTCTCTCGCTCTCTCTCTCTCTCTCTCTCTCTCTCTCTCTCTATATATATATATGCAGGTGCATACAATACACAAATATACATTCAATGTAGTCTAATTTTATATAGATATTCAGAAATACCTAAAAGGGGATTAAACCATGTTTTCTCTTTCTCCTGTATTATGTATTCAGAGGGGTCTACAAGACTGTTGATTTAGTGCATTGTGAAGGTAAAAGCATTGGTTGTCATTATGATTTCCTAAAGAAATCTGTAATATAATACACGAAGGGCCTAACCCTTAAATTCAACACTAAAATCCTGAAAGGCAGGACACGGCATGCTTTCTTTGAATGGGTATTAAGTTGAATATTCAGAACTTGGATGAGCCTATAAAGCGTGTTCGCTTTTAACCTTCTGTTGAGAGTGTTTTCATAATGCCGCCTCAGAAATGGCATGTTTTTATGCTCTTCCCATCCGCCAGTTTGTCCTTATGCTCTTTCTCAACAATCTGCATTTCAGTCTAACAAATAAAACCTCTGTTTTTTTTATGATGCAAATCAATAAAAAAAGGTCACATTTGCAAACATTTGAACCAGTTTAAGTCTTCAGAATATGCTACGAAACTTATATGCATGTATATACCGTCCAAATAGACACTATGTTTGTCAACTAAAATGTGCATTCATGTTTGCAGGACAGCAAGCAGATGCTGTGGAGCCTCGGCTCGTGAAGTACGACGAGTATCCGGTGTTCTTCAGCTGTGACATTGTGATCCCGTCGTTCCGTAGTGAAGTCCGATCTCTTGCTCCTGCATTTAGATATGTGAGTGTGGTTATATTTAAGTAATTTTGTCATAATTGGCTGTAAGCCCAGTGCTCCTGCTTTAGGATCTTCATTGATCTATTTTCTCACTCTGCAAGTCTGTCTCTCACAGCGCAGCACTGACACTCACTTTTTTTTTTTGCTCATATTGACTGTGATTTTGACACTTGGAGGTGCGAACAGCCAGACTAGTTAAGTCAGGATGAAAAAAGGTGCTTTGAGAGCTGCATCATGTCAGGGTCATTATAGTTAAATAAAGCTAAAACTAAATCCATAATAAACATTTTTGTTACTTGACTGAAAATAAAATATTTTTAAAAATGTAAAAAAAAAAAAAAAAGTATAACTTAAAAAAATATGAAATACTTTTTACATTTGCAGCATAATTAGAAATATCATATTTTGCTTAGTATTATTGTGTACTGTGTATTGCTTATGCTTATGCTTAATAAATGATTAGCTTTTAGGTGCCCGTGCAGACGGTGGTGCAGCTCACTTGGTTTTGAAACCGAACTGCGGTTCAGCTTGAATGTCAAACACATAAATGACAATGTGGCAAACATGCGTGAGCAATCAGAGATCATTGACTGGATGAAACGCACAGGATAATGGAATTACAGGCATAAGGGTGCGGGGAACAAAGATCAGACTGCCACTGCATGAGATGGGTGTTTCCCTGATTGAGAATAGCTGCGCTTACCACGACTCGACACCGTAAACAATTAGATAAAATAAATGTTATTGCAGAACGCCAACGATAACATCTGCCGTGTTGGTGAGGTACCAAAGTACACACTAACTATGACCCAGTAACGATTGGACTGGACTCGCAGGAGATGCGTTTACATGCATGATTGTGAGGTCTTTGGAAGAACATTTGATTCGAACAATACTGTCTGTGTTATTGTCATGTGTGAGTCACGTGACCTTTATTCCACCTTTTCATTAGAAGTGTTTGCAAACCTGCTGGCATTTCATCTGCTTCTGCTGATGTGGCATCCAGTTGTTATTGTTTGCAGTGTCTTGTATTGGTGGTCACAAATAGTTTGATGCAACACAGAAATTGTCGCCTTAGAATTATGAGGTTCTATCTGACATTGAGTTATTCACATATTTTTATTCAGTGACAACTTATTTACATTATGTGATGTTTTTTTGTAAGTTGTGTACATTTTGGGCCTTATTCTAGAAATGGTTCAAGATTTCCCGTTTAAGGCAAGACAGACAAATTATTGTTTTTAATTTTAAGATTTTGGGTTATTTGGCTTTCCATAACATGTTGTTTCAGACAAAATGTAAAAAAAAAAAAAAACCATCCAAAATAAACTTTTTCAAGTGTTTATTTTATTGCATGTTACCTAATTGCATCTGCAGATTCAATTACAATGCATATCTTTAAAGTACGTTTTCTCTAAATGAGATTTTTCTCCACTTCAGCCGCACTTACATACATTAAAATGTACAATTTTATTCATTTCTATATTCTGGGATTGTACTGAGGGGGTTTGTTCATATGTCATCAGCTGAGTTTATTATTGCACTTTATCTGTTTGCACCTGTAGATTTAATTACAAAGCATGTCTTTAAAGGCCACATTTCAAAATGAGTTTGTTTTTGCATTTCTGCAGCACTTACACAACAATTTACAATCATTCTTATCCAGTGCTTTAAGTGGCCCAAAAGAGGTGCCGGTTTTTTTTCCGCCTCCCCTGAGGTAACAACAACTATATTGAATGGGTTTTATATACAACAGTCAACAGACAACCTTATACAAAATAATAAATCATTTTATTAGTTTGTGGATTTGCTTGAGCTAGAAAGAGCTACTGAACATAAATAAAATGTGCACAAGGTTATTGAAAAAATACCCTTAGAAAGAGCTACTAGAAAGAGCTACTGAACATAAATAAAATGTGCAAAAAGGTATTGAAATTTTTTTTCAAATTTTTTTGGAGAAATACCGGACTTGTGCTTGGGACCAACATTCTGGCCACTCATGCTCGCTAACGCGGCTGTTGTCATCGGTAGAAATGGTGTCATTCTCGTCCTCGTCGCCAAAAGTGCCGTCGTCCGCGGCTGCGGCACTAGTGCAGCTTTCATTAGCTTGCGTCTGACCTGCAGCGATATCATTCTGGCTTGGTGGGGTGTCAGCCAGCGAGTCCTCTGATTCTGACCTTGTTCTTTTACTACTCAGAGTCTGAAGCCAGGAGAGCATATTAAATGTTCATTGTTTTTGTATTTTAACCGAGCAGCTGTTTGCGCGTTTTACACACCCTCTCCGGACCACGTTGAGTTGTTGACATGACAACGGCAAAAGCGACGCATGCGCTTTTCACTTGTAAAACACATTGGTGTATGGGTAATGTAGTCTCTGCTCTCGGTGGGACGAATTAGGAAGCGTGCTTGTGAAGGGCGCTCTGAAAAGCGGCAGCGCAGCCAAACGATTATAACAGATGTGCAAATGAGAGTACCGGTACGCTAAAAGCACGTTCTGGGCGCATGGAGAGGTGGCGGTACTCTCAAGAGCTATATTTAGAAGTGGCGGTACTGAGTACCGGCGCGTACCGGCCCACTTCTGAACGTTTTAACAGAGGGGTTTGTTCATATATCACTTACCTGATTTTATTATTGCACTGTATCTATTTTTGCCTGTAGATTTTAATTACAATGCATATTTTAATAGCAATTTTCTCAAAATGAGCTTTTCTCCACTTCAGCAGCACTTACATAAACCAAAATTTACAGTTTTATTCATATCTATATTCTGGAGGATTTTACAGAAGAATTTGTTCATTTGTTCATTTGCTCATTCTGTAGATTTCAATTACAGTACATATAAAGGCCATCTTCTCAAAATTAGTTATTTCTCCACTTCAGCAGCACTTACATGCACCAAAATTTACAGATGTATTCCTTTCTGTATTGTGAAGGATTTTACTGAGGAGTTTGTTGATATCATTAGCCTGATTTTAGTTTTGCAGTTTATTTATTTGCGGCTGTAGAATTTAATTACAATATATGTCTTTAAGGGTCGTTTTCTTAAATTGTTTTTCTCCACTTTAGCAGCACTTACACCAGAATTGACAGTTTTATTTTATACTTACATTCTAAGGGTTTTACAGAAGGGTTTGTTCATATATCATTAGCCTCATGTCTATTTTTGAACTTTATCTGTTTGTGTCTGTAGATTTCAGTTACAATGCATATTTTTAAAGGCCATTTTCTCAAAATGAGTTTGTTTCTCTACTTCAGCACCACTTACATACACTAAAATGTACAGTTTTGTTCCTTTCTATATTTTGAATGATTTTACTGAGATATTTTTGATATAATTCGGCAGATTTTAGTCTATTTGCACCTGTAGATTTTAATTACAATATATATATTTAGGGCCTGTTCTCTCAAAATGAGTTTGTTTCTCCCCTTTAGCAGCACTTATGTAAACCAAAATTTAGAGTTCTATTCATATCTATATTCTGAAGGATTTTACAGAAGGGTTTGTTCATATATAATTTGCCTCATTTTTATTATTGCACTTTATCTATTTGTGTCTGACATAAGTTACAGTACAAATATTTAAAGGTCGTTTTCTCAAATTACTTTGTTTCTCCACTTCAACAGCACTTAAGTACACCAAAATGTACAATTTTATTCATATCTATATTCTGAAGGTTTTTACAGAAGGGTTTGTTCATATATGACTCACCTGATTTTATTATTGCACTTCATCTGTTTGTGTCTGTTGATTTTAATTACAATACATATTTTAAAGGCCGTTTTCTCAAAATGAGTTTTTCTCCACTTTAGCAGCACTTACATAAACCAAAATTTACAGTTTTATTCCTTTCTATATTGTGAAAGATTTTAATGAGGGTTTTTTGGTATCATTTGCCTGATTTTACTTTTGCACTTTATCTATTGCACCTGTCGATTTGAATTACAATACATTTTTAAAGGCCGTGTTCTCAAAATGAGTTTTTTCTCCACCTCAGCAGCTCTTACATACGCCAAAATTTACAGTTTTATTCCTTTCTATATTGTGCAGGATTTTACTGAGGGGTTTGTTGATATCATTTGCCTGATTTTACTTTTGCACTTTTATGTATTTGCACCTGTGGATTTTAAATGCAATACATATCTTCAAGGGCTGTTTTCTCAAAATGAGTTTGTTTCTCCACTTCAGCAGCACTTACATACACCAAAATTTACAGTTTTATTCTTGTCTATATTCTGAAGGTTTTTACTGAGGGGTTTGGTTATATATCATTCACCTGATTTTATTATTGCACTTAATCTACTGGTGTCTGTAGGTTTCTAATACAATACATATTTTTAAAGGCCGTTTTCTCAAAATGAGTTTTTTCTCCACTTTAGCAGCACTTACATACACCAAAATTTACAGTTTTATTCCTTTCTATATTGTGAAAGATTTTACTGAGGGGTTTGTTGATATTATTTGCCTGATTTTACTTTTGCACTTTTATGTATTTTCACCTGTGGATTTTAACTGCAATATATAAGGGCCGTTTTCTCAAAAGGTTTGTTTCTCCACTTCAGCAGGACTTACATACACCAAAATTTACAGTTTTATTCATATCTATATTCTAAAGGTTTTTACAGAAGGGCTTGTTCATATATCACTCACCCGATTTTATTATTGCACTTTATCTGTTTGTGCCTATAGATTTCAATTACAGTATATATTTTTAAAGCCCATTTTCTCAAAATTAGTTTTTTTCTCCACTTACATACAGTAGCACTTACATACACCACAATTTAAAGTTTTACTCCTTTCTATATTGTGAAGGATTTTACTGAAGGGTTTCTTGATGTCATTTGCCTGATTTTAGTTTTGCAGTTGATCTATTTGCGCCTATAGATTTGAATTACACAAAATTAACACAAAATAAACAATGTCTTTAAGGGCTGTTTCTTCACTTCAGCAGCACTTAAATTAAAATTTACAGTTTTACTCTAATCTATATTCTGAAGGATTTTACTGAGGAGTTTGATCATAAATCATTCGCCTGCTTCATGTAACTGTTTTTCCTAAAAACAAGGTGAAAATGTATTTTTTCCTGACTGTTAACAGTATTTTCTGTTTTATCGAGTGATAAAAAAAGAAATCCAAAATCGCGTCTATAAAAACCTTTGTCTCTAATATGTCAACAGAATCAAACAAGAATTTTGAACCTGGCTTTATCCAGTGTTTTCTGGAAATGTATGCAAACTGCTGTGGAATTTATTAGATAATATCACGTTTATTTAAACATAACAGTTTATGTATGTGTTTATAGTTGACATGTTTCTTGTTGAATTGCACTTTTCCCACTCTCTTTGCAGGATACTGACCACCTGTGTGACCTGTGCAGGTGGAAATTATGTCATTAACCATTTTACTATCATCACACAGGCGTGTGTTGATCAGCTGGCAAGTCAATGGCCGCGCTGTCATGGATCAGCCCGTGTCAGATACTCTGGGTGTGCTGCTTCAGCTGATAAACGCAGATAAGAAATGTATAAAGTTAAAGAGCAAAGATATGTTTGGACTTTCATCACCATAGAGGGATGGTTTCCAGGGTTGTGTGGCGAATTAATGGCGGTTTGCTTTTCTATTTTTACCACAGAAGTCCAAAAGCCAAGCCAATGAAAGGCCTGTCAGCTGATGATGAAAGACAGCCTCTTCTGGAATGGAGCAGTTCAGGTGAAATTGAGTCAATATCGTTACCAAGGTGAAAATGTTATTGCTCTGCTTTCTCATTGATCAGGAGATTTATTGAGTTATGAGTCACTGAAATGTCAACTTTGTCTCGGATGTTTCTTGAAATTCCTAAAATAGAAAAACAGACACAAATGAGTCAATAGTTGTCATACAGTATGAGTTAAGAGCCTGTAAAATAAATGTGGATCAGACCATTGGTATTTCTGACTTTTGATCGCAGACTTTGGTTTCTTCTGAAACTTTCTCAGAAGAATCTGAGAAGACTTGCACTTTGTCTCCTTTTTGTCCCATTGTTAAAATATTAATGTGATCTCGTTTGTGATTTATTTTCTTTTTTACAGGTTTTGATTGAATGCATCATGGAGAAAGCTCCTCTGTGTCACTGAAGATGTGGATCCACCGACTTTATTTTGGTTGCTGGCAATTTATTTATTTATTTATTTTTTTTATTTTGCAAATAACATGATCTTTTTTTAATTTTTCACAAATAATTGGGCCTTTCTGATTATTTTTATTATTATTATTATTATTTTTGCAATTACTTTTTTATTTCTAAATGCATTTTTTTGTAACTTAATGTAATTTTAATGAACATTTTTAATGTCATTTTTTTTGCATATAACTCGATCTTTTTCAATTTTAATTTTTTGCAAATACCTTGACTTCTTTGAAATTAGATTTTTTATTTATTTATTTTCTTTTTACAAAAAATTATTTTTTAAAATTAATTAATTAATTAATTAATTTATTTTTTGTTTTGTTTTTTGCAAATAACTTGATTTTTTTTTATTGTAATGATTGTAATGTTTCTACAAATTATGTTTTTACATTTTCCTTTCAAATAAGTTGACCTTTCTAAATGAATTTATTTATTTATAGCAAAACATTATTTTTTTTAATTTTTTTAATGTTGGCAAATAATTAGCAAATTACTTTATCTTTTTGAGATACATGTATAATGTGTATATATATATATATATATATACGCAGGAGACTTGCACTTCATCTCCATTTAATTCCATTGTTAATATATTAATGAGATCCCATTTGTGGTTTCTTTCTTGCTGCTTATTTTGACTCATCATGGAGAAAGCTCCTCTGTTTCATTAGAGATGTGGACCTGCGTCTTGTTTTGCTTGTTGGTGGCTTCTTTGAAGTTCTGCTGCTAATTGCTGCAGTAGATCAGTGTTGGCAGATCTCCAGGACGCTGAATGCTTACAGGAGTCCTGATGTCCGGCAGCCTGCATAACCAATCTAGGAATGATGCAGGGAATTTGAGGGAGCAGCTCCCAAGCGTTTCATTCCTGTCGGTGGGCTTGCACAAGACAGACGCAATGTGGTTGACTAAGTGCTGGTTCGCAGGCCCTGCGCCATCTACATAAGCCCCGGACAGCACGTCAGCGCGGCCAGTCGCTCTCTGCGGTCAGGCCTGATTGTGTTTGCAACCCTTTGTGACTCCAGCAGACGTGAACTCATAACATGCCAGTGCTTTGTTATGGTACCTGGGAGCTTTGAGATGCACCAGCTGCTGCTCATGACGGCTCCCGCAGGGGCGCGTTGGCCGCTCCAGAGGAGGACTGGTGCTCACCGAGATCTGCTGACATTCCAGATTACTACTTTACATAAGGATGGGGCTTTGTATTGCATGTTGAGAGAATCTTCACCATTAATGCAAACAACTTCATCTTTCTTAATTTTTATTAGTTTAAAAAATAAACATTTATTTTTTTGGCCAAATATTTTTTTTCCGAATATGTTTGTCTGTTTTTGAATTTAGATTTTTTTTTTTGGCAAATTTGATGTTTTTAAATTGTGTTATTTTGCAAATAACTTGGTCTTTCAAAAAATTTTTTGCAAATAGCTTTGTCTGGTTTTGAATTTAGATTTTTTGCAAGTGTTTTTTTGATTGTTTTTTTCTTTTTTTTTTGCAAATAACTCTTTTTAAAAGTTGTATTTTTTGTGCAACTTGGTTTTTTTTTTGCAAATATCTTTGTCTGTTTTTGAATTTTGAGTTTTTGCTAATAATTGGATCTTTGAATGTAGTTTTTTTTTTTAGTTTTTGCAAATATCTTTTTACCAATTTTTTTTATTTTTGTTTTTTTCTGCAAATAACTTGATATTTTATTTTTTTGCAAGTATCTTTGTCAGTTTTTTTTTAATTTTGCTGATAATTTGTTTTTTAAACTTAGTTTAGTTTTTTTTTTTTTTTACAAATAACTTTTTTTTTGGAAATAGTGTGAGCTTTCTAATTTGTGTGTGTGTGTGTGTGTTTTGCAAATGACTTGATCTTTTTAAAACTTTTATTTTTTGTGCAAATAACTTGGTTGAAAAGAAGTTTTAAAAAAATAATGTTTATTTATTTATTTTTTTCAGATTTCTTGTTCTTGGTCCTTTTTTTGTTTGAACTTCATTTGATTTTAATTTGTTTGCAAATAACTTTATTTTTCTGAATTTTTTTATTCATTCAATTATTTTCTTTTTGTAAATAACTGGACCTTTCTGGAACTTTTTAAATTTGTTTTGTTTATTAATTTTTTGCAACTTTATCTTTTTCAATTTTTTTGGCAAATAACTTGATCTTGAAATTGATCACTGATTAGTCTCACCATTCTCAGTAACACTTAATTACTGTATATAAGTATAATATATCCAGTTGATAAAATATTTAGATCTAGTCCACTAATTGACTCTTTGCTAAGCTCCGTCCACCTTGGTTACTGTTGCTATCTCAGCTTTTTGGCACAGTCTAAAGGAATTAACTGTTCCTAATGTTTCTACATTCACTATGGTACTGTCAGCTCTTTAATTACTACTCAACTTAAAGTAATGAATACATTAAAAACATAACCGGACATGAAGTTGACGTTCTCATCATCCTTGGTTTCTCATGTGCTGTTCATATTTCCTGAGTGCTATTTTGATGCTAACCTCTAGCATTCAGCACGGCACGCTAAAAGCGTGGAGTACACGGACTTAGTCTTGACTTACATCTAACAAGGTTGCACTAATTGGAGGAGGAAGTGCCGGGGATGTTTAGCGCTGACGGGGCTTGAGGACCCAGCAGTTGATCTGAGCCAGAACCGGATCTGCTTTCGGCCTCCGATTCCTCCAGGTCCCAAGCTAATCCGGCAGCGGCCGCAGGTTGCAGCGACGTGAGCGTTGAGTGCCCAGAGTTGGCAGCACCTGCAGCAGGAGGATCAAAGAGGCCAGAGTTAAGCCACACGCTGGATCCGTGTCACTCTATATCCACAGGATATTATGTGGCTCTCAGGAGCTGCAGCAGCTGGTCTGCTGGACACCAGCGGATCATGTTTGGCTGTGAAATCCTCTCAGAAATCATGGGGCCAAGTTAAGGCTTCTCAAGGTCACCGATGCTTCTAGTTGGTCCAAAACATGACATAGTGGTGTAGCAAAGATGACTACGATTTTCATGCCTTGATTTTTCAGACCGCATACCTTAAATGGATAGTTCACAGAAAAAAAAAAGAAAGTTCTGACATCATTTATTTATCCTTACATTGATCCAAATCTGAAGTGTCTTTCTTCTGCTTAACACAAAAGCAACCACCAGTAGCACTCTGGTAGCCATTGACTTCCATAGTATGGCAAAAAAAAATATACGGCTACCAGCTTTTCAACATTGTTAAAATATTGTTAGTGTTCAAATCTGATATTAGAGCAACTTACAAACTGGCTTTGGATAAAAGACACACTAGCAACTTCCTAGCAATCACCTAGAACACCCAAGCAACTGTATAGCAATGCCCTGGAAACCATACAGAAGACCTTAGCAGTGTCCAAGGAACCACCCAGAATACATTTATATTTATTCATTTACCAGACATTTTTATCCAAAGTGACTTACAAATTGGTGTAAAGTGGGTTGAATAAAAGACACCCTAGCAACTTCCTAGCAACCACCCAACAACACCCAAGCAACTGTATAGCAATGCCCTGGAAATCATAAAGAACATCCTAGCAACCAACCAGAATATAAATATTTATTCATTTACCAGATGTTTTCATACAAAGCAACTTACAAATTGGTGTAAATTGCGTTTCGTAAAAGACACCCTAGCAACTTCGTGGCAACCACCTAGAACACACTAGCAACTGTATAGCAACCACCGAGAACAATCTAGCATTTGTTTATCAATGGCATGGAAACCACTCAGAAAATCTCAGCAACTGTATAGCCGTAAACTAAAACATCCTAGCAACTGTTTAGCAATGCCCTGGCAACCAGATAGAACACCCTAGCAACTTACTAGCAACTACCAGAATACATTTATAATTTAATACATTTAGCAGATGTTTTTTATCCAAAGCAACTTATAAATTGGTGCAAGTTGCGTTGAATAAACAACCACCTAGAGCAACCTGTATATCAATTGCTGTGGAAACCACTCAGAAAATCATAGCAACTGTATAGCAGTAATCTAGAACACCCTAGCTACTGTATAGCAGTGTACTGAAAACCGTACTGAACACCCTAGCAACTTCCTAGCAACCACCCAGAACATATTTACATTTATTCTTTTATTAGATGCTTTTATCAAAAGCGACATACAAATGGTTATGTTGCTTTGGATGAAAGACACACTAGCATCTGTATAGCAGTTCCCTAGAAAACACACAGACTGCCCTAACAACTTCCTAGCAACTGCATAGTAACACCCTGGCAACCATATAGAACACCCTAGCAACTATATAAAAACCACTTAGCCCTGGAAAACACACAGATCACCCTAACAACTTTTTACCAACTACATGGCAACACCTTAGCAACCACATAAAACACCCTAGCAACTGTACGGCAACATCTACTGCAGAGCATCCCAGCAAATATATAAAAACCACCTACAACACCTTAGAAACTGTTTCACAATGCCCTGGAAAACACACAGATCACCCTAACAACTTTTTACCAACTGCATAGCAACACTCTGGCAACCACACAGAGCATCCTAGCAACTATATAGGAACCATCTACTGCAGAGTACCCTAGAAACTCCTAGCAACCACCCAGAAAAAATGTATACTTATTTATTTACCAGATGTTTTTTTTATCCAAAGTAACTTACAAATTGGTTACAATTACTTACAAGTTGCGCTGAATAAGACCCTAACAACTGCATAGCAACCACCTAGAACAGTCTAGCAATTGTATATCATTGCTGTGGAAACTCTGAAAATCTTAGAAACAGTATAGCAGTAAACTAGAAAACCTACTGTATAGAAATACCCGGGAAAGCACACAGAACGTCCTAACAACTTTCTAGCAACTGCATAGCAACACCCTGTCAACCACATATAACACTCTAGTAACTGTATAGCAACCACCAACAGCAAAACACCCTAGCAACTATATAAAAATCACTTAGAACACCCTATCAACTGTATCGAAATGCCTGGGAAAACATGCAGATCACCCTAACAACATTTTAGTAACTGCATAGCAACACCCTGGCAACCAAACAGAACACCCCAGCAACTGTATAGCAACCCCCTACAGCAGGACACCCTAGCAACTATATAAAAACTACCTAGAACACCCAAGCAATTGTATCGCAATGCCCTGGAAAACATGCAGATTGCCCTAACAACTTCCTAGCAATTGCATAGCAACCAGCTACTACAGAACACCCTAGCAACTATATAGTAACCTCCTAGAACACACTGGCAATTGTATAGCAATTCACTGGAAAACACACAGAACGTCCTAACAACTTCCTAGCCAACTGTGCAGCAACACCCTGGCAACCACATAGAACACCCTAGCAACCGTATAGCAACCATCTACAGCAAAACACCCTAGCAACTATATAAAACCACCTAGAACACCCTATCAACTGTATCGAATGCCTGGGCATGCAGATCACCTAACAACATTTTAGTAACTGCATAGCAACACCCTGGCAACCAAACAGAACACCCCAGCAACTGTATAGCAACCCCCTACAGCAGGACACCCTAGCAACTATATAAAAACTACCTAGAACACCCAAGCAATTGTATCGCAATGCCCTGGAAAACATGCAGATTGCCCTAACAACTTCCTAGCAATTGCATAGCAACCAGCTACTACAGAACACCCTAGCAACTATATAGTAACCTCCTAGAACACACTGGCAATTGTATAGCAATTCACTGGAAAACACACAGAACGTCCTAACAACTTCCTAGCCAACATGGCAGCAACACCCTGGCAACCAAACAGAACACCCCAGCAACTGTATAGCAACCCCCTACAGCAGGACACCCTAGCAACTATATAAAAACCACCTAGAACACCCTAGCAACTGTATCGCAATGCCTGGGAAAACATGTAGAGAACTCTAACAACTTTTTAGTAACTGCATAGCAACACCCTGGCAACCACATAGAACACCCTAGCAAATGTATAGCAGCCATCTTCAGCAGGATACCCTAGCAACTATAAAAAACCACCTAGAACACCCTAGCAACTGTATTGCAAAGCCCTAGAAAACATGCAGATCACCTTAACAACTTTTTAACTGCAACTGCAACTGTATAGCACGCACCCCAGGAAAAACACTAGCAACCATATAGCATAGGCACTCAGTTGTACACTAATGTTTTCTTCAGAATGCATTGTTTTTCTTGTGTCTGAGGTCTTGTGCACATCACTCACAGCTCCTCAGGTCAGGCTGTACAGCATTATCTACATGTGTATAAAGCGTCGCTGTCATAATGGAGTACAGTATCAGTGACACATGGTGTAAAGGTGTGGTGAAGCTCAAGCGATGACCTCCACCCAGCATATAAATCAGCAGCAGCATCAAAGCAGCTCAGGCCACAGATCCTAATAAAGCCGTCAGCCGCTCTTTGTGGTGCTTGGCTCGTCTACACATGTTCTGGAAGCTATCCGTTACCTTACTGTTATTCTAGCTCCTCAACACAATGAACGGCCATTACTAATAATTAAGACTGCAAAATCTAAAAATAGCAGTGCAATTAGGTTGAATATGAACAGCATGTGTTCTAATCTCAAATAATTGTGGCTGGATAAAAGGTTAATGATTACGGTGTTTGTGTTTTCTGGGGGAAAGGAACATTTGATTGCTTCATATCTCTCATATTACAGAAGCTTCTGTTTTTATAGCTGTGTTTCAACTCCACAATTGGCCTGCATCGCTATTAGACATCTGTGTGGTTGCTAGGGTGTTGCTGTGAGGTTTGCTCGGGTATTCTTTGTGGTTGCTAGAGTGTTATGTTTTCAGAACTCTATTTCAACACCGCAAACAGTTCTAAGTGGTTGCTAGAGTGTTACGTTTTTATAGCTGTATTTCAACAAGAAGCAGTACACATTGCCATCGGACATCTGTATGGTTGCTAAGGTGTTAAGGTGTTCTGTCTGGTTACCAGGGCACTGTTATGTGGTTGTTAGAGTGATGTGTTTTTATGTGTATTGTAATGCCACAAGCGGAACATGTCACTATCAGACATCTGTGCGGTTGCTAGGGTGTTGCAATGTGGTTGTTAGGGAGTTCGGTCTGATTGGTAGGGTTTTGATATGTGTTTGCAAGTGCACTGTGTTCTTATTGCTGTATTGGGACATGTTGCTATCAGATGTCTGTGTGGTTGCCGGGGCATTCATATACGGTTATTAAGGTGTACTGTCTGGTTTCCAGGGCATTGCTGTGCAGTTGCTAGGGTGTTATGTTTTTTTTTTTAGCTGTATTTCAACACCACAAGTGACCATCAGATGACTGTGTGGTTGCTAGAGTGTTGCTATGTTGTCGTTAAGTTGTTCTTTCTGGTTGTCAGGGTATTGTTATGTGGTTGCTAGAGTGTTGTGTTTTTATAACTGTATTTCAAGACATGTCACTATCAGACATCTGTCTGGTTGTCAGGGCATTGTTATGTAGTTGCAAGTGTATTGAGTTATTATAGCTGTATTTCAACAACACAAGAAGGCAGCGTCACTATCAGATGTCTGTGTGGTTGCCGAGGTGTTCCTATATGGTTGTTAAGGTGTTCTGTCTGGTTGCCAGGGCATTGCTGTGCAGTTGCTATGGTGTTCTAAGGGGATGTTTTTTAGCTGTATTTTAACACCACAGGTGGGACACATTAACATTGGATGCTTGTGTGGTTCATAGGGTGTTGCTATGCTGTTGTTAAGGTGTTATCTCTGGTTGCCAGGGTTTTGTTATGTGGTTGCTAAAGTGTTGTGTTTTTATAGCTTTATTTCACATGTCACTATCAGACATCTGTGTGGTTGCCAGGGTGTTGCTGTAAAGTTGCTGGTGTTCTAAGTGATTGCTAGAATGTTGTTTTTACAGCTTTATTTTAACACCACAAGCAGGACACATCACTATCAAATGTTTGTGTTGTTGTCATGGCGTTCCTTTGCAGTTTTTAAGGTGTTCTGTCTGGTTGCCAGCCCCTTGTTATGTGGTTGCTAGGGTGTAGTGTTTTTATAGCTGTATATCACTGCCACAAGCAAGACACATCACTGTCAGACATCTGTGTGGTTGCCAGGGCGTTGCTATGTGATTGCTAGGGTTTTTAGTGTGGTTGCCAGGGCATTGCTTTGTGGTTAAGTTGTTCTGTGCAGTTGCCTGTGTGGTTGCTGGAGTGTTTTGTTATTATAGCTGAATTTTAACGCCTCAATGGGGCACATTGCCATCAGACGCCTGTGTGGTTGCTGGGGCTTTCCTAAACATTAGTTAAGGTGTTCTGTCTTGTTGCCAGGGCATTGTTATGTGGTTGCTAGAGTGTTGTGTTTTCATAGCTGTATTTCAACACCACAAGTGAGACACATCGCTATCCGGCATCTGTTTGGTTGCCAGGGTATTGGTATGCTGTTGCTAAGATGTTCCATGTGGTTACTAAGGTGTTCTGTGCAGTTGCCAGGGTGGTGTTATGAGGTTGCTAGGGTGTTCTGTGTGATTGCTAGAGTTTTTCGTTTTTATAGCTGTATTTTAATGATGCAAGCGGGACACGTTGCAATCAGACGCCTATGTGGTTGCTGGGATATTCCTAAATGGTTGTTGAGGTGTTCTGTCTGGTTGCCAGGGCATTGTTTTAGGTTCCTAGAGTGTTGTGTTTTCATAGCTGTATTTCAACACCACAAGTGAGACACATCGCTATCAGGCATCTGTTTGGTTGCCAGGACATTGCTATGCGGTTGCGAAGGTGTTTTGTACAGTTGTCATGGTGGTGTTATGTGGTTGCAAGGACGTTGCTGTGTGGGCCGTAGGGGGTTCTGTGCGGTTGCTATAGTGTTCTTTCCTTATAGCCGTGTTTCAGTGCCACAAGCAGGACACATTGCTATCAAATATCTGTGTAGTTGCCAGGGTGTTGCTATGCGGTTGCTAGGCTGTTCTTTGTGGTTGCTAGGGTGTTCTATGTGATTATCATTGTGTTTCATTATTATAGCCATATTTTAATGCCACAAACAGGAAACATTACTATCAAATGTCTGTGTGATTGCCAGGGTGTTGCTATGCAGTTGCTAGGGTGTTCTTTGTGGTTGCTAGGGTGTTCAATGTGGTTACTATTGTGTTTTGTTATTATAGCTGTATTTCAATGCCAGAAGCAGGACACATCACTATTAAATTTTTGTGTGGTTGCCAGGGCTTTGCTATGTGGTTGCTATGGTGTCCTGTGAGGTTGCTGGACTGTTATGTTTTTATTTTAGAGCTGTACTTCAACACCACAAGCAAGACAAATCACTATCAGATGTCTATGTAGCTGCCAGAGTGTTGCTATGTGGTTTTTAAGGTGTTCTGTCTAGTTGCCAGGCCATTGTTATGCAAGTGGTAGGGTGTTGCTACGTGATTGCTAAGATGTACTTTGCAGTTGCCAAGGTGATGTTATGCGGTTGCAAGGGGTGTTCTGTTACTATAGCTGTATTTTAATGCCACAAGCAGAAAACTTCACTATAAAATATTTGTGTGGTTGCCAGGGCATTGCTATGCGGTTGCTAGGGTGTTCTGTGTGTTTGTCAGGGCATTGCTATGTGGTTGCAAGGGTGTCCTGTGAGGTTGCTGGAGTGTTATGTTTATATTT
This sequence comes from Labeo catla, assembly GCA_012976165.1. Classification (NCBI taxonomy): domain Eukaryota; kingdom Metazoa; phylum Chordata; class Actinopteri; order Cypriniformes; family Cyprinidae; genus Labeo; species Labeo catla. The sequence goes on along the minus strand of VONZ01001265.1, from coordinate 84,656 downwards.
TATAGCTGTACTTCAACACCACAAGCAAGACAAATTGCTATGTGGTTTTTAAGGTGTTCTGTCTAGTTGCCAGGCCATTGTTATGCAAGTGGTAGGGTGTTGATATGTGGTAGCTGTATTTTAATGCCACAAGCAGAAAACATCACTATCAAATATTTGTGTGGTTGCCAGGGCATTGCTATGTGGTTGCTAGGGTGATCTGTGTGTTTGTCAGGGCATTGCTATGTGGTTGCTAGAGTGTTATGTTTTTATAGCAGTATTTCAACACAAGTGAGACACATCACTATCAGATGTCTGTGTGGTTACCAGGGTGTTGCTATGTGGATTTTAAGGTGTTCTGTCTAGTTGCCAGTGCATTGTTATGCAGGTGGTAGGGTGTTGCTATGTGGTTGCTAATTTGTTCTGTGCAGTTGCCAGGGTGTTGTAATGCGGTTGCTAGGGTGTTCTATATGGTTGCTAGTGTGTAGTGTATTTATAGCTGTATTTCAACATCACAAGTGGGACACATCGCCATCCAACTTCTTTGTGGTTGCCAAGGTGTTGCTATGTGGTCGTTAAGGTGTTTTGTTTGGTTGCCTGGCCATTGTTATGTGGTTGCTAGATTGTTGTATGTTTATAGCTGTATTTCGATGGCACAATTGGAACTGGTCGCTATAAGACGTCTCGGATCAAGGACATAATCGGTCCTTGAACCCTCATGTGATAACAATCAAAGCCTATGAGCAGCAAAAACAAACTCCTACTGTTGATCATGTTGATAATTAGCTCTAAATGAGCAACGTGGAGCTCTGTCGGCATCTCTGGCCTTGACTTTGAGTGTTGTTAGAATATAAAAATGTAATTTACATGCCAAGGTCAGAGGAAGTGAAGAATAAAGCTGTTTCCAGGTCGGCCGTGTTCCAGCTCTATTATAGACGGTGTGAATGATCCACAGCCGCTATTTAAAGTCCCATCAGATGTGGAACGTTGCCAGGGCTGTAGCTCGGCTTTGAGCTGGCTCGTAATCCTCTTAGACTTATGTTTGAGTAAATGTTTGGACACACAATTTCACAATCGTTAGTTTAAGGACAGACACAACATGTGGAACCTATATTTTACACTAGATTTTTTACATTCTGTGCCGTTTTTACAAGTGGTGCTTAGCTGTGCTTAACATTTGCTGCTGTAATGCTGGGTTTCTGCTTTTGATTTTCGTAAGTGAGTGCTTTTTAGTATGTTGTCATCTGGTTGCTAGGTACCTGCTAACCAGTTGCTACAGTGTTCTGTGTGGTTTCCAGCGCAATAGTATGCAGTGCACATATATATATGCATCCTAGTAACTGCACATACATACATATGTATATATATATATATACTGCTGTGCTGTTGCTAGGGTGTTGTATGTGGTTGTCAGGGCATTGGTATGCATTTGCTATGGTGTTCTGCGTCATTGCCAGGGCGTAGAGACGAAACTGATGATGATAGTACTAGTGACTCCATTAACTCGATTATTCATGCATTTTATAATTTTTTTCTTTAAAGGACAGTATTAGGTTGTCTGATGCATTTAATCATATCAGTTTAGGTGTGTGGTTGTTGAGCGCTTATAGGAGTGAATCAGAGTTTTGATAGCATATCAAACAGATACTTGTTTCTGCGGTAACCTGATTTGGGGCATAAGCAGTGATAGAGTTTAATCATTAGGGCAGCGTTGTCATTTTTATGATTGTTCCAGAGAGAGTTTCAGTGTCACCCGTTCATTATTTAAAGGTGCGGTGTGTAATATTGAATGCTAGTGGTTAAAATGAGAGCATTTAATTTGATGCTCATGCGGGTTGCCAGATTGGCGGCACGCAACAGGAATGAAGAATGGAAGGCAACAAGCTTTACACTGTAAGTTGATCATTGTTTTATCCATATAATACTGTTTTTCAGATCGGGCAGAATCTGTGATTGCTGACCCAGTTTGTTTGCTAGTTTCCATTGCTGCAACTGGCAACCCGGAGTTTCAGAATCCTATTAGTTAAATTAGCAGTGGGCGGAGTCAGACCAAAACAAAAACAGCCATTTCGAAACACATTTTCAGAATTTTTTTGGAGAAACAAGTATGTGAAACTTGTCATGTTTCCTAAATATCTGGAAACCCTGTATTTTTATGCTTTAGCCCAGTCAAAAACATTACATACAGCACCTTTAATTTAAACGCGCATAGGCTGAAAGCCATGTGTGTCTGTCCTCTGGCACCCAAGTGAACTTTATCAAGCTTTGAGTGTTTCCATATGTGAGGAAGAGCCCCTCACTCAACACACTGATTCAGACTGTCTTCCTTCACAGCTCCATTTGCATGAATCGCGCTGCAGTAAGAACCCAGACTGAAGACCAGTTTCATCAGGACTGCTTTTTGTGTTCAAAACAGACCTTTTTGTAAGGTTGTCCACCTTTTAAACGTGGTAAGCATAAAACACTCATAAACAAATTTTTATCATATTATACGATATCATATTTTGTTTTATGTAACATTCAAAGAACTTTGACCCTCCTGTATTAAATCGGTGCATTAGCATAACATTTGTGTCACATTCTACACTAAAGCACAGCAAAAAAAAAAAAACATGTAACAGTACAAATTTCTTAAATCAAGATACATTTACTATATATATATACATATATATAGAGAGAGAGAGAGAGCATGGTATAAGCAATAGCCATCAATACATTGTATGGGTCAAAATTATAGATTTTTATTTTATGCCAAAAATTAGCATTTTAAGTAAACATCATGTTCCATGAAGATATTTTTTAAATATTTTGTAATTATTTTCCTACTGTAAATGTATGAAAATTGATTGATTATTAATATGCATTGTTAAGAACTTAATTTGAGTAATTTTAAAAGAAGTTTTCTCCAAATTGTTATTTATTTATTTATTTTTTTTGCAGATTCCAGATTTTCAAATAGTTGTATCTTGGCCAAATATCCTGTCCTAATAATATATATATATATATATATATATACACACACATTTACAACTATATATATATATATATATATATATAAATATATATACACATTTTCTTGTTTTGCTAGTATTTTTGTCTTGTTTTCTTTTTTTAACTTAATTTAAAGAGAAAACAATTATTTTTTGGACCCCACTGACAGATATTTTCTTGTTTTTTGCATAAGCTTACCTTGTTTTGATAAAATATCTAAATAAACAAGACTTTTATTTTGCTTCTCAGGTAAATGCATCTTGATTTAAAAATGTTTAGATATTTGTAATGGAAAATCACAAAAATAGAAACTCAGCAAATCATTTTTTACAACCTTTCTGTGATAGGCTACTTCTATTATTTAATTATTCATGCCAAACCAATGATAAATTTGGTTGATTGACATCAAAATCACTTGAACTCTGAAATGATTGTTCACACTAAAGTCACATTTCTGATTTATTTCCACAAGCAAAAATGTGTCCTTCAATCCTAGATCCTTGCAGCAAGCTAAACTGTATTTTAACACTGTATTTTGTACGTGTGGCGGATCTTTATGCTTATACAACCTACGTGGAGTGTTCCATTTCAGTTAGTATGCTGCCTATGTCAAGACAGCTCATTAGGTTTCAGAACTAAGTCCTTGTCATCCAAAAATAATCCAATATAAGGGGAGAATCTTAGATTTAAACCTCATTCAATGCATTTATTGACCAGAGAGTAAACTGGCCCGTGTCAGAGGTGACAGTCGCTGTTCACATGTACGTGTGTGTTTGCACCTGTGCATCGCACCTGTCCATCCAGGTCTGGCGTCGCAGCCTATGCTCCATTCAGTCGTGATGGGCGATTCGTCCATGCCTTTGAAACGTACTCTCATCATGTTACTAACACTTGCCGTCTAAAGTGTGTCCACAAACAAAATCTGATGCAGATAGAGATGTGTTTTAGCGCACAGCTGCTGTGAATGTCTGCAGACAGCTGTTCAAACTCCAGGAGAGACACTCGTCTACCACGACGTCTTCACGTTCAGATGCTTTTTGTAGAACAACTGTAGACTTCAGTCGTGCACTGTAAATAATGATATTATGGTTGTAAATGAAGATTATTTTAGTATGTCTTTCACTGTGCTTTAGTTGCTGCCTTAAATTTTTATTAAGTATAATCAAATTGGCTGTACAAGTCATTTAAATTTTTAACTGACTTACAATTTTCTATAACTCAAATTAGCTTGAAATTTAAATAGTTAAAGTTAAAGAAATGGAAAAACATATGCTGCCAGGATTGACTGATCATAATTTTTTACAGTAAGGTTATTATAGATAACCAAAACTAAAACTAAGAACATAAAAAAATTTAATGCTTTAAATAACTGAAATTAAATGTATAAAATATATACTATAAATATATAAAGTTTAAGCATTCTTCCAAGGCAATATTTCTAAGTTTCATTCTCATTTAAGTTGATGTGCTAAAATAATTAAAACTAAAACAAAAATAAATATTTAACGTTTTAAATCTCTCTCGCTCTCTTATATTGTATTGTAAAATGTAATTTATTCCTGTGATCAAAGCTGAATTTTCAGAATCATTACTCCAGTCTTCAGTGTCACATGATCCTTTCGAAATCATTCTAATATGTAGATTTTCTGCTCAAGAAACTTTTTTTTGTATTATTATTATTATTATTATTATCAATATTTAAAACAGTTGAGTACTTTTTTTTCAGAATTCTTTGATGAATAGAAAGATCCAAAGATCAGCATTTATCAAATTATCAAAGCATTTATGCATTTATTTATTTATTTATTTATTTTTTGGGAGGGGGAAGAAATGATAGAAATAAATACTTTTTATCTAGCAAGGATGCTTTAAATTGATCGGACATGATGATAAAGACATTTATAATGTACAAAAGATCATTATTTTGTATAAATGCTGTTCATCTGAACTTTCTATTCATCAACGAAACATCATGTGACACTGAAGACTGGAGTAATTATGCTAAAAAAAATCACAGGAATAAATTACATTTAAAAATATATTTAAACAAAGCAGTTATTTTAAAAGGTCAAAATATTTCAAAATTTTACAGTTTGGAGTAATTTGGATCAAATGAATACAGGCTTGGTGAGCAGAAGAGACTTCTTTCAAACACATAAAAAATCTTACTGTTCAAAAACTTTTGACTGGTGGTGTGTGTATATATAAACAGCAAAATGACAAAAACTTTTTACATTTAAAAGTAAAATTTGAATGGAATTTAAATGGAAGTGTAACTAAAAATGTATCCAAAATATTAACAAAGACTATAAGACCTATCTCAGTCTCAAAAATAACACTGTTTTCTTCAAAATGCAATGTTAAATTCAGCGTGTTACTTGCCATTTCTATTATGTTTCTATTTACAATTTGAGTGAAAACTGCTTCTGCACCATTTTTTTCAGTACATTCTCACTTAGTCAGGCTTTTGACTGTTAGTATAAAGTCTGAACCAGTTTACAGTCAGAAAGTGAAAGTGCCTGATTGCCCAAACATGGCTTATTTTATTATTTTTTTTTTTTTTACATATTATATGTATTGTGGATGAAATGGTCTAAAAATTGACTGGATTTGTTTTTACTCACTCTAAAGAATAAATAAATTGTTACTGTTACAAGTAAAATTACTGTTTATTAAATATGTGTTAAGTAGAATTTACACAAAATTGTTCATTAATAATTTCCTTGATGTAGCTGCCTAATTGAAATACGAGTGCTTTCCACTTTAAATGTTGTGGTTTCAGGTTGGTCAGCTTAAATGTAAAGTTTTGTCTCCTCCTCTTCCTATTTCGCTTTGTTACCACATTTGAGCGGTAGGTTTCTTTTGACACTCTGACAATGTGATTTACTTTATTGTAATCATCACATGTGTATTGGTATTTTACTTACTTGTGTGTATGTTTTCTGCTTTACATTATTCTCTTGTTTAATTGGGTCAGAAAAACTGTCTTAATCCAAAGAAAAAACAAGATTATTTTTGTGACTACACTGACAGATTCAATTTACGAACGTCTAGATATCTGGAAAACTAGACCAAAATACTAAGGAAGAGCATAGTTTTTTGCAGCGAAGGGTCAATCAGGGGGTCAATTATCCACCTCAGCAAGAATCGCAACATATTTTACCCTCCATTCTCTGTCTCTTTCCATCTTCTGGCTGTTTTTCAGGTGCTGGATTGGTGTCAGCGTTGCCCACGGGTGAATATCGTGTTGACGGACGGCGGTGATACCCTCAATCATTTTTTACACATCACTTTAACAACTGAAGGCACGGCCTTTCACCACGGAACAGGAGAATAGAAAGAAAGAGAAAGAGGGGCACAGAGGTTTCAAAAGAGAAACGGGATCCCTGCGCTTCACAAAGGGCGTTCGCTTAAAGGTATCATTATTCCTATAGAAAGAAGTGAGTCTCCAAAAGCAGATGAGACTTTAGCGTCGCAGCCTGAGGCTAAACGCACAAAAAAAGACCACAAGAAGGTGTAGAAGGGCCGGATCGGGACACATGTCCCAGCTGGGCCGCCTTTGCTCGGCCGCGCTTTGGTGTCTCATCCGATTACAAGAGGCTCCGTAAAGCCATTGTACTGTACGTGGGCGAGAAGATGAAAGATTGGAGAGAAATGATGATCATTTCAGGTGTTTTGAAGGTAGTTAGAGATGCTTTATGATATTGATGGATCATTTTGCTATAAAGGGAAAGATAAAGCTTATCAAATGGCCTCTGCTTTAGTCACACTTGTGTGGAGAGAGTTGTCGGTTTGTGTGGACTGTCTGATGTGGTGAAAAATTATATCATATGCAACACGTGCTCTCAAAGGGTTTCTAGTGCTGCAAGCATGTGGCTTGAGAAAGCCAACTTACTGATCTGCTATTTAAACTTATTCTTCTTCTTCTGAGCCAACATTTAAACACCATCTCCTCCTACAGCTTTCAAGCTACAACCACCAAACTTGGGTCAGACCTTCAGACCGGTCTGATTCTGTGTGCTATATTTTTGTTCAGACTGATCCAGCTTACGGTTTTCATAAACCAGACTTTCAATCCCTCCAACATCAAGCTTCTCCTCTACACTGTAAAAAATAAAAAATACAATCTGTTGAGTCAGCTTAAAATAATTTGTAAGTTTGGTCAACTAAAATAAGTTTATTCAACTTGAAATGTTAAGTTGTACTAACTATCAACTTCACAGATGGGTAAGTAACCCAGCTGCCTTAAAATTTTACTTTACTTGTCACTTAGCATAATTTAACATTTCAGGTTAAATAAACTTTTTTTGAGTTGACTGAACTTAAACTTTTAAGGCAGCCAGGTTACAAATTATTTTAAGTTGACTCAACAGATTGTTTTTTACAGTGTATGCACTATATTTCTAAGCCATTCAAACTCTCTGTCTATCTATCTGAATCGTGCTAGCAATATGCCAATCATGCTAACAACATGCTAATCATGCTAGAATCATGCTAACGACATGCTAGTAACTTGCTCATCATGCTAGAATCATGCTAGCAACATGCTAATTGTGTTAAAACATGCAAATCATGCTAGAAACATGCTAGTAACTTACTAATCATATTAACATGCTAGTAACATGCTAATCATAGAAACATGTTGACATGTCAAACATGCTACTAAAACACTAATAATGTTAGCAACATGCTAATGACATGATAATCACTCTAAAACATGCTAGTAATTACCGAATCATATTAGAAACATTAACATGTTAGTAACATGTTAATCATGCTAGAAAAATGCTAACAATATTGTAGTGACATGCTAATCATGCTAGAATCATGCTAGCAACATGCTGTTTGTGTTAAAACATGCAAATCATGCTAGGAACATGCTAACTTACTAATCATAAAAACATGCTAGCAACATACTAATCATAGAAGCATGTTGACATGTTAAACATGCTAGTAACATGCTGATCATGTTAGCAACATGCTAATAACATGATAATCATGCTAAAACATGCTAGTAACTTACTAATCATGTTAGAAACATGTTAACAACATAGTAACATGTTAATTATGGTAGAAACATGCTAATTCATGCTGTAGTAGCACCATGGTTAAACCAACCAAAAGCATGGTAGCAACATGCTGATTCGTGCTAGAATCATGTGTGTTCCCACTCTGTCCCAAACTTCGATTTCAACAATTAAATTCAAACTTTAAGCTTTTCAAAGTTATTTCAAACTTTCAGACAAGGCTTTCACAAGTCAACTTTAAAGTTCATCTACCAACTTTACTCATCTAGTTACAATTTTAAATTGCTGTGATCACAGCTGAATTTTCAGCATCATTACCAGAGATTTCTTTTTTTTTCACTGAATATAAACCTAACAGACCACTCAGATCATTAGGATCGAGTCAGTTAGAAACACCAAGGGTTCACACAAAACAAGGGGAATCCGCTTTTAGCTATTATGCTGCCCGCAGTTGGAACCAGCTTCCAGAAGAGATCAAATGTGCTAAAACATTAGCTACATTTAAATCTAGACTCAAAACTCATCTGTTTAGCTGTGCATTTACTGAATGAGCACTGTGCTCGGTCCGAACTGACTGCATTATGCATTATGTATAATCATTTTCTGTTTTTAACTGTCTTAAACTTATTTTAAATCAATTTTTAAATCATTATATCAATCAGTTTTTACATTTTACATTTTTTGTTTTATTGTTGTGATCATTGTTTTTATGATTATTCTACTTCCTTTTATGTAAAGCACTTTGAATTACGTCTGTGTATGAAATGTGCTATATAAATAAACTTGCCTTGCCTTGCCTTGCCTACTATAGGGAGATGAGAGGGTCTGTATTATTTACTATTGGAGAAAGTGTAACAGCTACTAGATTTGGAGCAGCAACTTGTTGGCAACATACATTTTTATGTAGAATAAAGTCTCTTCCAGCAATATTCAAATTTTATTCAGAACTAATGCAATAAAACATTTATAAATAATTTGTGGATTCTCATAATGTTTACAAAATGTTTACATTTAAAATTTTAAAATTTTAAATATTTCAAATAAAAAAGGATGTTTTTAAATTTAAGGGAACAATCAGAAACAAAGTTGTTGAAACTTAATTTGAACATTATAGCAAAACATTCCTAAACCATACTTTTGTTCACTTGATGGCAATACCAAGGTCAAGGGTTTGATTCCCATGGCATGCAACTGATGCAGTGTGTGCCTTGAATGCAATGCAAATTGCTTTGGATATAAATTGCTTTGGACTATACTCTAATTGCATGTAGACTGGAGTAGAGTTTGTCATGTAAACACCGCTTTTGCAATACACCATTTTGTACAACTTCTTATTTCCTTAAATCGCAGCACCCGAGGTGAAGAGTGCATGTTAGCATGACCCATAAAGCCACAGTAGACACATTGGACCTCATTCAAGAAACACAAGCAGAATTAATTTTTTTTTGAAAATCTTTCATAAAGCCATTTCAAACTTTCGAATTCATAAAAATGGTTGTATTTTTAAAATGTTAGTTGGTATAAAAGAAATTTACACCTGCTTTCTGCCACATGTAAATGGTGCATAAAACATTGTGTTCTTTTTGGCAAACTGATGACACTGAATTGCGCTGCACTGCCATAATAATATTTTACAAGTTCATTTGCACTTTTTTTTTTGTATCTGAGAGTCAATAACTGTTCTACTTCGGATAAAAACACAGCGCTGTCACTTTTTACCCAGCCGTCCAATCAGTGGAGGAGGGGCAGGACAAATACTACACCGGCCAACCATCTTACTTGTGCAATGACTAATATTGTTTATGCATTTAGTCCCATTTTATTAACCAGTGTCTTTGCTATCAACCTTTGATGATCCAGTTCAGCCATGCTAATGAGCAAAAATGACTTTAGAGAAACATGACATTTGTGTTTCTTTTTTATTGCTGAAGAGTGTTGAACTTTCTTCTCCTTCATCCTATTCCTCATACAATCCAGAATGCAATCCAGAAAGGTTTGTTTGAGCTGCGCATTCTATACTGTACAGACGTGAACTCAGCCTGAGGCTCATTCATTTTACTTTTGGTGTGAAAGGGCTTTTACGATTGGCAAAAAAAAATTAGAACGTTTTTATATTAAAAAAAAATCAAGCCCAGCCCAGATGAGAAAAAGTAATGCAAAATTAACATAATGCATTAATTTACATAAGAGTAACTAAATAACGCAATTAGTTACTTTTCTTGGGAGTAACACAATATTATAATGCATTACTTTTAAAAGTAACTTTCCCCAACACTGAATGAGATACTAGTAATACGTTACTGCCGTGGATATTCCAAATCATAAGCGCCACCAGCTGATCGTTTTTAGAAGAGCACCTGGCATTTTTTCAGCTGGCTAAAAACTGTTTGGTGAATACACGTTATGGAACATTCATTGTTATTGTTAGTTTTTATTTCTTTTTCTTTTTTGCATTTATGCAATATGCTGGAGCCAAACCTGAGAAAGGGAGTCCAGAACATTCCACTGCCTTCCTGGACGCATAATTGTAATTAATAGGCGGAGATAATGCTAATTGTGAATGAGGCTGCAGGTAGGCTCTGTTTACAAATGATTGGAGTTCATTAACATACACACGTTTGTGAAGCGTTTGTGAGTCCAGACGCGAGTTTTTGGGAAGGTCTGTTTTATGCACAAATTACTTTGAATTTACTCGTATATTTACTCAAGTTTCATGAATGAGGCGCATAGTGCATTTGAATCTCCTTACAATATTAATTACAATAAAGTATTCAATTCAATTCATAGAGCGTTTTCACAACGTGTCATCAATCGACAGCACTCAATGCAAACAATGCCACTGAACAGAACAAAACTAGCATGTTTTGCTGATTATTGCTGCTGAAAATGTTGAATTATTGTCATGTTTTGGGCTGTACTAATCGGACAGATCAGGAAAAACTTTCGGAGTACTATATAGTCTGCCAAAAGTTATAACAAATAAAAGAGAAGAGCGCAAAAACTGTCTGAAGAACAAAAGGCGTTTGTGGTAGGCTGAACTGAACCAGGATTTTCAGGGCAAGAATCTGGACAACATTCGTGTTTGTTCTTATTTAATTTCTGGTCAGGTAGGTGAAATTATAGGCTAATATACTGCTCGTACATATCTTTACCACATGTTAACTTTAGTTTGTCAAAATATTGCACCCTTTCCTGCTTACCAAGTCCTTCTCTATATGATTTAGCATATTTTTCGTGGTTTAGACAGCATAAATTAGTAGAACAACGTATTCGGTAGTACATTAAACGTGCAATCCATACTGCTGTTTACATCCAAGTATCACTATGGCTGCGGATCCGGGTAACTGACCAAGCCGTGACGTAAGTGCAAACTATTAATGGAAAATATACTAGAAATACTAAAAAAAAAAAGCAGTTAACAAGCATACATGTAGCCTGTAATACACACAACTGGCATTATTGCTTCAAATAACAATATCAGTGACTTTGAAGTGTGTTCACTGTAAGCAGTGTTGTTGAGCCGCTTCTAACCTTACATTCAATGTAACACACAGTACTGTATGTTGACGACAGAAAAGAGGATACAAATTGATGCTCAATATTTAAAGCTTTGAAAAACTGAGAAAAATCAAAGAAATTCAAATGCATATTTATGCAAATTATTATACATGTCCAGAAAAATCATTCAAAACCACTGATTAATTCTTTTTCCTTTCATAGACCTTGTTATGAAGACGTTTTCAGATACCAGAAAATGAAACAAGTCATACTCTGACTAGTGACCCTCCACCTGAAGATGAAGATGGTAACTTTTAAAAAAAAAATGTTTCTCTGCTTGGTTTAGCAATTTAAAGGCTTAACATTTGCAGAAATTTGCATTGTGATTCATTTTTTTAAACTGATGGAATATTCATAGCATACTCTCCAGAAATACAGGTACAACTGAAATGTTCTACAAATTGATTAAAGTAGTTCTGGCATGGCATTTTACTAATCTTTATTTTAATTTATTAGAACTTACTATATTTTGATCAAAAGTTTGTCTGCTGCTGTACAGGGAATTATTGTAACATACGGAACAAGATACAGTACGTTAAAGATTTCTAGATTTAAAAGTGTGTATGTTTCATTTGTATGTTTTATTTATTTTTTTTGCACTTTTAATTTGAATGAATACTGAAAAAAAATAGCTTTGTAATAAATGAATAGTGGCTTTTAGTGTACTGGTAATGCATTTCTAATAATTTGATATACTATTAAATGTTCTAACTCAAGAGGTGTTAAAATGTATTTTAAATGAAATGTACAGAAGTACACTTAAATTACACTAAAGGTACTTGATTATGTAACTAAATATGTTTAAAAAAATTGCAATTACCTTAAAATTAATTTTAAGCATGTCTCAAACAATGATTAACATACTTCTAAAATAATGCTTTTGTTTTGCACTTAGTAAATTACAATACAAGTGCACAAATAATAGTGCAACTTAAGTGTATTCCTTTTTTACCTAGGGAACAATGCATAAAATGCTTTTCTGCCGGTTTGTGTTTCCATTTCAGCGATGGTCGGCTTGAGCAGAGCGGCTGTAATGTTTAACTGGGGAAGTAAACAAGACCCGGGCGTACTGTTGCCAGTGCAGAGCGCCGGTTCCAGGTGGGGATGCCAAGCTGTGTTAATCTGAGGTACACACACACTCCCCTCTGTTTTTCACAGCTGTGATGAATTATTTCAGACCACCAACACATGCTGTTCCTCCACACACCAGTTTGCGTGTTGTTTCTGTGTGTCCACATGATGGCAGTGAGAAACAGTTGAAGGAAATCTGTCACTAGTTTGTGGCTCTGCTCTAAAACTTTGGAGTTTGCTGTTAGCATGTTTCTAATGTAAAAGTTTGATAGTTATCAATCAATAAAAATAAAAAAATAAATACACAGTGCACACAAACACTGAGTAAAATATTTTGATACTGATTATACACTGGTAAAGAAGTTCTAAGAACATTTTTCCAATGTTCCCATTAAGTTATGAAACCTGTTATTTTGTTAATGTTTTCTGAATGTTCAAAATGTCCAGTTTTTAAATGTTTTAACTTTTTTGGTTATGCAAATGTTGAGGGATCATTCTGTTATTTTTGAATTTTCTCTGAAACAATTAGTAACATTTAAGAAATATTAAATCAACATCCAATTAAAACATTCCATAAATCAGATGTTAGAGTCAGAAGAATGATGTTGTGCCAGAAAATTATTAAAGAACCTGTTAACTATGAACGAACTGGAAGAACATTTGTTCATAACTTTTAGAGAACCTTGCCAGAACATTAGCCAAAGTTCTTGGAATCCTCTCCCATATTGTGTGTGTGTGTTATGGTTTTGATGAAATGGAAACATTGACCTCTGGGTTCATGTGAATGTCAGGGTTCAGCGCAGGTCACGTCTAGGGTTGATGTTTGAGTAAGAGTGCTGGAATGTGTTTGAGTCGCCCCGAGCTCAGAGTACAAAGGTTCAGGATCCTAAATATGTCATTCATATAGTTTAAATAGTGGAGCTGTGTGTGTAATTTGAGACTGTCATCTCTAGTTCTGCTTCTGTGAAGACCTGACGAATAACAGCAGAGCTGATGTCGGACGAACACTAGAGGGCTCTGTTTACTTTTCATACAGCTGATCTTACATCCATGAACATTCTGTTCAATTAAGATGAGGCTTCCCTATAATTTATTTATCTAGATATTGATTGTGGATTAAATGCACTTTTTTTTTTTTTTTTTTTTCAGAATTGTGCATTAAAACCCCCAGTGTTGCTGTGGCAAAAACTTTATTAGGATTAGGATTTTCTTTTTAAGTTCTAGATCTGATCTAACGTAATCGCTCTTATTCTTGGGTAATTATGGTTAACTAAAACTGAAACCATTAAAAATGTTATTTAAAATAAATGTTAACTAATATTAAAAACTTAAACTTATTTTATTTCTGCTAGTCAACAAGGCAACATTTTTGATTCTTTCTGATCTTTATATTTAAAAAAAAAATCAAAACAATAGAATTACTAAAACTTTAAAATTAATATGAAAGCAGAAAATATAAATATAGGCTAATGCAAAATATTAGCTGAAGTATATTAATACAAAAATATTTTGTATTTCAGAAAATTGGATTTCCACAATAGTTTGTATTCATATTAATAATTAAAATAATTAATCTGTTTTGACAGAAATAATGTAGATTTTGATAATAGCCTTTTTAATTTAATAAATTACAAAAGACGGCTTTGTTTTGGACATTTATTTTTTATTTATTAAGATGGGGATGGGTTCTGTAGATTACTTCAAATAAATGTTAATTTCTATAATTATGAAAAAATTTCACTCAGTGATGGCATGGGTTTTGTGTCAAATACCATTCATTTGGTGTCAAATAAATACATTTTATATTTTTGTACGGTTTCATCATACTTGTCAGCAATCTCTTGGATTTGGCGTCAGATAAATTTTATATTAATAAACATTAACTTCAGATACCAGTAAGCAATCTCAGGCAGTTTCTGTAAAATAAAAACATTTTTTGTTCATATAAATAAATAATATAAATAAAATGTCAGCGGTCGCAGGCGCTTCTTGTCAAATGCATTTTAAATTCATAGAGAGAATCCTTAGGTACTTAATAGTAAAGGCAGGCAGTTTGTGTCAAATAAATACATTTTCTATTCATATAAAGTCAGTTCAGAGACCCATAGGCTATCGAAGGGGTTTGGTGTCAAATTAAATACAATTCAAATGTTTGTATGGTTACATTATACTTGCCAGGGATCTCCAGGTGTTCGCGTCAAATACATTATATATTAATAAACATTAACTTCAGATACCAGTCAGCATTCGCAGGCAGTTTGTGTCAAATAAAAACATTTTCTTTTTATATAAAATAACTTGAAAAGTGTGTCAGAGCTTTGGTGTCAAAAAAAAAAATACATTATATATTATTATTATTATTATTATTATTATATATTAATAAACATTAACGTCAGATAGCAGGCAGTTTCTTTCAAATATCAACATTTTTTGTTCGTACAAAATAATTCGAAAAATGTGTCAGAAAGATATAGATATACAATTTTCATGTGTCAAAAGATATAGATATACAATTTTCAAATAAATCGGAAGACAGAACAGAAAATAGAACAAGCGGTTATAAAACTAATATAAAAAAAATATAGGTTTAAAGAGTCACATTTGATTAAAACCCCTTTGGAATTCATTAGGGGAACTTCATACCTGAGAGATACAGTTACTCTTTTTCTTGAAGAGGATTTAAATTTTGTGGATTGCCGTGTAGAAGTGTTGGATGCAGTGAGTTGCTGATTTAATTGTTGTTTATGACTCTATTTAGTGTTTTTTGAAATTAACTCTTGTACTATTTTACTCGGTTCAGAGGTACAAGAAAATTACTCTGCTAGTTTTTAACTCTGTTCAGAGGAAAGTCAAATTTACTCTGCCAAAATTTACATCTCTTCCAGAGTTGTTTATCATCAATTATGAGTGAACTTTAAAGAATAAATAACTCTATCCAGAGTCTTTTAAATTACATCATTCATATTTTATCCTCAAAACCCCCTAAAAATAGAAATGAAAATCTTGCTTTTCAATCTGAAAAAAAAAAGAGTCTACAACAAACTGTATGTCACACAATTTTATTTTTTCAAGCTCCTATTTAAATAATATTACACTTACATTTACAATACAACACTTGTGATCATGATCATTTGGTGGTTTCTGCATTTATATCATGGACAGTGTTTTGCAGAAAGCTATACACAATGGACAGGTCTTACAGAGTAGAGCATGTTGGACAATTACAATAAAAAAAGACTGGGCCCTACTTCTCATCAGCCCAACAAGAAGTAGATACAGCTGGAGACTCTCTCAAATGCCATCCAACTGCCCTTGGATACTGGTACCAGTCTGTAAAAGAATGAAAACACATTATTGCCAATGTGACTTAAAAGTTAGTCAATATACAGCATGAATAAAGAAACAGTGATGTCTGTCTTCCACCAAAGTTTATGTTTTACATAATTCCAACAGATTGTTACTAAATATGTGAAGTAGAAAATAATAGCATAAGAACAACAATTTAAAAAAAAATAAAAAAAAAAGAGTTTAGAATTCTGTCATTAATTACTTACCCTCATGTTGTTCCAAACCTGTAAGACCTTCATTCATCTTCGCAACACAAATTAAATTATTTTTTAAGAAATCTAAGAGCTTTCCGACCCTGCATATACAGCAAGGGTACTGCCACATTCAAGGCCCAGAAATGTAGTAAGAACATTGTTAAAATAGTCCATGTGACAGTGATTCTACCATAATTTTATGAAGTTACAAGAATACTTTTTGTGCGCAATGAAAGCCAAAATAACTACTTTTTTCAACAGTTCTTCTCCCCCAAGTCACTGTCCTCCACCATTAAGGAGAGTATCATGATGCATGCGCATGCTTTGTAAACAAAACACAGCGCATGCATGTTCCTGTGTCAGCAGCATCACACGTATGCATCAGGGTATTCTCGATTATGGTGGAGGATGGTGACTTGAAAGAGAAGAATTGTTGAATAATTATTTTATTTTTCTTTTCACACAAAAAGTATTCTTGTAGCATTGTAAATTATTGTAGAAACACTGATGTCACATGGATTATTTTAACAATGTCCTTGCTAAGATTCTGGCCTTGATCGTGGTAGGACTCTTTCTGTTTTTGAAGCTTAAAGATCTCACAATTTTTTTCAGAATTATCTTCATTTGTGTTCCGAAGATGAAAGCAAAGGTTTTACGGGTTTGAAACAACATGAGGGCGAGTAATTATTGACAGAATTTTAATTTTGGGGTGAACTATCCCAAATTAAGAACCTTTTTGAGAAGTAAGTAAGTTCAAGATCACAGAGTAATACAACGTTATCAACTAGTGTCATTTGATCTGCTTCATTAGTAGCTTCACCTTGATGAATTTCATAAGATGATCACGCTAGCTGAGATCTTTCCCGGTCCTACGTGGTGGTGACTTGAGAGTGCGGAAAAAGGTGAACCAGCATCAAAATTGAAGAAAATTTGCTGTTCCAACCTGGAGATACAGAAAACAAAATAAAATTTTCTTTTTAGGTTTTTAGTTTTTCCATCACAACCAAGTCCTGATGGCTACAGATGTGTGGATGAACTGAGTTGAAACCTCTACAAGTATTGAAATTAAGTGAAGTGTATTACATACACTTATACATTTTTTTTTTTTTTTATTCAGAGTCCTAAATGAAGACAGTTTCTAACTGTAAATCTGCAACTCCTGTACTAGGCCCTTGCAAGAATATCAGGGTAGAAGTGTCGGAAAATAAACTGAAAAGATTTGGAGGCAACAGCTACTTACATAACGAAACTTGCTCCTGGGGTCAACCAAGCATAGGAAAAGGAGATGATTCCCTTCGCAGATTCTTCCTTTAAACTGCGTCAGATGATGAAAAAAACATTCATTAGTGCACTACACAACATGAGTTAACTTTGTTCACTAATATGTTTTTAATTTGTAATAATTGCTTGGTTTATATCTTTAATGTATATAGCCTAATTGTAGGCTAATATTATCATTGCATTGTTGTATGTCTCATTTCCAACGTTTTTTTCCCCTCTTTCTTTGTCACTGAGGTGGAGCGTTTATGAAATATTGTTCTTATAATTTATTCCCATCATTTCCATAATTAAAGTTTACATATTAAAAATGCACGCAAACTACAGTGAAGTGCAAAACTTATTGTACGTGTTCCGCAGTGGTCAAAAAGGATTCAGTCGTGAAGTTTGAATTGAAACACTTCTGCAATAAAATCACCGACTAGCCCCTGTATATGTTAAAAATACCTTCGTTCTCATGAGAAACAGTTAACTTACTGTCTAAATACGACTAATTCACATCAAAATGGCCTTCAACAATCCAGTCAAGGCTAACGTTAATTTAACTCTTTTCCGAGTCAAGTACATGTGGTGCACAACTCGAGCCTATCGTCACAATAGTTTAGTGGACAAACATTGATAGGCAGCTAACGTTAGCTAATTTTAATTAACGTTAAAAAAATGCGTAAAATATATATGTTGGCTATCTGATTTCAAACTTTGCCTAACATTAACTAGTTTTTAAGCTGACAGGAAAAGGCAAGCGATCTCTTAAACATTAAAAACACGTGGCAAAACGATCCGAGCTCAAAGCAGAGGCGAATATAATAAAAACAAATAATAAGACTTTGAAACTTTACTTACTTTACCATCCAGCAGAAGCGTGCCGTCTTCTAAACCCAAAGCAGCAGCAGTCGATGGCCGTGATTAACAGTAATGGCGGATCAACGAAGGGATGAGAGTAAATTGGGGAGGAGTTACAGTTACTCTGTAATTTTGCTCCCACTCTACGGATAAATTTTACTCTGTACACTCAAAATAGAGCAAAAACAACTATTTTTGAGGAAAAAAAAATTAACTCTGGAAAAACTACTCCGCCATTTTTCCTGTGTAGTTGTTAACGAGGATGTCATTCCAAGCGTTTCAGTTCTGAAACGTTTGCTGTCTCAGGAAAGAGACACAGTAGAGCTTAAGATCTTTGCCCGAGTTCGGGCTTAATTTATATCATTTTACACGGGCTCGGGCCGGGATCGGGCTTGCGCTCCGGCTTGCGCGGTAAATGAGCGGTCATGTGATGCGTTTCGATTAGCGCGAGAAAGATGCGAAAATGAATGTGAGGAGGTGAAACGGAGGCTTGCCTCTGGTGATTACGTTTTGGAAAAATTTACAAAACTTGCAAAATTAGCCGGATCAGTACTATGCATCCCGGCCAGTAGCAGCAGCAGTGAAAGGGTGTTCAGCGCATCAGTGAGCGCAGGACCGCGTTAAAGCCATCTACCGTGAATTCAATAAACTTCCAACACAAAAACATGTAGCCTAATCTTGGTCAGTAAAGGTTTTTCAAATTATAGCTAAATATTAATTGAGTCTTAAATGCATAATGTAGAGTATATGGGCTATTGGCATTATTCTTTTATTAAATTTCAGCTGCTATTCACCGTGGCGTTGAGGCCGGATTCTGGAGAGAAGTAGCGAAGCAAATCCCTTGGAGCCTTTATCTTAATTTCGTTATTGCCAAATTCCCATCTTAATTTAGAATTTATCTTAATTTAATTTGTTAAGAAAGACTCATTTTTATAGGCGCGTTGGCCTAGTGTATGCCTAGGCCTATTTAGTGTGCTGAGATGTTACGATGTTACAGAGGACTTATTTTATTTATTTGTTCCAACTTCCAGGCTAATATTATTATTATTTAAAAAATAGATTTTTACGTTTATATAAGTTTAGTTTAATTCATTTTAAAGTTTTAGTCATTAACACTTGTCATGCTAAAATAAGGGTTGGAAATGCTTTCCATATTGTGCAGATTTTCATTCGTTTTAAAATAATGTTAAGTCATCCGATGCGTTACGCATTTGTGACTAGAACGAATTGTTTTTCGTTTCGATTCGTTCTGAAAACAAAAAAAAAAAAAGTTAATACTCAAGGTTTTTTTAAGAGATTGGGTGACAGATAACGACCTCTTAAAATTGTATTATATGATCAATTTTGGCCTTTATATAAAATTATTTACTGTAGTTTGTAATTTGTAATTTCTATTCGTTATGTCTGACCAATATATGAAAAGCTGTTGAGCATTATTTATTCTGAAAAATACATAATTATTTTGTTAACTTTCCTTTCCCTTTTACTGGTTATTGACCAATTAAATGTAAGATAAAAAAATATGGGATATGTGATTAAATAAAGTATGTGACTAAATGCTTAATAAATGGAAATACCCCCAATGATATCGGCCTGGTATCGGTATCGGCCGATACTCAGAATTTTTGGTATCGGATCGGATCGGTTTTGAAAAAATGGTATCGTTGCATCCCTACAATATACTACCAATAATAACGAAACAGCCACTAATAACAATGACCTGTTCTGCAATATTACTTGCATCAGTGCTTTTATTTAAGCAGAAAGTAGCCCCCATTCTCAGTCGTCTTTTCCGAAGCACAGACCTTCGGTGGGTAATGACATTGAGGTCTTTATGTATTATTAAAGCATTTATATATAACTGTATATAAGTTGTAGATTTTCTACAAAATCTACAACTTAACCGTTAGGTAACCTAGCAACAGCTGAAGTCTGTCCGAAACTGTTTCTAGAGTTGCCTTCGCAGCCTTCGAAGTCACTGCCTGATAAGGCAGCGAGGCAGCAAGGCAGCTGACTAGGCTTTCGGACGCAGCCAGGATCTAAAGACAGTTGTGTAGTAGGAGTCTTCTTTTCTTCTCCTTTTTATTGGCGGCTCGCAGTCCTAAATAGAGCATTACCGCCATCTACTGTGGGCGATGAATCAGATACTTGTGTATCTCTATACCCAGACCATTAGGACTCAGGCTTTAGATGTTGCTGCGTGTTCAGCTCCTCCATCTACAGCCCATGTCCCTTCCAGCCCAGAAACAAGGAATAATAATAATAATAACAATCTTTATATTCTATGAATTAACTGAGACCTTTTTAGAAACAATAATAATAGACTGTAACTTCTTACTGGGTTTAAAAGTTCTTTTAATGTTAAATGCTGCTTGCCAATTTTTTGAAGTTCTTCAATTAGTTTCCTTCTATCTTCAGTATATCTATTGCACTGAATGAGGACATGTTCAACTGTTTCTCTGATTCCACACCAATCACACAGCCCTGTTGGATGTTTTCCTATAATATTTAAGGTTGAATTAAGTCCTGAATGCCCCAGCCTTAATCTTGAAAGAACACAATCTTCCTTTCTACTTCCTCTTGAATTCCTTCCTTTACTTACCATTGACTGTATTGAGTGAAGATGCCTGCCCTTTTGTTCATTATCCCAATAAGATTGACATTTTTCAATTATCTTCTTTTTAATTATTGACTTAAGTTCGGTTTTACTATACAGCATTTGCATGTCTATACTTTCCTTTGCCATTGCCTGTTTTGCTAAACGATCAGCTTCCTCATTTCCTGCCACTCCTGTATGCGCCGGAACCCACAAGAACTGAAGGATCTCCAAGACAATGTCTTGTCTAGTTTCAGACTGTTGAGCGTCCAAGCATAGTAAGGTTGAACTTGAATCTGAGCATATTAGTGATTTGTTTAATCCTGTTTCACAAACTGTAACCAATGTCATAATCGCTAGCAACTCTCCGGTAAACACTGATACTTGATTTGATATTCTTTTCCTTCCTGACACTTTTAACCTTGGGATGGTGTATGCTACTCCCACCTGGCCGTTTGGATCCTGAGATGCGTCTATGTAAACTTGTATATAATGTTCATAATTATTCCCAATATACTCTTTTGTCAATTCTGCCTCTTGTAGTTCTTGAACTTTTTCTTTTCTTTTTTCCAATAAGAATAAGTCAATTTTTGGTTGAGGTAAAATCCATAAAGGTGTTGTAGGTAAAATTACCGTTGGGATAACTCTCCTGTACTAAATCCATAATAAGCCAACCAAAGCTATTAACTTGCTTTTTCCCATGCTCCCAGCTTGCTTCAAGATATCCTTTTATTGGATGATTATCCTTTTGGCCTATTAAATTTGCCCAATACGTCAATAACAATTGCATCCTTCGTAGATGAACTGGCAACTCCCCCATTTTGACCTACAACGCTGGAACTGGGGAGGAAGGATAAGATCCACAACAGATTCTCAAAGCTTGCGACTGAATCCTTGCCGATCTTCCTAATTGTGTATTAGCTGCTGATCCATAAGTAATACATCCATAATCTAGTATTGCTCTTATCATTGTTGAATAAATTGTTTTTAATGCCAATCTATCAGCTCCCCACTATCGACCTGAAATACACCTCGGTACATTCAAAATCTTATTACATTTTCCTCCATTTTATTTATGTGTGTATTCCACGTAACCTTTGCATCAAACCACATAACTAAAAATCTTATCACTTCAATGTGTTCTAACACTTTGTCATATAGACTCACTTTAATTCTATACTTGTCCTTTTATTTGTAAAGAAAATATATTTGGTTTTGTCCACAGAAAATTGAAAACCCCATTTATAAGACCATTTCAACATTTAATAAAGCTGACTGCATTTTATTAACGATGTACTTGACATTCCTACCTCTAAGCCACAAAGCTCCATCATCTGCAAACAATGATTTATTAATATTTCTCTCTATTGTTGCAAAAACATGATTAATCATAATTATAACTAATAAAGAACTAATGACACTTCCTTGCGGAGTGTCGTAGGAGTCGTGCTGATTGGTCGAACGTAATGACGTAAACGTTCTTGGTCACGTGACTGTTTAGACAGTTCCCGGTACATTTTAGGTGTGTGACATCAGTACCACAAGTACTTTATCACTTTTAAGGCATTTTAGTTTAATTTGTGTGGCAGATGTTTTTATCTGTTCCTATTCCGCTTAATTTTTGAACAAGTAAACCTTGTCTAGTGACTGACTAACAATTAGTGAATAGTAGTTTGAACTGAATCATTAATTCAATCATTCCTTCATTTACAATCGCTAGGACACATTTCTAAATACTTACTTGCATCTCTTTTTCAAAACTTCACACAGTTCTGCTTACCACAGCAGTAAATTTTGCATCTAGAATAAAAAAAAAAACTACCAGCACACTACATACATTTGTTGATTCATGCATTGGTTGTCACCCAACAAGCACACTTTTACAAAACAATTAAAGGGATAGTTCTGTCCAAACCCATAAAACCTTTGTTCATCTTCGGAACACAAATTAATACACTTTTGATGAAACCCGAGAGCTTTCTGACCCTGCACAAATGGGGCCAAAAAGATAGTAAGAACATTGTTAAAATAGGCTAATCCATGTGGCATCAGTTGTTTAACCGTATTTTCATAATTACAAAAATACTTTTTGTGCACAAAGAAAAAAAAGGACTTTACTCAACAATTCTTCTCTTCCATGTCATTCTGCCGCTATTCACAAGAGAATGACAAAAACAAGCCTTAGGGCATCTGGGTTTTACATCAGAACGCCGGCTCCTGGGTCAGCAGCACCACACTGATGTTGTGAAGGCTGACACAGAAGAGAATAAATGTTGAATGAAGTCATTATTTATGTTTTGTTATTTTTGGAATATATTTAAATATAAGCGTGGAAATGCAGCAAATTGCCATCTTATTCCACATGCATAATGGTAGGTTTTGAAGTTTTAAACAACATGTTTTAAAATGAAAATGATCCTTGTCTACACTGGTGTTTTCACTGCATTTCAGAAATGATCTGTCCACACTACACAGTCGAAAACGCATGTCACATGACCATTCATAATGAGGATGATGTTATTGTTTACACGGTAATCAAGGATAAGCAGAGCCATGCCATCATTTTCAAAAGTCTTTGTTTTAATCCATTTACACTGAAATGCAACCCCAGAGTTTTCAAACTAAAACGGCCCTGCTGAAAAAAAAAAAACCCTGCTAAAACCAGCCTAAGCTGGTTGGCTTGTCTTGCTGGTTTAAGCTATAAGTAGCTGGTTTTAGCTGGTCTCCCTGTCTGGCTAGGCTAGGAAAGCTGGTATTAGCTGGTTGTTCCAGCTGGTCTCCCAGCCTGACCAGCTAAGGAAGTGGCCAAATCCCCTCTAAAACCTCTGCTAAAAGTCTGCTTTTCGAAAGTCTCCATTTTTGAAGGTAGTGTAAACAACAGGCGTAATCTTAAAACGAAAACGCACTAGTGTGAACATAGCCTGAGTGAAAAGCAACCTGATCTCATGATGAAAACGTATCTGTGGGAACTTTCTCGCAAGACGCAAAAAACGTAGCACCATGTACGTTTTGTGACGTTTTAAAATAACGTACCATCTGCACTACACCTAAACCTACCTGAACAAAAGTGAATGTGATGTAAAAATGCAATCGCAAGCATGCCGTTTTAGCTTGTTTTTCGATCTCTAATCTTTCAGCTCTTTTATTGTGAGTCATGTTTTTAATGGGATTTGTACCCAAGGGATCCTGATGGCGCCTTCACATCAGACATGAATGAAGCGTTAAGCGCAAGTGATTTACATGTTAAAGCTGCGTTCACACTAGCAGCGACTTCTGTCGCTGCATGTCGCCAGTGGCTGGCGATGAGGTTGCTAGTGGGCGTTCTTACTACTGGTTGCCTTGGCAGCGAATCAGGTTTCTTGACGTTAAATACAAACATTTTGGAGGCAAAAGACTAAATATAATATAAATATAAATTAAATCTGTACATACAAACAAAGACGAATGAGAAGCAGAACCTACTTTTTTTCTTTGAGTAGTTTAACTATGGCTGAGAGAGGAGAACGATCACATGAGCTCTACCGTCTTCTTTCCTATTGGCTGTCGCTCCCGAAAGTCGCTCTTCATTTGCATAAAGTTGAGGGATTCTGAACTTTGTCGCGTCGCTAGACACGCCCCATCCGGTCGCCAGCGGTCACTGTAGCTCGATGTCGCGCTTGTCGAAGGAAATCGCCAGCTCACCGTTGAAATGAATGGGATCGCGTCTTAAGTCAATGCAAAGACGTGTGAAAGGTGCTTAAGTCAATGCAAAGACGCGATAGGCATCCTGCGGCGCGTTTCACGAATTGAGCGTTTTCGGGCGTTGGTAACACGTGATTCACGCAAGTTCGAAAAATCTGAACTTTGGCAAATATTCGAGCCGCTTTAACCAATCAGGAGCTTGCTGTAGTAGTGAGGTGATTGCGATGTTGCGAGCGGAGGCAGAAATCCGA
This sequence comes from Labeo catla, assembly GCA_012976165.1. Classification (NCBI taxonomy): domain Eukaryota; kingdom Metazoa; phylum Chordata; class Actinopteri; order Cypriniformes; family Cyprinidae; genus Labeo; species Labeo catla. The sequence continues at coordinate 59,839 of VONZ01001265.1, read as the reverse complement.
AACAACAATGGAGGACAAAGTCATTGTCGCTGTATGTGGATACCCGGAGCTGTACGATACATCTTCGTACTTTTATAGAAACAGGACTAAAAAGGATCTTGCTTGGAAGAAAGTGAGTGAGGAGGTTGGACAATAAATTGTAAAAACGCTCTTTACTCAATTTGCGCTATATATATATATATATATATATATAGACTAGAGGGTGACACGGGAGTGGATTTTCAAATCTCTCCCGTCCCACTCCCACAAAAAAAAATCCCATCCCATCCCAATCCCACGAAAAAACTGGGAAAAAATCCCGTCCCGTCCCAATCCCGGAAGAATGACTCCCATTCCCTCCCACTCCCGTATTATGTTTTTTTTTTTTGGCTAGAATCTGCCAGTTACAGTAAAGAATACAGTACAGATCACAGTATGCCCGTAACTTTTTTTTTACATTAGTTGAATAAAAATGCAAAATTTTGTATTATTATTATTATTATTATTATTGAACTGAAAGCCATCTTAAACAAATGCACAGTGTGCATTGCACACACATTAAATTTCACGTAAATCATTCATGCAGACACACGTTTCCTATTTTAATTGGTCCATTTGAAAGTAGACATTTCACTCTATAGATATATTTTTCATGTCTCTAAACACGGAGTTTCGAAGTGACGCGCTCAAGTTCACAGAGACAGGCGGCAGAAAGCTCGTCCTTTTTGCTTTAATTTGTTTACAAAAGCGCAATGTTTCCTTGTTTTTCTGAGTGCACACAAATAAACGTTGAGTCTTTACAAATTCGAAAGATGCCTATCACTCTTATCTGTATGACCAAAAATGAGGTATTTTAAGAGCAAGTGAGCGCACCGGCGCCTCTGTCATGCAGTACCGCGCTACTATTCAGCTTTCACACTCACACAGACACTTCAAAAGCGCACATTTTTCTAGGTTAACATTAGATTGAGCGGCCATGTAAACTTGCTACTGCATACATCTTTCAGATGAAAAGCCATATGGTCGATGAATGATAGGTGAGCGTTTGGATCGCCTGCTGTATTACCAGTCGTTAACGATCTGTCTGTCATGAAATCACTTGCTTAACCAGCCACACCAAAGCATACAGAAGGAGAGAATAAAGAGACGGGTCAACTAGAATTAAGTTCAAAATTACAATATATATATAAAAGGTATATTTGTCTGTAAAGTTGGGTTTCATAGCGTTACGATTCCCGGTCCCGCCCACTCCCGCTGACATTTTTTCCTGTCCCGTCCCAATCCCGTGATTATTAGTGATTTTGTTTCCCATCCCGCGGGATTCCCGTGGGAATCCCGTGACCCGCGGGATTCCCGAAAAAATGTCAGCCTCTAATATAGACTACAAGCTAGCTAAAGCCAGCAAACTGAGCTTATTCGCCGACCCAGACACGGCGCCGAACGAGTCTACGCCATTTTTCAGCCTTCCATAGCACATAAAGCGCAGCTAATGTTACCCTCTCAACAAAATCCGTGTCAGCCATTTCGCAACCAGACTGGAGCCGCCTGGCAAAAGCCCCTTCCATGACGCAAATTCGCATCTGTTGTTAAATGAATTTCACGTACGAATGAAGAGAATAAACTCAAAATGTTCAAGCGTCCAACTGCGCACAAATAGCGTGATTTATTCGAGTCGCGTAATTCCATGCCGACGGAGCTACCGAGAAAGCGTGTTATGTCCGGAAAGCGAAACATATGGAGCTGTAATAATAACTGTGTATGAAAAACGATTACAAGTGCTCGCTGTGTGCATTTCTGTTGGAAACTGCAGTGATATGTACTTATTGGTACGTATTATGCGTCTTGCAAAAAAAGTTACCACGGGTACATTTTCGTCATGAGCTCAGGTAGGTGAAAAAACACATGGAACACATGGAAAACGTAACATTTCTTTTAACCAATATAATGTGAATAAATGATTAACTATTCTTAAGTGATTTCCTGCATCTTCCTCTGTAATTTTTCATAGTTCCCACTACAATTGTAATACATACAAACTCTTCCTTTAGACTTTGTACAAAGCTGTTCAGTTGACCAATAAGAACCTTTGATTAGTAATGAAATGCAGTCACTTTATGATAGGCTACATCTTGAAATTTATTACAAATAGACAATCATTAGTCACAATTATGTAACAATTATCATAACAGGACTGTCCATGGACATTTAAGTATAAAAGTAAATGGTCCATGACAAACGATATTTGTTGTGGCGATTGTTTGGCTGAGTGTGGCACTGAATGCTACATAATAAACCCACTGGTTACATGAATTCATTAAATATTCATTGTCAACATGTGCCAGACACCAAATTTTAGACTTTATAATAAGACAGATCAGTGATAAATAGCAACAGTGAAAGTAGTGCAAAAAGATCTCAAGCACTGGAAGAAAAGACTGAGGGCAAAAAAATTATAAAGCTGTAAAACTATGTACAAGTTGGAGTAAAAATCATATAAACGTTTCAACTAATGTTCTGACATTTTCCGAGCATGCTTTCCCATTTACAAGAAACAGCGTCAGACTTCCTGGAGAGGCACTTCAGGAAAAAACAAGTTATTTAAAACCAAAGCTTCTGTTGGTTATAAAACTAGCTGCCATTAGACTGCCTACTAAAATAACAGTTGGCTTCGATCAGGATTCATTAAATAAGTTGCAGATAAAGTGACCGTGAAATGTTTGTGTCGGCAATCCCAGGTGTTTGCATCTGAAAGCAGGCAGCACTGCTGATGTTGGAGGACCCTGGTCTTGGTTGGTACTTCTTGAAGTCAGTACGACAGTCTCTCTTTCACTGCTCAGACTGAGGTTTAAAGTAATCTTCTGTCCTAAACACACTGGGAAGCTCTTGATGTCTTTGTGATTGCCTTCTTGGACTAGCAGGTTTCTGAAGACAAAAAGACGAGGAAGTAAACATGTTACTAGTTGCCAAATAATATGGCAGGAATGCATGTATAAATAACGAGCTTACATTTAAAAAACCTGGTACGGCCATTGTGCGGAAGATCTTTTTGAAGGCGCCTGGTAGCGTTCCAACTTCACCTTCAACTTGAGTTACTTGTTCCTCCATTGCACTGACATTGGCTCCAACCATTTTGACAAAAGCCTGAGAATTAGACAGCACACTTGAAACAGCAACAACAAAAAATGTCTTCTCATCACAATGGTTTAAAGACAAGATTTTAAGTTATTACCTCCAATTTGTCAATTTTTCGATAAATCTCTCTCATCTCTTCAGATTTTCTTTGTATCTGTGGTAGGTTCTCATTGACCACCTGTGAGGTGTCGTTTCGAATCTATCAAAAAATAAAGTTGTCAATGTCTAGAATACTTTTATTTTCATTTAAACTAATGAAAAATTCAAAGAGGGTGGATAAAGTAAATACAGAAAACGCAACTAAATGCAAAGACATTGATCTTACCATATCAAGCATGCCAACAAACTCATCGACTCTCGTAAGCATTTCCTCCAGGCTTTTCTCCAAGCACAGGACCTGCACAGGAAATGCATTATAAATGTAAAGAACAACACGTGATATACTGTAAATATAATTATGTGTGTACACATGATATAGGCATTTAGAACGAAGAACAGTTGCTTCACATACTACCTTGTAAAATAACAGAGGACCATAAAGAATTCAAAAAGCAGTCATGTGTTGGGAATTTAACATAATTCAGTCAGCAGTGCAGAGAACAAGTCAGTCTTTATCTAATATCACACTTAACAAATTAGGCTTGATACAGTAACTACACTGTGCTCCAATAGAAGATGTTTGGATGAGACTAAGTAGGCCATCAAAAAGCTTGTGATACATACTACAGGGGCCTGTATATCAAAAAGCAGGATTTAGCTGTTAGCTTGATTAAGTTAAGCTTAGTTAGAGCAAACACAGGATTCTCCACATCAATACAGTAGCTAGACAGTCATCTGAGTTCACCACAGTACAGTACTTTACAAATAAAGTACTGTATAAAATATGGAACAAAACTGGTATTGCTGGTAACACTGGGGAGGCAGGGTTCTGGACACATTCACTTTCGAATTTGTGATCTTGTTTTACAAGCAAAAGAAAGGCCTAATTGTCTGGTGCATATTTTACACCTTTCACCAACACAGAAATGAATGCTTGAAAGATGGATTAATTATTATTCTTAATAAAAAGCACCAACAATTAAACAGTACAATGACAAACTAGCTTATACAACGTTTAAACAAAGGACAAATGGTTGCACAGTTATAGCCAGTTTTATGTTTTTCCCCTCTTATAGCCCCACCAAGTGGCCAAAGTTGAGCCTTTTACATAAGTGTTGTGAGTTTGGCAGAAATATATCATTCCGTTCAGGAGTTAAAGGCAAAGTAGCACCACCCCTTTTCAAACATTTTTGCATCCATTTGCAACAGTGAGTCAAAAGTTCAACTTTTTTTTTGGACAATTATTGATATTCAACCTCCAGAGAATCTTTCTGCACCGGGTTGGTTCCAGTCGGGTGAAATAGGACTAGTTCGCAGAAGTAAGATTTTTCAAAATATGCAACAAACTCGAAAAGGCTCATGATTTAATCTGAACCAAGGACTCCAACGACATAAGACACTTGAGCCTGTGACTGACGGTTTGGGAGTTATGAGCAATTTCGTATTTTTGATTGCTGTAGCGCCCCCAATAGGCCAATTGGGGCAAGCCTTGGTCACATTGTATGCAGTGTGAGTACTACCATCCCTCCAAGTTTCAAGTCTCTACGACTTACAGTTTTGTCTGCATGATCAGTTTTACGTGAAGATTGCTGATCCGTGACTATTCTAACAATTACAACAGGGTTTCAGCGCTACATGCTTGAACCCTAAAGAAAAAAAATATTTTCATCTTGGATGACCTGAGTAAATATTAAGCAAATGTAATTTTTTTGGCGAACTATTCCTTTAAGCCTGATTTTTTTTTTTTTTTTTTTTACAACTACTCCTAGAATCCTGAATTTGTTTAGCTTGGCCCAAGACATTCTTCTGTAGACTTTTCTGGTGTAACCAAGAGTTCATAGTTCCATAAATTAAGAAATATAATCTTCAGCCAATGCTAGAGAGGCCTGCAGATGTCACAAAGAACTTCAGGGGAACACACCCTCCTTTTGGAATGATTTTTATTAGACAACGCATTATTATTTAGGAAGGGAGTAACCATACACTGAAAGCTAACACATCTAATGCACTGTAAATTAACATGGCTTATCCAAAATTATTTACATGGTATTCATGATACACAATTTATCATTTTATATTAAACAAGTGAATGATGCACTACCAACTTAATGTATGTTTGCATGTTCAGACATGCTGTAAATCTGTATTGGATTATTCGTATTTGTATACACAGGAGAACTTAACACAAATATATTAATGAGGGTCCAAATAAGCAAAACTTAGATTTTTGTTGATGTGTGGTTACAATTATTGTGAGGTATTGTGAGCCTTCTGCCGGAGGGGAGTGACTCATAAAGTTTGTTTCCAGGGTAAGAGTGTTCAGCCACAATCTTAACTGACAATTAGGTATGCACAATTAGGACCCATTCACCACGTCCGAATATGCCTACTTCCATACTATATCCACAAGTATGAGGCCTTGCGTCAAAAGTGGGAACGTCTTCCAGTTCAAAGTAAACAAGCGGGATGTGACACTCATTCATTCAACAGTTGACAGGAGTTATAAGCAAATGAAGCCTCGTGAAGCACCAAGACTTTTCTCTGACTGTTTCAGGAAAAGATTCAAAGCTTCGAGAGTGTTGAAAAAACAGCGCGATCTGGTGGTTAGTAAAAAATAAAGCAACCAAAAGACTAAAGCACTGTTGGAAGCCGCATTCACCACAATTTCCATAGATCGGTCCATGTTACATGCACAAATAAAAGCTTAACCGTGTGTGTGTTTGTTTGTTGAATTTCTGACTCTGATAAATTAATTTACCCATTGAACAGTGCCATTAAATGCCAGTACGAATATCAATATGATGTAATAGAAGAATAATGTACACATATATTAATTGCATATGGCATATATTTAATTTTCCTAAATAATTTGTACTTTTCATATTACTTGTATGACTGGGTATTTAATAATGTAATTATTAAATAGGTCCCAATGAAAATGTACTGGCAAAGTAAGATCTGGGGGTCGAACATTAGGACACGCAAAGTGAATCATGCACACGACTGGACAGAAAGTGAGGCTTCTACGAAAGGCATTTCTATGTCAACAAGCCTCAAATCGAGGCTTCACCTGGCATGCCCTTTAACACAAGCTCTCATGTCTTGGTTCAAATGTCATTTCACTAGTTGACAGTCATTCAAGATTTAGCGATCCAAACTTGCTAATGATGTGGGAACACAAATTCGAAAAGCGTATGAACGTAATGACATCTCTCATAAAGGTGTATGGTCTAAAAAACACTTAGCCTCTTCGCTAATTAGCACACAAAATACCACTGGTATACCACGTCCACCGCCTCACCAGAAGTTGTACCCATATACAACTTTGATAACAGACAAAAGCAGTATGTGAGCTGTATGTCTGAATTCACAGTATTCTAATGTGTTCAATTTGTATTTGGAAGTTGGAAATTACAAGTTCCCAGTAGGAACTTCTAACTGGAATGTAGGGGTGTACAATATTATTTTGTGTACGACAACATCATAATTGTTGTTTAAACGATATGCGATTTGACATTATCATGTATATCTCAAAAACCAAACAAAAACACACCCAGAGAATTCACACATACACTATGAGATGTAAATTAGGCTAGTGTGTGAGCATATTTAGAGTTCACACTTTCACTGCATGATGTAGTCTATTAAAATACATTTAGAATTCCCCCAAAATTCAGGATAAGGGGCAAATATGCCCCTGTATTACTTTTATATGCATTTTATATTTATATTATCTGATATAGTTAACACCACATGAACAGCACAGTTTTTTTCTCCAAATATCAGTAGGACTGCAAATGTGATATAGTTTATATTAATTCACTTAGATTTTAGACACAACAGTTCCTGTTTTTGCTGTATTTCATCAACAAAAATAATTTCAAACAAAGCCACAGAACTGTTTTGTGTCTCTGAGCAACACACGCCAATGGGTATGTCTACATACCGTCTAAATACCCCTTCTTGAGGTTTTTGCACTTGAACACTTGTCTGCTTACATGATGCATTTCCTGTATTTGGCCAATATAGTGTTCAAGTGGGTGTGAAGACCTCAAGTGCGTATAGACCTTTTCAGTACCCGATGATTTCTAGTGTTATAAAAATGCAAGTATGTACAGAGCTTTATTTTGATTTTCAATACTTTGCATGTCTGTTCAGCAGTCTCTATAACAGTCTAGCACAGGAGGACAGTCCATCACACGTCCTTCCTGTTGCGTACACGCACTCTCAAGTGGCCAAGATAAATGTGGGTATTTGAACAGGCCTTGTGTTTCATTACCGAATCCATCCTCCGTTCAAACCAATCGGACTCAATGACTCACTCAAGCAGTGATTTGCTGCCACCTACCGGTGATTTTGTCTTTATATTTAAAGTATATCCCCCCAAACTGCTGTCCCACAACTAAAGAACTAATTTAAAAATCATTTAAGTATTCAAATCTTAGATGTTTACTTAGACACTTCTATTATTTATTAAAATATTAGTAAGCTTAATATATATTAATTCATCATTTATTGGGTACTTGCAATTGGGAGGTGGCTGTCCTGAACCCTAACCCCTAAATTTCAACTTATGAAAATGATATTGAATTTTTTTAAAGGTATCTTTTTAATTCTTTTTAAAAGTAAATTGATGATATATATATATATATATATATATATGTGTGATGTATATTTTTTCATGTCACTACCGAAACAGTGTAAGTTTTAGTCCATTGGCTGAGACTGATTTTAACTACAGCCCTACATTTATGATCAGGAAATATTCATGTGTCCCTCTTTCTTATGGCTACATGGTGATTAGATATGCCCTGTCATTTTGAGGTAAATGTGTCTGAAAAAATCAATGTTTAAGAATCAACTTTAAGAAAAGTCACTACCAAACACCTTTTTTTTTCTGCAATTAAGCCCAATTTTTTTGGTGAGTTATTTCATAACATTTAGTTTTTATGTGTACCACTGTTCAGAACCGTGCTAGCTAACCATGTGCTGATTAGCATCTCTGAGCTAGGTTCAAAAGTATCTAAAATTGTCACTACTGAAACAGCCATGACCGAAACATCTGGTGAAGTTACAGTAGTGACATCATTGATTTTTTTTTTGTGTTATTCCATAAAATTGTCACTAGCAAAACAGTCACAACCGAAACATGTCACCATTGTTTCAGTAGTGAAAAAAGGGTACACATAATCCTCATATTTGGGGGAAATAAACAACATTTTTGTACAGTTATGCATTTTTTTTTTTGTATTTTAGTATGTGTTTTAGTATGCAAATTAAAATTCTAACATGGGATTAACAACTAAGATGTTATGTGATCGTTTTTGGTTCAATGTATATTCAAACTAATGAAACCGTAACTTTGAAATCACTATAATCAACTTTTTGCCTTTTACTGAATTCAAGATGCAACAAATTTCATAAATTACACACTAAAAATATAATTGTTATCGATTTACCTCTGAAAAAAGAAAAAAAAAGTAATAAAATAGCAAAAATATATATTTACAATGTAGATACAAGCAAAATCTTAATATGTCAATATAATCCTTCTAATTAAATTATTATTCCTGTGTTTAAGTAGTGACAAATTTGGGGGAGAGGATAAATATTCCAAAACTTTCTGAAAACAGTATGAGAATTAACTGCACAATTACTAGAAATGTTACAATTACAGTTTTTTGGGAAATGGCCCATATTGGTGTTTGGGCATTTTAATGTATTAAACACTCGCCAAAAACGTCCTTACCTCTTCTTCCGCGTTGGCTCTGATATAAGAAGAGTAAGTGATTGCCGTGTGTCTCAGTAGCTCGTCGTCTTGGGTCTGCTCCGGTTCGCTCTGGTCCTGGGTTTCTCCCGCTGCTGAGCTCGGGCTCTGGGCCACCGCAGCGCCAAAGCTCGGGCTCTGAGACACAGTACCGCTGCTCAGGGCCTCACTCACCATAGACAAGCTGCTGGCGCTCTGGGACACGATGCCGCTGTCTCTGCTCACCTCCGCACTGGACTCCTCCAGCGGTGACAGCACCGCTGCCGCCCTGTCAAAGCGATGCTCCATGTTTCTCTATCCACTAACCCTAATCTTGTTTATGTGGAAGTGAACGCAGAGCAGCATGTGCGCATGCGCGGGTTTCACAGCCAGTCAGAGAACGAGTCGACCACATGTTGGTCATGTGATAGTAAGGGTCAAACCAAAAGAGACAGTAGATATATAGATATAGATAATATATAACGAACATGTCAAATTATATAATATAAATGAACAATTTTATATTTATTAATGTATATTTTTATTACATTAGTTGGCATTGGCGTTTCCCGTCCAATATATAAAACTATCTGAAACTGTTCATGAAAGATCTGATCGTTAAAAATAAACAAATTAATGAATAAATACTACAAAATGAGCTTTGTCCATTTCAGAATTTTATTATGCATTTTTTAAAAAACGTTTGACATCAGTAAAAACAATATAGACAATATTCACATGTAGTTTTTGAATTGAAAGGGATTTAAGTTACTGTTTTAAATGTGGTTTGACTGCTTGACGATATATCGTGCTATTAGGATCATTTCGATACTGAAATTTATTGCGTTAAACCATGATCATGATACTGAAACTGTCCTGACACGACTGACTTAAGACATAATCTGTTGTACCCTTTCTCTTTAAAAATCTGCTTTTTAGCTCGTCGTGTTTTGAATTTCTATTAGATTGACTCAATGTTAATGGATACACGTATAGATGAAACAAGACATGAACAGTGATACGAATGAAAAAGTATTAAATGTAAAACAAAAAAAATGGGATTTTCAACAAAAAGAGACGCAGTTCAGTCAGTGACCAGCAGATGGCGACTCACAACAAATGTATTTCGACTCGTACATGCACGTGTTATACCAGGTCCTTGCTTTTACCAAAATGAAAATATTTCCAGTGGTCAGATCCAAATACTTAGTCTGTTTGAGTGAACCATGTCTGTAGGAGGGGCAGTAAGGCACAAAGATGGTGGATATGAAGGTAAGTCTTTGTTCAAGAAGACAAAAATGACACAGTCAACCTAAAAGAAAAAGAAGGTACATCCACAGTGGTTTTAAATTATATACAGAAAATATTCCACAGACTCTTGCTCTATAAACAAAATTACTGGGTATAAACTGTGCGTTCCCAATGTAAAACAGGATGATATAAGACTCCATTTAATACCTCAAGCTTGACTGGACTTAAAGAGACCAAAAATGAAAATTCTGTCATTTACTCACCCTCGAGTTGTTCCAAACCTGTATAAGTTTCTTATGTTAAACAAAACCGATGATACTGTGAGGAATGCTGGTAATCAAATAATTGACGGTAATCACAGACTCGGAAGAAAAATAAAACTTCTATGGAAGTCAATGGCTTTGTCAAATGGTTACCAACATTCTTCAGAATATCTTATTTCATGTTCAACAGAAAAAAAGAAACTCATACAGGTTTGGAACAACTTGAGGGTGATTAAATGATTTAGCATTAACAAAGCCATTAACTAAGAAATAGCAGTCTGTTCTGTTGTGGGGATTTAAGAGGAGGTCAGAGGTGAGGCTTCATTAACAGTGAGGTGACGGAAAATATGTGTACGGACTAAACACAGAGAGAACCAACAGACTCGCATTCCGCTGGACTCCTGAAGTCAAAAGGTCTTTAAGAAGACATACAAGTGTGAAATACCTACATGTGATGACCCAATACACTCCACTGCAGTCAAAATAACCAGAGACCAAGTCAAATTAAACCCTGCAAGACCAACGTGATTGTAAATGTCTTACAAGTGATATTTTAAGATATTTTAACTGAGATGAGATGAGTCAAATTTTTCCACAATTTCCAAAAAGCCTTTTTGAATGCTGACACAAGTGAAATTTACAATTTGAAAACCAAATAATCTTGCTTTTCTGTGACACCGGGGCAAATGTTTGTTTTTAGATACAAAACGTAAACATAAGACAACAGTACGCACAGGTATAAACCCAATTTCTGGTCCCAAAAGACATTTAGGAAACATGATTAAAACTAACCTCAAACAGGAACTGAAAAAACACTGATAGACAAGATAAAAAAGTGTCTCTGCTTAGAAAAAGAGACACATACCACTAAATCTGAAACATTTTTGACATTACAACACAGGGAAAAGAAACATTTAAAAGAGTAAAATTCCAGATAATGTTTCTGTTAAATTATTCATTTTACAAAACCCTTAAAGTTTGGTGAGGTTCGAAGTCGAGTCTGATGTCCCAGGCTGAAAAGCAGAGTCTCTGGGAGGGCTGGATTTTAAATGTGACTGTATGTATTATAAAGTGATGACTGTGCCATCCTCCTCCACCCCTCCTCTGGGCAAAGCCAGGCTGTGACGAGGGTCTGTCCTCAGGCTGCTGAGGATTTTGTGTAGGCTGCCGTTGCTCTCCCGCATAGCGGGGTTGCTGCTGTGGTAGGGGTGGTGTTGGAGGGTAAGGTCCTTGTGCAACTTGTAACTCAAACTATTGTGCACTGTGCCGTTAAAGCTCGGTTGGGAGTGGAAGGAGGCTGTGGACACAGTGGACGGCGGCCTCGTTTGGGGACGCGTAGGGGGACTCGGTGGGGTCACGGTGGTTGTTTGCGTCTGGGTTCGGGATGCAGTTGAAGCCACCGATGCATTGGAGCGTCGTGATGGCCGCTTCATGTTGCTCTCAATTACGATGTCCGACTCCTCGTCACTCTCCAGATCCTCTGGACTGTAGCCATGAGAGATGGCGGTGGCACCGGTGGGAGCGGTGATGGCGGGGTATCCCACCGAACCGCTGCTGTCGGATGACTGACCCGAGCTGCCTGAGATACGACTGCTGCGGACCACGTTGTTGCGCTGGTTCACCGGCTTCACGGTCACGATAAGGTTGTGGCTGTTTGCGATCATCATGTCAGTCACCTGGTCCAACGTTTTTCCTGTCACCTCGATGCCATTGACCTCCAAGACTTCGTCATTGACAGCCAGCAGGCCCGTGCTCTCGGCCAGGCCTCCAGGTACCAGACGGGAAATGAAGATACCTGGGACCTTTTCCAAGCCGTGGGGCGTAACACGGACACTGGTTCCATCACGGATGTAGAATCCCAAGGGCTTGTCCGAGCCGTGTCGGTAGAGCCGTACTCTCCGGTGAGATTCAGGAAGGATGTCCACGTCAATAATGGACGACACGGGACGGAAGTCCTGAGGCATGCCAATGCGGATGTGGGGCCGTTTGCGATTCAGGTCATTGCGAAGAGTGACCACGGCCTTCTTTTTCCGGGTCAGAGTGCTGGTGCCAAAGTTGCTGTAGTCGACCTCTTCTGCAAGAGTAAACAAGAAATGACAACCGTTAATACTTCAGTTCAAAACATTATAAAGCAAGAGATGGAATCAGTCTGTTAAACTTTAGCCTTAGTATTGTTGAAAAGTAAAGCTGCATATGAAGTTGATGAGGACAAGCATGCAAATCTAATCAGGCCTGCTGCACGGTTTATACCCCTCAGATGCTCCATGGATTATGATGTAACATGCTTTTTCTGGCAAGTTAACTCAAAACATAAGGCCACCTTTGAGGCCATTATTACAAAAACGTATTCAGCAGAGATGAAGGTATCTGCATGTTCTGATGTACATTTATAAGTGTAAGTGTAAGAACTCTATGCTACTGGAGAACATAAATAGTTACCCATTTCCCACCAAGGCATTTTGAGTGCTGGTTCAGAGCCAGAGCCTAGTTTTAAATCAATTCTTTGTCTTCTGTCACCCAAAGCACCAGCTCGGAACCATTAAAAGTGGTTCATAAGTAGCGCCAAAACATTGCTGGTCTAAAAGTAAGTACTGCTTGCATGAGGGGTGGAGTTACCTTGACTAACAAGACGAACAGAAACTTTTGAGTGCCGTTTTTTTAAATAGGAGCTAAACACGAATTAGATTTTCCGTGTTTGGATGCCGATATAGGTTCGCAAAGCCATGAACATCAATAGCAACGCTAAGTCTGCCATTGTTGATATTAGACTTGTTCAGGATGCATCGGTGCTGTGAGTACTGGTTTAGCGTGTGGCCGATGCATCTCGTTCAAGCCTGGTGTGTTCGGCGCTGTGTTGCTGCCAAAGATGAGACTCATTCAGTGGCATAAGACCTGGCTCTTTGGTGGCTCTCTAGCCTGTGGAAAGGCATACCAGTTCTTAGAAGGCTCGCCAGTCGAACCAACTCAGAACCAGCAATAGCATTGGCTCTGAACTCGCACCCAGTTCATGCTGGTGGAAAAGTAATATAAGAGATCAAGTGTGATCACATGTCCTTCTGACACATACAAGACATCTCAAAACAGAAGTGCAATATTGAAATGCCCTACAAGGACAGGGACCTGCTTACCTTAGTAAGGTTACTAGTGAGGCAATGATAGAATGTAATTTGAATAGCCCAGAATGTTTTAATAAGGCTTCTCTTTGATAACTTCAAAAACAGCCCCCCTCTGTGCTGAGTCAGACAGCAGCCACACCTGGACCGTTTGTTGAGGATATAAGGTATAGTTTCCAGCGCAAGTTTATCCGACTTCCCAGCATGAATTCTCAAGGAAATACGGGCAAGTAAATGCCCACCTTCTGTTCAATTAGTCTCCAAATTATTTTTTAAAAACGCTTTTACAAAGCTTCCGAATTTTCAAAGCATCCAGCCACAGTTGTTCTTAGTTTGGCTCTTTGGCGGCCTGATTATTTTGATTGAGTCCAGACAGGCTTTTATTATGTCCTGGAATTTCAGCCACAACTGCAAGTCTCTTGATAGGAAACACATTGAAGTGTTTCTGCTTCTGGCCTACATTAGGAGGGTACCGTTCTCTCCGAATGTCCACCCTCGACTGTCTTCGTTTGAGAAGAACTATAAATGGGACATGTCGGAAGTTAGGGACTGGTAAAAGGCGTACTTTGTAAGTAAGCAAATACCAGGTTGATCCTAAAGTCTTGAAATTAGTGCAGTGAATGTGTTTTTTTTGTTTAAGTTTGCCTGGCAGAAACTAGACTCCGCTGGAGTTTCCATTCTGTCTCACGGTGACCAGTCTGGGCTGGTATCGGCATAGACCCAATGCGGATTCTTTAACCTCCAATGGGACTGAGAGAAAGGGCAAGCCACTAAGTCACCAAGCCTAAACTACTCCTGACAGAGTAATCCTCACTGCACTGATGCATGATAGGAAAACAAATTCAGCTCAGTGATCAAAGGGCAGCTGGCTGTTTCCAGGGGAAAAGTGAATGGCCCAGTGCCTACCAGACAGAAAACAGTCTACAGGTTAAAGAAAGGCAACAATATTGCCCAAGATGATTTAATTAATTTGCAGTCATTTTTTCATACATACTTTCGTACAAACAAATGTTGCAAACCACAATCCACAATGGTGGAAATTTGGGTTACGGACATGTCTACTAACTCAAGGGCAAAACGTTTTTTCCTTTATCTTTTTGAAAAACACTGATTTTCAAACCATAATTTGTCTTGTGGTCCAACTCCCAAAAGAGCTAAGCTTACAGACTAAAAGTCTGATGGAAATATCCTGACGGCTTGTTGGCCTTATATCAGTGGCTAGAATTGCTATGCATTACAATGCATTACAATTAGACAGCCCTGCAGTCACCTGACTAGACTCCATGGGAAGGGGCCCAGCCCCAGTGTCAGGGGTCAATGGAGATGTGGTAGATGAGCCTGGTAGGAATAAACCCTACATTCCCCCACACAGTGCCTCAACTAGGAATGCAGAAGTTGTTTCACAACTTAACCGAGATGACCCGCAACATGTTTGAAGCATAATTCATCAGTTGACCGTAGCGGTACGGTCCCCCTCAGTCACCCACTGGTGGGTGTGGGAAAGAGAAGCGGGCGAGGTCTCAGGCCTTTGTTCATGTCGTCCCACCTCTCGTTAACTTCCACGCTGAAAGGGTCCCTTTTCAAGTTGTGTTGGATTTTTACAAACGCTCATAAAAGCAGGACTCAAAAGAGTTTTACGACCAATCATTATGCCTACCAACACCGTTTATTTTCCCATTTTCTCCTGCGCTTCCTACTGTGTGTTCTGGAGAAACTGCCAATGCGATTCACTTTTCTATTTCCAAAACACCCTGCCCAAATTCCTGTCTGGGTTTTATTATCTGTGCTCACTGTCACTGTCGTGCTGGTGGAGAATGCTCTTGGTGGGAGTCATCCACCGATGCCACGAGTGAATAAAGTGATGTGCATTAGCATTGAGTGACAGATGCAATTCTACATGACAATACCTTGCCTGTAAGGCGATGAGAAGACTATATAGCACCCTGACAAACAGAACGTTGATTTCCATAACGTCGCCAAACTACCAGGACAAAGAAAGGGAACTCTAACATGAACTGCATATATTATCGAATTATATACATATAAAGCAGACACAGGTACTCGAGGGTTCACCGCGGTGCAGATTCAGAGGGTAATGGCTCTCAGACAGAGCCCCCTGGGAGAGTCCGTCTGTGTTTGCTTTAAACCGTCGCACTCAAATTTCCCTGGATGAATGGAGTGATGGCTTTTGGCTTCTCCATGTAGCCCTGAGAGAGATTAAAGGAGGAAGCCCCTCCTTCACGGGTGCAGACTCAGCAGAGCTCTCTATGCAGGCTCCTACGGGTTTTAACTCGTGTTACCCACAGTGCACTGACGTACACATCTGGGAGAAGTTAGCAGGCAGCGGTGAAGGGTGGAGACTGTGTCGGGGGTTTAAGCTCCCTTGCCATCGTTTTGCAACATTGCATAAGGACTGCTTTTAACAGGTAGACAAACTACAAAAGTTATTTTAGACATTCCACCAAGTCTACCATGGTCCAGAGAGGATTTCAGCTCAAATGCTCAGGTAGTACGTCCACTGTGCAATTCACATGCTTCTCAATGCATCTCTGCACACAAACCATCTCTACACGAAAACATATGCTTAGTGTTTAACCTTGTTCTCCACCCCCCATATGTTCTGCAAGTGTGGCCAAGTTTTGGACATGACTGCCAAGAGTCCTTTAGGCCTAGCACATAACTAAGCATGTCCTATCATTACATGACATAATCACTGCGGCTGCCAGTACGTAACGTCCACGGAAATGCAAATAAAGGCTATTACCAGTGTGATCACCTAAAGCTCTGAGGCTGAAAGTCAGCGTTTGGTTATAAAGTGTGTGCGGAGCTGACAAAAGGGACAGAATGGAAAGGATGTGGGGAACTGAGGAAGACTGTCAGGAAGCAGAACATGGTTCAGGATGCACTGGTTGCCCTCTTCACGCTGTGGTGTGTGTCGGTGGTACATTTATGATCTCATATGCATGAGTAAGAGGAAACTGATCAGTTTCAGCCCTGATGAACAAAGACAAAAGATGGCCCAGACTGAAAACTCTTCATTTGATTCTGTATGAGAACGATACTTGCTTTTGCTGGGGTCCCCAGATCTAATATCAGGATCAAAGCTGGTGTGACCCTAAAGACAATAATGGAGAGAAACAGACTTGCGCTTGGCGACGTTAAAGAAATAGTTCATCCAAAAATGAAAACTGTGTCATCAATTACTCAGCCTCAATCTTCAGAACACAAGTTAAGATATTTCTGATGAAATCAGAAAGCTTTCTTAACCTGCAGAGAGCAACATAAGTTATGCAGCTAAAGGAAAGTATTCTTGTGCCTCATAACATTACGGTTGAACCACTGACATCACATGGACTATTTTATTGATGTTCTTACTACCTTTCTGGGCCTTGACTCTCGGATTTCACCAAAAAATATCTTAACTTGTGTCCCGAAGATGAACAAAGGTCTTACGGGTTTGGATCGACAAGAAGGTGAGTAATTATTGACACAATCTTCATTTTTGGGTGAACTAACCCTTTAACCTTGTGTTTATAGGTACCTGTCTCCATGTGAACAGTGTAAAAGCTCTTCCCAACCAAAGCAAGAGATGAGTTACGATGAGCTGAAATCAATCAATCAAGTACAAAAGACTAATAAAAATTGCATTTGGAAAGATTTATAGTGACAACTGCCTAAAAGATTTGCCCTTACTTGTAATGCACCATTGATGAGTCAATGTAATTGCGAATATGCCATTTTAAAATATTATTGCATGTGTTTGCCAACAAAATTGTCGCCATTACTGACGTTCATACTTAGGGCTAGCAGTCTGTTCCAGCTATCACTTTTCTGAGTGGTTAAACTTACAATTTATGTCTGATGGATGATAAAATGACCTGCAAATCCCTAGCATTGTGGCACCTCTCTTTTTACATACTATTTCAGCTGTTTTACTGTAGTAAGGTGACACTTCAATGTATTTCACTAATAACACAACGGCAATAAAAGAATGATGGAATAAGCACATTCAGTGCAAGCAGACGGGGCAATGATATCCTAAAACCTTTAATCCACCGATTTGCAATCTGCTGCACTGTACTCTTGCAGTGCTCGCAGAGGTCATGCGGTGTTTGAGTCATCAGTGATGAGCGGGTGAGTCCTCATCTGGCTCAGATCTCATCCTGCAATCGAGATGATCCCAACCCCCCAAACAAGTTGCTAAGTGAGACGTTCCAGATCTGCTCTCTAATCTCTCACCGTCACGGGTGACACCAAACAGCACCGGGTTTGGGGGGGGTGCAGGAATGAGGGAGGATTAAGGTGTTAATGACACCCGCAATCTGTCCCTTTAAAGCTGTTTGTGGAGGAAAGAAAAACTAGGCTAATCAGATAAAGAAAAGATTCCTCACACCCAAGACAAGCTAAGTAACTTCTAGGGAAATCCATTTAGTTTCAAGTAGTAGTACAGGCTACTTCTGATTTAAAAAAAAAAAATGGCACAAATGCATACAGTGTTCTGATTATTTTCTTTTAAAACAATTTTAAAACCAAATTTTTAACACATAATTAGTGGAATAATTTCTTCTACTAACCCTAACAGTCTACTAATGCTTTACTAATACTCAAATGAGAGTTAGCTGGCGTAGTTACTCATAGTTAGCAGAATGTCTGAAGTGGACTATAAAAATAAAATTACATACAATTCAAAATTCTAAACTTTCTTGAATATTCTTAGTCATACTTTCTTTAATTGATGAGAGCTCACTGTTCCACAGAAAAATACAAATTTTCTTCATAATGTTTTATCAAAATACACTAACTTGATCTGCCTCTGAAATGACTTCTCTTTTCATCTGATGTCACCAATTATTACTATTTTTCAACTACCTGTCATGTAGAGACCACTTTTCACTCACAAATGGATAAAATCAAGTCCAGCCCTTCCTAATATGTCAAAGATCCTGTCTGAATCTAAAAATATGTCATGTTACAGGTCTAATTTTTTCACATTTACTTTAATACCATACATCTACAGCAGCCTTCTAAACCATTTAAATATTATATGTGCTTATATTTTAAATATAAATATTTTAAGTATTTAAATATTTATATTTTAAGACCCAGGAAAAGAATTTAGTAAAAAATTAGTAATTTTTCATGTCATTACATTGTTTAGAGCATTAATAAAATGTAAATAAAATAAAATAAAATAAAATGTAAATGATATTTCATTCATAAGTTATGCTATGTCCTAAATAAAAAGACATAGGCATAGGCAAAAACAAAAGAGTTTTTCAAATCACCAATACAGTTTTAGTTTTTTTATAAAGAGGAGTCTCAACAAGTCTCAACACAATGATTTTATATACCATTTTTTTTTATAGAAAATATGTGTAAAATCGCCATAAACGGTTTTACTCATTATATACAATGTATCTATAAACTAAATCTAATTTGCATATTAATGTGTTTTTGTGGCAACATGTAATGAAAAAAACAAGTGTAATAATGGGAGTAATAATTGACATAATTGTTTTTCATAATAATATATAATATTTTATATGAATATTGAAATTTCTTTCCCTATTCATTTGTTGTGTCTCCCAAAATGCATAATAACCATACTTTTAGTCCAGTTGTCCTGATACGAAATCAACGTCCATAACAGAAAGTCACGTTTTGATTTGAAACCCCATAACATTTTCCTGAGGTGTTGATTTATGACACACAGTTAAAAAATTAGTCAGATTTAAATGCTAATTACAAAACATTATCATATTTCCATAAGAGAGTCACTAAATTAATATTGGGACTGGTCATGGTGAAACATCCAAACATTTAGTATCTCTAAAAAGCCCTGAATGTGTTCTGTACAGGACATCCAGACTTAAAACTGTGGCATGTACAGTCTCTGAGAAATTCACTAAAATATAATAATCATTTAAAAGATTTTGTACATTCTTCTGGCAATCCACAAGATTGTCACATATATTGCAAGTAGCCAATAAATAAATAAATAAAAACAATGGTAAATGTAGAAGACAAGGGATATGTTGGTTTGGGAACAGTGACATAGCTGCACTACATAGCTGCACTGTATCATCTTCCAATAAGGATGAACTATTCATAATGCAAGGCAAAAACAATGTTGAGAAACCAATGATGAAAATGATTCCAAACCACAGCAAAAAAAAAAAAAATGCTTTCACTGCAATTTGCTTTCCTGCAGAGTCTAAGCTTTGAATTATACTGCGGTTTATGAGAGAAAATGATGCTGCAGTCTTTACATAAATAATGAGAAAATACCGCATTCATGGCAAGTTAAAACTCTAGGAAGAGTCAGTTTCTTCATGTTTAACTTTGGCGAGGTTTAGAGTTACATTCCCACACAAAAACGTAGACTTGCAGGTAGTTTTTAACTAAATGATTCAACAACAACAGTAGAACTATATAAAATAGATTTATGTAGCATCGGCCACATGAGGCAGTCATGCCTCATCAGAATCTGGAGCGTCTTGTGTCTTTCTTCCTGTTATTATTGAGAAAGCGTTCTAAAGGTCTGGGCAGGTTGAGGCTGGTCTTCCACACCTGTACTCAACACACACCCTTTCACAACCCACTTCCTGAATGAGACCTGCTGAAATGTGTGCCAACAGATTCCGCCTCGCTCCGGTGCCACTGTTTGCCGTGACGACCCTCACGTGTAGACACGTCTAACACGTTACACACTCACTCACCCACACAGATAAGGTCTAAATGAATACTGAGATACTGAAAGCCAAAGTAAACCTCCTTTATCTAGCGTATCTAATAAAAGTAACAAATTATGAATGAACTAAGAAATATAACAATACGTAACTTCGTGTTCTATCATAAAACATAACGACACGGTCGTTGGTCGCAGTCTTGCTACAGCAAGTTCAGCCAAAGGTCCTATCAAATGCTTCAAGCTGTCAATTTCTCAGCAGGAACAGCATCTGGTTTAACTGGCTTCTCCCACATTCACAGCTGAACTCCTGAACCGCACGGCAACAGAGATTTGCAGGTGTCCCATGGATTTCTACCGAGATATGGATGTGTTTTGACCTCAAAGCTGGTCAACTAAATCTGTTATCTAAAGAGTAACAGACTAATTCAATATCATTAGGTGGATGACAGAATCTAAGATATGCTTCTGAAGATGTACCCTAATGGTTCAAGTAACAAGAAACTTGAGAATTACTACCATCACAGCTGTGCTTGGTACTGAGCCATTACACAAGCCACTTAACCTGAGGTTACTTAGTTGAGACCGCCCCACTAATCAGTGGACTGTAAAGCAACTGGAGATAAAAGTCTCTACTAATTGGCAAGCGACAACTTAACACATTTGGCTGAGTATTTCAGACTCAGATGCCAAACAGAAAAAGCTTTACTGCATTGATCCTGTTTGTAAAGGCCACGCAGGTTTGAGTTCTGCTTTTGCTCTCTCATTAAAGAGAGTTCACCCAAAAATGAAAATTCTGTCATTAACTACTCGCCTTCATGTGGTTCCAAACCCGTAAGACCTTCATTGATCTTCTGAACACAAATGAATATATTTTAGATGAAATCCAAGAACTTTCTGACCCCGCATAGACAGCAAGACAACTGAAACATCGTTAAAATAGTCCATGTGACATCAGTGGTTCAAACATAATGTTATGAATCTATGAGAATTAAGCTACGAGCTATAATTAATGAGAGAAATTTCATTTTATGGTGAAACATCCCTTTAAGGCAGATGATACAAGTATTGAAATCAGCACAGTGCTCCAATTTGCATACTGTGCATCCTAAATACAGTGTGAGAATTATTATGTCCCAAATCAGAGTATGTTGAAATTAAGATGCCATATGTGCCCTGAAGTAGTGCTATTTCTAGGGGAATTGCGAAGTGAACATCAGTGCTGTTTGCATCTACTACTGCCAACAATCCCTTGCACAACAAATCTGTAACTATTATCTTCTGTCTCTTTTACATTTAAAAGCTGAAGCAGTTACATAATAATTAATCGTAAGGAATGAATTTAGCTAAAAATACTTTTAAAAAGTCTTTTTTTATAACTCATTCTTTTGCATATGGGATATTTCAATGTGAAATACTGATAATTTCATATTCCAAAAATATTTGCCCATATACATGTATTGGACCCTGTGATTTTCCTGATGCAGAAAACATGGACAGAATCCAGTTATAAGAACATTTTACTGTATAACCCAGAATTTGCTAAATGTTGAATGAATAAATCAAAACTAGGTCAGTACACTTAAATCAAAATGCAATATGGACTAATGTCTGTGAATATTAAGCCACAACATTAATATTTATGTGAATATAAATCCTGCATGTTCTGTGTGTCTCTGCGTGAATGAATGGCGCAGACGAGCGGTTTTGTTTACTACGCACATGCCGAAGCACACATGACGGTTGCTGTGTTTTCAAGCCTTCAACCTTAATATGAGTATATGAACACAAACAATCTCTGGAACTGCTCTGAGAGTCACTTCATGACCATTTTACAGTTTCTTTTGAGAAAAACTATCATCATATCACATACAAACACAAGCTTAAAAGTCTTCACAGCAGCTTGTCAAAATAAAAGTTCGGTTTAACTTGGAAAAACTGTGACAGAACTATATTAACAGAAATATATTACTTAATGTAATATAGGACTACTATTAACAATAAAATTAAAATTCTTAAAGAATATTTACATATATATATATATACACACATACATATACACATAGACACATTTTTCTATATATATATATATATATATATATATATATATATATATATATATATATATATATATATATATTAATTAGAGATGCTTTTAATTTTTTTACTTTAATGAAACCATTAAAATGGAATCCAGAAAATCAATGAAAAACACAGAATTTGGTAAAAATAGAACTGAATTTGAGAAAAAAATTAAAACGTATTTCATAGGGCCTTAAAATGTAATTTTTTGTTAAAGTTTTAATAAATTGCTGTTAAATTGTGTAAGTTTCATGATTTTAATTCATTAGACATGCTTTCTGATTAATATTTTTTTTATTTAACCATTAAAACACAGTATAGAAAAACTAAAATATATATTTAAAAAAAAAATAAAATAATGGAATTTAGAAAAATTAAAACAGAAAACAAACAAACAAACAAACAAACAAACAAAAAAAACTGAATTTGGGGAAACAAAAATAAAATGGAATTTGGGAAAAAAAAAAGTTTAAATTTCATAGGGTCCTAACTGAACGGAAATATTCCTAAATGTAGCAACATCAAATCAGGATTTCTAGTAAATCTTTATCAGGTTGAATCAGAAAATTTGTATCAATGCTCAGTCGTGTCCTAATAGTCACACACAGTTGTTTAGTACATAAAATTACAGAGCTTTTCAATTAGCCACAAATTACACTACTGTTCAAAAGTTTGGGAAATTAATACTGTTATTCAGTAATGTTGCATTAAACTAATCAAAAGTGACAGTAAAGACAATTTGCAATGTTGCAAATGTTATTTCACAAACACTACAGAACTTCCTACTGAAAAAAGTATCATTTCCACACAAATTATGCAGAAAAGTTTCTTGAGCAGCAAATCACCATATTTGATTTCAAATTGATCATGTGACACTGAAGACTGGAGTAATGATGCTGAAAATTCCACTTTGTATCACAGGAATAAAATACATTTTAAAACATATTTAAATCATTAATTGAAATGGTAATAATATTTCTATAAATAAATGCAGCCTTGGTGAGCATAAAAGACGTCTGAAAAACATGTAAAAAACCTTACAGATGCCAAACTTTTGAACACACTTTATTTCATCGTACATGTAACGGGACACAAGCCAGCGTATTTCCCTCCCTTGTCACGTTTGGCTGTCAGCAGCTCAGAGTGGAACTGGGATTGCGCCAATCAGATCAGCGTAAATGACAGCTCACCAGTCTCCCGGCAACCAATGAGATAAGGCCTCTGCTCCAGTGGCATTATTTGTCAGGTGCCCCTCACAGTGAGGGGGAGCTTATTGTTTTTAAAGGTCTCTGACCTATATACGTGGCTTCCATTGGTGTCCTGCCATTCACAGTGTCTAATTGTTTCTTTAAATGAACGTCCACAATGTGTCCTCCCCCGCACCCCTCTTTCAGCAAGCTAAAGCCAAATTGGCTTACAGAAATCCAACGGCAAACCACTAACAAGGCTAGTATGATTTCAAAATTACATCTGGTAGGACGGCTTAAACAATAGACTGCAATGAAAGAGGCAGGAAAGGTTTGAGGAATGTGGTCTGTCCAACCACTACAGATGAAGGGATTTAAGGAGGATTTCCAAAAAGCCTATCCCCATCCCCCCTACACACCGAAAGACAAACCAAACACAAAACAAAGAGTTCAGATTTACATCCCATGTTTGCTCACATGACGGCTACTGCCTGTGAAGCATGACACATGCACACAAAGCTAGTTTCAAATGCTTTCTTATGCTGTCATATGTTTGTGTGCATTCATATATGCGGGAGATGACAGATTAAGTCGTCTCCTGAGACAGCTTCGGCTCTCGTGTGACAGCTAAAGGCTGCAGTCAATCTATCAGTGGTCAAGTTTGTTTATTTTGTGATACGCTTAATGTTAACAATATAATGAGGACAAATTACAAGTGAAAACTTAGAGGGGCCAGTTGACATTCTTGTAACATTAAGCTGTTAAAGCCTGTTCACACCAACAGGAATGTCTTCATGGCTTGATTTTCACTTTCACATTCTATTTGACTGTCTACAATACAATACAAAAAAAAAAAAAAAAAAAACACAATCTGAATGAAATTTTCCTCTCTGACAGTAAGTGGTTATAGAATTACCACGGTTCCCCTGGTAAACAAAGTACTGCTTAACTTTCCATTTTGGACATTTTGGACATTGGCTTGTCAAAGGACAGTATTTACTATGGATGTGTGAGGCTAGTTGACTATTCGACTAACGGAACTGCTGATGCTAGTTAACAATGGGAAAACAACTAGTTGATATTTGGTCATTTCAATGTTACGTTTTACCAATAAAGCCCTAATCGGATGGTAATTGTTTCTCATGTAGACATCTGTAATATGTAATAAAAATAATGATAATAAAAAAAAACATTGTCTGAATGAATGAATGCAATTTCCCTCTCTGACAGTAGGTGGCGCTTACAGAAAAGAAGAAATACCACAGTTACCCTGGTAAACAAAGTGCTGCTTAACTTTCCATTTCAGACACCCACTTGTCATTGTTTACTAGGGATGTGCAAAATTAGTTGACTAACAGAACTGCTGCTGCTAGTCAAAACTGGAAATACAATGAAATTTAGTCAGTTTAATTTACCTTTTACAAAAAAGACATTGTTTTGAATAGGGCTGCTTCCTAACAGTCGACTAACCGTTAGTTAGCTGCGCTATTCAAGTATCTGTGCGGAGTGTGGAAGCTGAATAGTAGCACCCTCCCTGAATGACAGATTGAGGCGCCAGTGCGGTCACTTAAAATACTCCGTCATTTTTGGTCATATAGATAAAATTAATACATCTTTCGAACCTGTAGACACTCTATGTTTATTTGTGTGCACTCAGAATAACAACGAAACGTTGCACTTTTGTAAAATAATGAAAGCAAACATGCGCTTTCTGCCGTCTGTGAACTTGAGAGAATACTTGTCTTACAGACATGAAAAATATATCTATAGAGAGAGAAATTTCTACTTGTAAACGAACCAATTCAAATAGAAAAATATTCTCAGATTATGTCATCTATATGAAACATGCATACAGACCCATCACTACTGTGGAGATGACGAGTCAGTGTCGCCGACTTCATCTAGTGCTTCAAGAAAGCACTAGTTTATCAATAAATTATTAAAACGTTACTGCAGTCTACTTGCTGTTTTTCCACCCTCTCTTCACCTTTTAAAATTATAGTTTTGTTACTGTACCTTTAAGGCCTCTAAGAATATGTAAATGACCTTTGTTATGACTGGCTAAACTCTACATGTGTGATCACTTGGGCCAAGTTTCTGACTACTGAAAAGGGCTTCACATATGTAAATGTGCACAAAATTGATGTGAATATATAGTGACGATTCTTGTACCAGATTTCATTACTACAAATATGATTATTAATGAAAACACCAGTCTTTTCAATGAATTGGCTGATCCAGTTCACAAAACCGGTCTGAATGATGAAACTATCCAGTGAAACTATCCAGTTCTCATGTTCTCACTGATCTGCCAGTGTTAAATTAATTTTGATCTGTTTGGAATATAGTGCACAAGACTTAATGACTCCTTTATGGTTTTCATGTCCTATGTCCTATTCTTGTTTTGTATTTCAGGAAACAAAGTCAGAGGGTTGTGGAAGCTCATAAAGGGGAGTAAATGACAACAGAACTTCTGTGAGCTCACTCAGACCCCTGACAGAAGATGGAGAGTATTCCAGCCATCTCATCCCGTGAATGCAGGAATGGTAAAGGGAGGGTGACGGAGGGACGGGGGATCTGAGGCAACTGCGATGGGTGGGATGCGTATCCAGACGGTGCAGTCAGCAATTAATATACATTTGGCCCTCAGCCTCCCAAAAACCATATGAGGCAGGAGCGCAAATGGTCTGCGAGAGATCCATAAACAGCCCTCTCACTGGCTGGGTGTGTCTGCGTGACTGTGGGGGAGTACAGTCTTCTTTGTAATTAAGTCAACCTAAATGAGCTGGGCGGCAGGGTCACTCCTGCAGTTCTCACGACCTCGCGTGTACCGCTGGCTCAGAGATTCAACTCATTTATTACACAGAAATGGAGATGATGACGGATACAGGGGAAATCTAAGGGTGGTGTGGCACAGATGTTAAAGAGCTTTGTTAGTAACTAGAAGGTTGTAGGTCCAGCTTCAGCACATTGGTGGAAAATGGGCATCATTGACTTGTCACTGGCTGCTCCTCATCCACTGTAATAAGACAAAACAGGTTTGCCGGGGCAACCTTATTGGGTTCCCATCTTTGTTTTTCCATAAGGAACTTCAGTAGGATCTGGACTAGGCTGGACTGTTCTCTAGTCAAAGGTTGTTCACTGTGACCTTCTGATTTAACTTGCTAAATTGAAATGCTACATTTTTACAGGGCTATCACCTACCTGAGGTTCAGAACTTTGTGAAGAGCCCAGTGATGGACTCCTGGATTGTCCTGGTGGGAAACTAAATCTGTACTAAAACCTTCTAGTACAGATATTTAACCACTCTGCCACAGCAACCCCAGATTTCCAATCTGGAGTGATGGGATGTGTAGCTAAGTACAGTAACCCATACTCTGAATCTGTGCTCTGCATTTATACCATCCAAGTGCACAAACACAGCAGTGAGTAGTGAACGCACACACACCCAGAGCAGTGGGCAGTCATTTACTGTGGTGCCCGGTGACCAATTGGTGGTTTGGTGCCTTGCTCAAGGGCACCTCGGTTGTGGGTATTAAGGGTGGAAGAGAGCACTGTTCATTCACTCCCACCACCAACAATTCCTGCCAGTACTAAGACTCGAACCCACAACCTATGAGTTACAAGTCTGACTCTTCAACCATTAGGTCACAGCTGTAAACATCATCTCCATTTCTCTCTAATAAATGAGAGGAAAAAAAAAAGCCAACAATACACTGAGGTCTTCAGAGTTGTAGGAGAGCTGTAGACACCCTCCAGATCCTTACCACTGAGCTAATTTAGGACTTAATTACAAAGAAGACACTTCACCACAGTCAGCGGGGAAAAACTATGAGAAGCCAGATGGTTACTAATATACATGTGGAAAAAACTGCTAATGAAAATGTTAATTTATAAAGGTTTTTATTTTAAAATAACGAAGATGAAAATGCGCATCATGATGCTCTACACTACACACTACAAACACTATAAGATAAACCTTTTTTGGGGTTTAAATGTTGGGAAATGGCTGCAGCTGAACAGTGAATAAACTCTAGTAAAAAAAAACTTTACACCATCAGGTAATAAAATATAAAATAGACAAAGCGACGTGAACAAGTGTATTCTAGTTGTGAATAGGTTCCTTCTGTAACAACAGACTAAAAATTGGAGAACGAATAACTAAACAAGAAGAATTTAATATACTGAATTACAGCAGTGTGCTATTAGTTTTTTTCCAAAGATAGCTTTCACATGTTGTATCTGGTAATAATGATACAGTTAAAATGTATATAAAATGTTATTTACATTAAATTAGATGCCATTTTAGTCAGAGTACAACTGACTATAATGAATGACTGACATGACCAAATGTGACCCTGGACCACAAAATCAGTCATAAGATCATAAAATCAGTCAGTCATAAAATTTCACCTCTGAAAGCTGAATAAATAAGCTTTGCATTGCTGTATGGTTTGTCAGGATAGGACAATATTTGGCCGAGATACAAATATTTGAAAATCTGGAATCTGAGGGTGCAAAAAAAAAAATAAATAAAAAACAATATATATATATATTTGTTGTTCAAATGAAGTTGTTCAAATGAAGTTCTTAGCAATGCATATTACTAATCAAAAATTAAGTTCTGATATATTTACAGTAGGAAATTTACAAAATATCTTCGTAGAACATGATCTTTACTTAATATCCTAATGATTTTTGGCATAAAAGAAAAATCTATAATTTTGAGCCATACAATGTATTGTTGGCTATTGCTACAAATACACCCGTGCTACTTAAGACTGGTTTTGTGGTCCAGGGTCACAAATACTGACTAAATTTAAAGGATATTTTTTTCAAAAGACAAACACAAACAAACAAACAGAAACCTAAAAATGAACTTGGCTCAAGTACACAGTATTATATTGATCAGCTGCAGAGTTCAGACTTCTGTCTTGAATAAAAAGTGAGAAACGGCTCTAAGAAAAATCAGTGATGTATGTCAGAATAGAGTGAGAAAGACAAAAGAAGACTGTGTCTTGTTACCACAAACAGTCCGAAATGGCCCAGACGGCCTGTCTACAAATGAGAATGTAAGGAATTCTCAGCAGGTTGGAGAAGTTTGTAAATGCGGGGAGAAAAAGCACTAATGATACATGTGTTATTAGGAGTTGTTCTCTTGATAAGAATCAAAAAACGGGCACAATGGCGTCTTTGTGGCTGTAATTAAGTAACATTTTAGTCATGCGTCTAACAGTCTCTTTTTACAGACAGTTGTTAGACGGATTAAATTACGGCGTCAATTTAAGAGAAACGTCAGGTACATTTTTCCATCCGCATGATTCAAAACTGACCTATTTGCTTTTCAAATGGCGTAGTCGTAATCCCAGATAAACAAGCACACACATGTCTTTAAAACTCTGAATCAAAGTGAGTAGATCCCTGAGCAGTGCTGTGGTAGGATAAACAGCTCATGTGCTCCACATGTCTGGTCTTGTCCCAGAGAGCAGTCCTAATTAGCGAGGAACAGGAATAAGCTTTGCAAAAAACCAGCTACTCTTGCTTAGCCAGGCGCCTCGAGTTAGATTTCAGAAGAGTGGCTAAACCACCGTCACCCAGAATGCACCTCTCTGGGTGCACACACCCTCAACAGGGCTGCGGCCTCAAATCTCAGTCCAACCACACGGCACTGGGCCGAATCCAGAGGCCACAAACTTCTGCTCCAAGCTATAAACAACTATAGCCTCCAGAATCCTGGTGAACGCCACTTCCTTCCTCCCTGCAACAACAGGCTGAAAAGTGAGAAACTGGACAACACACAAGATTCCTTCTTTCAGAGTCACTTTATGATTTGGGGAGTGGGCACCAGAGAGGTGTATTGTAGAACTCAGTTTGTCTCCAATAGGGTGGTGTTGAGTGATGCCAAGTCATAGTGAACTCAAACAATGTGTGCAGTAAGGTCACTAAGAAGCCAGAACAAGTTCTCAGCAGGCTGAGTTTACCAAAAATGGTTCCTTATTGTGAATAGTAACAGGCTAAGCTGCTGATTCAAATGCATTACCTCCTAAAGCAATGAATCCCTTAAGGAATTAAGAATTGGTTAAACACAAAACTGGAAATTGAAATTTGGGATTTTTTTTTTACTGCAGTGTTGAAACAAAATGTCATTAACCTGATCATTAACCTGCAATTCCCACATCATACAATCCTACGGAGCCCATAAGGGGGCATGAAATGTGAGGAAAACTTATATTTTCAGTGGTTCTCTTGCAAGTACTGCATTCCCTAAAGAATTTTTTTTATCTAGGGCACGATAAATCACAACAATATCGCATTCGATATTAATAAAACCTGCGATATTCATGTGCACATCTTGTCAGTGAATCACGGTTCTGTGATCAGTAGTAAATCACCATCCGAATTTTCATTATAATACAGTATATAATAATGCAGTGCTATCTGACATTACTTTTATCACTGCTTAGAATGCTTAGTCTGTGTAAGAAGCCACATCATCTCACAGAAGGATTTATTTCAATCACTCGACTGAAATTATGAAGTGAGTTTGAAGTAAAAACACGTCATTAAATTTGGTATTTCACCGAGAAGCTACGCAAGGAACTTTATTGCAGCTCAATTTGATAATATCGATGTATAATATCAATGATATTGTCTGTGTGGTTTTGAGTAGCTTGCCGGTAAACTACGGCTTGGTGTATTGATGCTGCTCTATCTAAAAGCATGCACATGATGGAGATTTACTGCTGATTACAGAACCGGCTTTACTGACAAAATGCGCATGGATATCACATGCGATTTATCGTGCAGCCCTAGTTCTCTCACAAAGCTTGTGTTATGGATATGTTGGAAAAGAAAATTACGTTGATAATTACAACAAATTATGTTTGTCAGGGAAACGCGACACTTTTACAAGAGAATGCAAACATTCTGAGAGCGAATGCAAAAATTGTCAAGGGCACGCAATACTTTTACAAGAGAATGCAAATGTTTTGCGAGTAAACGCAAAATTTCTCTGCCAAATAAAATACTTTTACAAGAGAACGCAAACGTTTTGAGAGCAAATGCAGAAATTGTCAAGGGAATGCAATACTTTTACAAGAGAATGCAAAGTTCGTCAGGGAAACGCAATACTTTACAAGATAATGTAAATGTTTTGCAAGCGAATGCAAAGTTTGTTGGGGAACACAATACTTTTATGAAAAAATGCAAACGTTTTACGAGCGAATGTAAAGTTTATCAAGGAAACAATACTTTTACGAGGGAATGCAAACATTTCGCAAATGAATGCAAAGTTTCTTTGGGAACAGTACTTTTTTATGAGAGAATGCAAATGTTTTGCAAGTAAACAAAATTTCTCAGGCAAATAAAATACTTTTACAAGAGAATGTAAACGTTTTACGAGCGAATGTAAAGTTTGTCAGGGAACAAAATACCTTTTTATACGAGAGTAAACGCAAAATTTTTGGGCAAATAAAATAATTTCACAAGCGAATGTAAAGTTTGTCGGGGAACGCAATACTTTTTTGAGAGAATGCAAATGTTTTGCAAGTGAAAGCTAAATTTCTCTGGCAAACGAAATACTTTTACAAGAGAATGCAAACACTTTACGAGCGAATGTAAAGTTTCTCGGGGAATGCAATACTTTTATGCTAGAATGCAAACACAAAACTTTTACAAGACAGTATAAACATTTTGCGTGGAAATGCAAAGTTTGTTGGGGTATGCAATACTTTCATGAGAAAACACATTTTTTGCAAACAAACGCAGAGTTTGTCTGGGAACACAATACCTTAACGAGAGAATGAACCGCTTTTTGAACAAATGCAAAATTTCTCAGGGAATGCAGTACTTTTACAAGAAAATGCAAACGTTTTACAAGTGAATGTAAAGTCTGTCTGGGAACGCAATACTTTTTTGAAAGAATGCAAATGTTTTGCAAGTGAAAGCTAAATTTCTCTGGCAAATGAAATACTTTTACAAGAGAATGCAAACGTTTTACGAGCAATTGCAAAGTTTGTCAGGGAAATGCAATACTTTTAGGAGAGAATGCGAACGAACGCAAAGTTTCTCGGGGAATGCAATACTTTTATGCTAGAATGCAAACGCGAAACTTTTACGAGACAGTATAAACATTTTGCGTGGAAATGCAAAGTTTGTTTGGGGTACGCAATACTTTCATGAGAAAATACATTTTTTGCAAACAAACGCAAAGTTTGTCTGGGAACGCAATACCTTAACGAGAGAATGAAACGCATTTTGAACAAATGCAAAGTTTCTTGGGAAATGCAATACTTCTATGAGAAAATGCAAAAAGTTTTCAAGCAAGCACAAAATTTCTCATGGAAATAATACTTTTACAAGAGAACGCAAAAGTATTTTAGATTTGTCTAAATTTTTTCAGTTCAGTGGTACCAATTTGTAATTGTTAACAATACCCACTGTTATAACAGTATAACCACAAAATGTCAATAATATGAGTGTTAATCATTTTATATTTATTTTTTTTTTAATCAACATTATGCAACAAATGTTGTTGACTGAGCTTAAATTGTAATACCCAGAAAATTCCTTTAAGGCTGGAAAGGTTTCATATGTAATAAGAGCGTTGAGGTTTGTGGGTAAAACAGAAAGACATTATAGGCCACAAGATGGAAGAATCTAGGAATTAAAACTAGTTTCAATACTACTTTGTTTTTTTTAATGGTTTACAGAATGCCCTCTAAAACAAAGGCCTTTATGACAAATCGAAGAGAAAAAAACGAATTCATTCCTTAGAATGGAAACTGAAAGAACAAACACCAAAAAGGACCAAAGGTGAATCTGAAATGTCAGCTGTGTTTGTGCCTGTTCAGAAATTCCAGCAGGAAAATCGGTGTCAGAGTTTCCGTTAAAATCCACCTGTATGACACAAGGAGCTCACACGGCATCTGCCCAACCCTCTGCCCTTTTGCCTTCTTTTACAGCATCCTTTAAACGTACCACACACGCTGGACCACACAACATCAACTACATTTTACAGCAGTCATCCAGTGGCTCCAGTGTAGGCTACACTTGGCAGAACAACACAGAGCAGTTCTAACCAGCACATAATGAGACCAGAATCAGCCAGGTTCTGCCCATTACAGCTCAATAAAGGAACACTGGATGAACAATGGGGGAAAGGTTTGTGTCTTAGTACAAAGGAAAATCCTCATCAAGGATTAGTTCTCTTCCAGAATAAAAATTGCCTGATAATTGACTCACCCTCATGTCATCCAAGATGTTCATGTCTTTCTTTCTTCATTTAAAAAGAAATTAAGCCAGGATTATTCCAGGATTTTTCTCCAAATAGTGGACTTCTATACGGATCAAGTCCAAATTGCAGTTTCAACGCAGCTTCAAAGGGCTCTACACAATCCCAGCCGAGGAATAAGGGTCTTATCTAGCTAAACAATCTGTCATTTTCTTAAAAAAAAAAAAAAGATAAAAATATAAATACGTTTTAAACCAGAAATGAAACACAAATTAACTGATTGTTTTGCTAAAAAAGAAATCTAGAATGTTTTCCTCAAAACCCTTTTTTTTTTCCTGAAGAAAGAAAGACATGAACATCTTGGATGACAAAGGGGTGAGTAAATTATCAGGAAATGTTTATTCTGGAAGTGAACTAATCCTTTAAAAGATCCATTCACAGCAATATCCTTTTCTTTTGAACTTTTTGTCATTTCTGATGGACCAAGACCAAAAAAAAGTTACAATGAGTCACTTATAAATGAAAGTGAATTTGATTTCTGCTGAAAAATATCTGTTGGTCTCAAAATGTATGATTGGGGGTGTTTTCATTAAATGAAAAATCCCATTATTCTTTAAAAAATACTAATTGTTTTAATCATATAGCCACAAGCTGTGAGTAATATGAGCATAAAAACAAAACAAATCCTTTCTGTACAGTTATATCCCACAAACTTATGCCTAAAATGACTGTACAATGTTGATATATAATATTAAATAAGTTATATAATTTAACAGAAAAATTCACACATTATAAGATCACATTATTTTGCTATTGTGTGTGCTGCCACTAGTAACGCAGAAATTACATTTTATAATATTTTGCATTTGTATTAAAATATATAAATTAATTATTTAATGAAAAATAAATACATTAAAAACAAATACATAAATGTATTATAAACAGCGTTGGGGAAAGTTACTTTTAAAAATAATGCATTACAATATTGCGTTACCATCTAAAAAATGTAACTAATTATGTTACTTAGTTACTTTTTATGGGAAGTAATACATTACTTTTGCGTTACTTTTTAAATCTGGGCAGGGCTTGCTTGTTTGTTTTTAATATAAAAAGTTAGATTTTTAGCAAATGTAAAAGCCCTTTTACACCAAAAAGGAAAAGTAAATTCACGTCTGTACAGGAGAACTGTAGGAAAAGGAAGTTCAACACTCTTTAACAATGAGAAAGATGAAGCACAAATGTTAATCTAAAGTAAGTTCTGCTTATTAGTATAGTTGAATTGGATCAACAAAGGTCAGCAGCAAAGACACTAGTTAATAAAATGAGATTAAATACATAAAGGAAACAAAAAGTAACTGCTGTTACTTTTTTGAAAATGTATCTGATTATGTAACTTGCGTTACTTGTAACGTGTTACCCCCCAACACTGATTATAAATAAATTTAAAATAAATAAATAAATACATTTTAAAAAAAGTATTTTATAAATAATAAAATAAATAACATTTATTTAAACATTTATTTACTCTTTACACATAAGACAAAACTTAGGCTGGAATTTATTTTCCGTTTTTTTGGTTTTGTTTTTTTCCCTCCATGGTAAATTTTCACAGTGGCTGTTATTTAGCAAACTTTTGCAGGGCCCAACCAAATTTATTTATGCTCAGCATGAACAGAATTAGGGGGTCAGACCTTGATGTTAAAATGACTGCTACGCCCCAGTGTTTTGGAAATGTCAGCACTTCTACTAGAAAAGACAGACAGAAACACAGGGACACTGCTGTATCAAAGAGTGGCCTGACAGCTGCTGTCTCCCTTAAAAAAAATAAATAAATAAAGGCAATCTATGAATAACGTTTATTGTGTGATGTTTCCGAGAATCGCTGCTGTTAATGGCACCGCCTCAGGCGCTTCTCCGCTGCGCAGACAAAAGCAGAGTAACAGCGTACAAAAGAAGCGAAGCCGTGCTACTGTGACTAACGCTTTAAACTCAGCCAGAATACGAAGAGCTCAACCTCTTATTCATTTTCCCCCATATGAAAGACGCAGCACACAGTCCTGCTCGTGCTCCACTAAGGCCAAAAATAATCTCAGCAGGACTGGCCCTCTGTCCCGGGACTCCAGCAAACGCGACTTCGCTCGCCAGCACGTGAATTGCATAATCCACCGTTGTCCTTACGTAAGAGTCACGGCGAGGAGAGGAACACAGATTTTTGGCACAAATAAACAGTATATCAAAACAATCAGGGATGTAATATAACCTCACAGCGAGGGGAGATTAATCTCTGCCCCTGAGAGGCGAGTTCAGGGATTTTCAGGCCCGCTCGCCGTGGTGGTGGCGGCGGCGGCGGCGGCACACGGTGAGAACAAACAGCTGTGGGTAAGCTGTGTGCGTGGACGGCCAGGCATTCTCTCATTACAGAGTTCCCAGAAGCCCCTGGGCTCCGCTGCCTCGACCAGCCAGATGTGCAAACGGTTCCCTGCGGTTGGCTGCCGCTGCAGACAGACAGAGAAACAGAAGAAAAACACGGCAGAACCTTCTAGAAGGATTTAATATCCCTTATGCTGTAGAAAGCACCGTTATTTAAGTGATTCACTTCTGAAACATCAGGAGGACTAACTCATTTAAGGGCCTATGCGTTATATAAAGACGCTTTGTGGTGGAGATTCGAGACGTGTGCTAAACAAATACAATATAAATGCTACTGAAATTAGTATATAGTGGATCACTTGTCACTCTACTCCAAAACTAACAATAACACACTTACAAGAGGGGCAAAGGAGGAAAAGTTTAGACTGTATGAACACCAATGTTATGGAGGATTTAAACACTGAGCTTAAAAGTGAAATTCTCAACAGCTACAGAAATATTTTCTTTTGTTACACATATGTGAAATCATATTACTTCCATTAGGGGTAGGCAACATGACAAAAATCTAAAGTAATTTTATTTCAAAGTAACAATATATATCACGATCAGTGTTGGGGAAAGTTACCTTTAAAAGTAATGCATTACAATATTGAGTTACTCCCTAAAAAGGTAACTGATTACGTCTGGACAGGGCTTGCTTGTTTTGTTTTTAATATAAAAAGATCTATTTTTGGCAAATGTAAAAGCCTTTTCACACCAAAAGCCTCAGGCTTTGAGAAAAGTAAATTCACGTCTGTACAGTAGACTGCAGAAGAAAAAAATATCAACTCTTCAGCAATAAAAAATAAGGAAAACAAATGTTAGATTATCTTGAGTAATTTTTGCTTATTAGTATGGTTAAATTGGATCATCGAAGGTCAGCAGCAAAGACATTTGTTAATAAAATGGGATTAAATGCATAAAGGATATTTGTATTATTTAACATATTTAATTATTGCAGGTTTGCATCATATTCTGAGTTGAATTTCACTGTTTTTATTCATTTTGAGGAATACTGAATCTGTTTTTGTGATTGAGATGAATTAATGCATGTTCACATTTATTCTAGAACTAACATCTCACTACCGATTTCTCTCAACATGGGGACAGGAGAGATTTTAATAAATAAATGGGGGGAAAAGTAA
Organism: Labeo catla; assembly: GCA_012976165.1. Lineage (NCBI taxonomy): Eukaryota > Metazoa > Chordata > Actinopteri > Cypriniformes > Cyprinidae > Labeo > Labeo catla. The sequence continues at coordinate 23,513 of VONZ01001265.1, read as the reverse complement.
CTGGCGTTTCTTATTTGAAAAAAAGTAACTCAGATATTTTCTTGTCAATTAAAAAAGTAATGCGTTACTTTACTAGTTATATGGAAAAAATATTAATATTACATAACTTGCGTTACTTGTAATGCGTTACCCCCAACACTGGTCACGATATTGCTATTTTTGCTTTAAATAAGGTCTTTATAATATCAAATTGTTTGATACCACAGACATGTCATAATTCGTCACCAGTCAGTGTCAATATCACAAAAAAGTAGCCAATGCTAGCCTAAATTAAAAAAAAGAAAAAAAAAAAAAAAGAAAAAAGAAAATCACAAATAAAGTCAGTGATTAAATGAGAATAAGAAACTTATTACAACCAATAGAAAAAAAAGGCAGCAGAACAATAAATGTTACATACATTGTATAAAGTAATCAAATGTATAAAAACACTGCATTTTCTTCACTGTGTAAACTAAATATTAGGGATGCACCGATTTTTTCCAGTATTCGCCCGATACCGATACTTTTATTTTTTGTACTTGCCTATTCCGAGTACCGATACCAATATTTTAAAATTTACCAGTAGATTTGTAAAATATGGAGTACAGAAACTAAAAGAATATGTATAATGTTAATTGGTCAACTTTATTTATCAAATAGATACAGTCAAACCACAATTTATTTAGATCACATTATCATAAACTGTGTCCTGCACCCACTAGTAAAAAAAAAAAAAAAAAACATTCAAAATGATCAAAAGATGGTGTATATCTGCTGTCTGAATCATTTTTGGGTTGACTATATATCCCTTAGTTATTTTTATTTTTACACTTAATTATGGCCATTAAAATGTGTTTTGTTACTTTCACTGTTTTTTTTTCTTGCTCTATGGTATATCATCTTCAATTTAATAGCATTAAACTGCTCCATTGCAGCGGCTCAGTACTGTAATCACGTGAACCACTCATCTCCTAACTCTGATACTTTCAGAAATATAAGTAGTGTATTTTCATCTGAAATATGCTGCTATTTGGGCTATAATCCAAAGCGACTCAAATAATGCAGAAACACTCGTGAAGCAAGCAAAACATGAGCAAGTACAGTACTGCCTATCGCATTTCACACAGGCTGCTATAGTTTCACTTTCGCCGGACAGTCGTGTCTGCTTAAGGTTGAAAATAAATGATGTTTGTAACGAAATATTTTATACTTACAAATTTGTTTTAATCCAAAAGATGCGTGTGCTAAATATGTGAACATCAATGAAGATCATGCAAAAGCACGCGCTCTGTCTCTTTCTCTGTCTCGTGCTCTGTCTCTCACTCCCTCTTTCTCTGTACCGTTAAATAACTTGTGCATTGATTTACTTCAATTGTTTTTGACATATCTCACCGAACTACAAACTTTCCAGTGATGTCAAGGCGGGATATTAACTCGACAAGCCCGCACATCTTGGCGTGTTCAATCCAATCTGCGTGCTTTGCCTATCAGCTGACGCGCACCAGTTATACAAGCTTAATACTGAATGTTTAACATTATATTACTTGCATACATATACTTCGTAGAGATCCTTAATCTCTAATGACTCCATTCTGCTGTCTGTTGTTTTGTTGTCGGTGTTTCTTTGCCTGCATACGCACTTGTCACATGACGTGGTATCGGCGTTTGATATCGGGGCATTTTAACGAGTACGAGTACGAGTACAGGAGCTCAGTATCGGGCCGATACCGATACCAGTATGGGTATCGGTGCATCCCTACTAAATATTTATTTCTTCTTATTAAAGTGAAAAAAGTGATTTAGTCAAGAAGTGAGAGATTTTCTCTTTTGTTGTTTGATTAACATAAATGACAGACAGCAGGAATATTAGACTGCTGTCACTTTAAGAGCTGCCTGGATCCAATATACTGTTACATGCGTGTTTTCTTTCTCAGCTGTTTGCTTTTCCTTAAAACCTAAATTACTGCGTTTACAAAGATACTTGCAAAGACGGATATTTTGACACATATAAGTGTGTGTATTTAACCATTCAAGGCCTATTTCAGCTTCAAATGGGCTTTAAATGATCCCAGCCGAGGAAGAAGGGTCTTATCTAGCGAAACGATCTGTCATTTTGGAAACAAATTGACAATTTAAATACCTTTTAACCTCAAAAGCTCGTCTTGTCTCATCTTTGGGTTAATAGAGTTAGGGTATGTCGAAAAACTCCCGTCTCGTTTTCTTCTTCAACGGCAAAATCGTCCTACATTGCCGTTTTACCTTTTTTTTTGTAAAAGGCATTTGATCTTCTTTGCATGTTCACTTTGTAAACACTGGGTCGGTGGGTCAGCAATGTAGGATGATTTTGAAGTTGGGGAAAAAAACGAGATGGGAGTTTTTCGACATACCCTAACTGTCTTAAACGTATTGAACCGGGAAAAAAAAACAGTTTGCGCAGACTTAGACAAGACAAGCGTTTGAGGTTAGAAAGTATATAAATTGTCAATTTGTTTCGAAAATGACAGATCATTTTGCTAGATAAGACCCTTAATCCTCAGCTGGGATCGTTTAGAGTCATTTGAAACTGCATTTAAACTTCATTTTGGAAGTTTAAACTTGGCAGCACCACTGAAGTCCATTATATGGAGACAATTCCTAATTTTTTTTTCCTCAAGAAACAATTTCTCATGGACTGAAGAAAGAAAGACACAAACATCTTGGATGACAAGGGGGTGAGTACATTATCTGTAAATTGTTGAACTGGAAGTGAACTTCTATTTTAAGTAAAAATATAATGAATATGTAATATAGTGCATACACACTAAAAAATGCTGGGTGAAATATGGATGAACCCAACAAATGGGTTTTTTTTTAACCCAACCTTCAGGGTAGTATTATTTCACTCAACTATTGTTTAAAAAATGACCATATTTCTTGCTTAAATTAACCCTTAAATAGATTGGAAATTAACATTAACAATGTTTCAATAAATGAACATTTATTTAAAAAGTTGAATAAATAATTAAATAATAAACATTTCTGTAAATTGCTTAATAACTGCCTCTGGTAATTATGTGTCTGATTTAAATGTGTGTCTGAGTTAAATAAATCTACCCATTTAACATATCTTAACCCAGCATTTTTAGACTGTATATTCAGCAAAAAGCTCCTCTCTAGAGTTATTGTTTCTAGTTGACTATCCACTAAATGTTTTTTCTGAGGTAAATGTAATGTTACGTGACCTTGTAAGCAGTTTAGCACTGTTAAAGCACTGCGTGCATAGATGAAACAAGAGATTTTGACAAGTTGCATGATCTTTTTCAGCATAACTTCTGATGTTCATTCATGTTGATTTCATGCTAAAACTTGTAGTGAAGAGGATGAGATGATCAGTTCATGTGCTGCTTGAACAGAGGCATCACATTAAAGAGACAAATCACATTTATCATTTGAATTTGTAATAAAATTGAATGGGAAGCGAAACAAATAATATCTAGTGAAGTTCACGCATCAACAGAAAACAGCCTAGACTGAAAGACCGGTCTTGGAATTTAAAAATTAATATTGGTTCATCAAAATGAAGATCGATTAAAATCAAGAAATCAATATCGTTACTCCAGCCCCAGCATCCACACAGCTGATGATTACCTGTTATAGCTTATCCACATTGTGTGCACTAAACAGATAAACACAATTAAAACATGTTTTCACCATTTCAATTAATTTCACACCTCCTAAACGGCTTCGCCCAAAACGGAAATTTCAGTTCATAACTAATGCTGCATAATGTCCAAGCTGCTCTTTTCCATATAATGACAGCATAGAGTGACCAAATGCTTTAAAACTATAAATGTATCAGAAACATATTCCATGACTCATATTCCAAAGAAACCCTCTCTCAAACGCTGCTCCAGTTTCACACTGTTCGCTTCCTTAACACCTCTGTACTATTGACTGTATAAGTCCTCCCTCATGGACTGTTTTCAGCTTTTTTCCCCCCCTTTCGTCCTCTTCTGTGCTACTCTTCTAAAATTAGCTAGTAAAAGTGCACAAAGCTAGCAATGCCAGAGAATGCCTTGAAAAGCAATTTCCTGCAGTTTTAGCAGGCAGACTTTGAAGATCATTCCAGTATAGATTAAAAGGCACATTTACAAGTGCATGCAAAGACAGACACTTTTACCCCCTTTAACAAGCACAGACGAATGCACTGCCATGCTGTCAAAATGCCGCTCATTTTTTGGCCATGAAAGAATACCACAATAGCTCATTGTCTGAGATTTTTGGGAGTCAGAAAGTGACTTCATGCTAACAGAAATGTCAAACTATGTTATTTACTGGAAATAATAGGCAGTTTTATATATCTTAAGGCCAAAGTAGCCCAATTTAAAATCTATATATAGAAACTAAGCGGTTTCTTCATTCGCATGAGTCAGTTTTCTCAGGTGATAAACACACAAGACCCTGTGTAAAAGAGTCCACATTTCCTACACCATCTACATTTACCTAAATCATAACTTTTCTGTTTGTCTGAAATTTAGTTTAGCCTTTGTGTCTCCAAAAACAGCAGGAACAAGACATAGCTAGGAAACGTTCTTGTTTGTTGATGTTCTGTGTGTCCTGAATTTGGTCTTGGCCTTGATAAATCTGCTGTAGTTCACTGTGAACTTGAATAACCTCATTCATACAGACTGTTACAGCTATCATAGGGCCCTATGACTTCTGTGATGTGGAGGGAATCACGGAATTAGGTCTTAAAAATGGAATTTACTTTAAAACACGGAATGTCACGGAATTTGGAAACATTTGGATGAATAAATTAAAAGTAGGGATGTGCAATGAATCAAATTACAATACGGACTAGTGTCTGAATAATATTAAAGCAAAAACAGGCTGTTATTGAAATATGAAGTTTGCATATTCTCTGCACGTCTTTAATTATTAATAATTATTCTATCATTATTCTTTATGTTTCAACAGTAATGCGTTGTGCAGCACTTTGCTTGCCAAAAAAAAAAAAAAATAAATCATGCATTCATGCATTCATGAAATGTATAAATGTATTAATTAAATATAAAATAAACAATCCAGAAGAATTAAATATGACAACAGAGAATTTCTGAAAATAAAAAAAAGCTAATTTTAATGAATGAATAAATAAAATATTGATTTGACTTTGTCAGACATAATTTTTGATCATTAAAACTAAATTAAACCATTAAAACAAATAAATTCCCTAAAAAAATGGAATTTGGGAAAAAATAAAACAGATTTCTTAGGGCCCTATCTATCATGGCATAAAAATTGTTTATGCTGGATCACTAGTGAGTTTAAAGACACTGCACTTTCTAATTCTGCAGTTTGCATAACTACAATGCTGTCAGTTTTCATATAAATTTGAATGGACACTTTGATAAAGCAGTGTGACTTAACCATTAACAACTGACCAGTAGTATCAAATTATAAGGGTTATAAGGGAGACCTACTATGTCCCATTTTACAATATGTAAGTCTCAGGTGTCTGAATGTGTCTGTGAAGTTTCAGCTCAAAATACTTCACAGATCATTTATTATATCATTTTGAAAATGCCTATTTTGAGTGGAAGCAGAAACACACTGTTTTCATGCATGTCTCTTTAAATGCAAATGAGCTGCTGCTCCCCGCCCCCTTTTCTAGAATAGAACTGCGCCTTTACAGCTCGTAACTCAGATACTCTGCTAAAAACTTCTGTTTGGTGTTTATTATCATGTCTATCGTGCTGAAATTATGCGTTTTAAACTATATTAGCTTAAACGTCTTATACAAGGTTTTGCAAGTGCACACATCCAAAGCACACGCACAGAAAGCGGCTGTCATGCGTCACGTGAGTACCAAACTAAGCTCTCTTTCATGTCTTATTGTGCTTAAATTGTCAAACACCAACAAGTTTATGTCAAAAACACATAGGAGTTATAAAAACAGTTGGTTATGTCTGTGAAGGTAAACAGCTGGGAAAGAAATCGCATGTTTATATTAGATCGGTGTGGCAGCAGTGTAGTATACAGTAAATAAATTAATAAATCCACTGCTCTAGTCTCCTCTGAGGCTGGGAATATCGTTTCTGTGCAGCCAAGGACAGAACAGTTATCATGCTTTGCTCTGACTTTTGCCATGGCATTAGAACTGGTACACCGTTGTCGCTTACGAAAACACAATGGCGGCGCTGTGGGTGGAAACGTGCAGATTAAGCGGTGGCAATATTATAAGATTCCCTTTCTACGTCACGTGGGGAGCGAAATCCGCTAATTTATTCACATGCTTGCAGAGAAAAGCTTACCAAAACAAAGTTACTGGGTTGTCCTTTTTTACATTTTTAAGGTTGATAAATGCACTGGGGACCCGATTATAGCACTTAAACACATATAAAATATGTCAAGACATGGAGTGACATCAGCATTTGTAAATTAAAGCAGAGCCCTATGAGGCAAGAACTTGCACCGAGATAAACTTTGAAATATACATAAGGTTTAGCAATAAGACATTATTATCACACATGCATAGTTAAATCTGTAACACCTGTCATGACTTGTAAACCCTGTAACTTTCATATAACCTGCACAAACATACCAGAAAAGAAGAAAAAAGCTGTTTACATAGAGAACTATCCACCCACAGGAATACCGTCTGTGACCCACAACCAGAAGTTCATCCACCCAGAACAGATTTAGACAACTACAACAAAACATTTTGTTTGTTTTTACGAACTCAGGGACTGAAGTTAAAAATACAGTCTGCGGTCATCAACAGCGTCTTGTAACATAGCATGATTGGTCATTTATGGTTATGATTGACCAAGAGAAGAAAAAAAAAAAAAACAAAAAACAAGAAAAGACCAAGAAAAGAAAAATAAAACACACACACACACACAAAAATAACTTGCAAGTAAAAAAAAGAAAAAAAAAAAACTGCATTCATTGTCTTCATATGCTCACTCTATGTAAAATAAGATAAAGTATCATTGATCATAAAAGTCTTAGCCGATCCTCTAGCACGCTATGAAGACTTCCGACAGAACATGTGTTCTCAATCAACTTCCTTTCTAATCTGGGCTTGAATAAACAAAGAACATGTGTCTGTGTTTTTATCCTCTAAACTTTCACTGTAACAAGAAAAAAAAAAAAAACATACTTCAGATTCAGATGTTTCTGTAGGCGACAGATGCTGCGTGACAACGATAAACCAAACAAAGCTTTAAAAGTGAAGAGCTTTAAAACAGGACAGCAGAGTTTCGGTCCTGTTTATTAATATGTCACAAAACAGCAACATGATTGAGTGAATTACATAAGGAAATAACATTTCTGAGTCACGTTCGCCAACTTACGCATCCTGTTCATTTCCGTTCTATGATTATTACTGTATGTAAACTGAAAACAATCCTCCAGCTTTTAAAACAAGTAGTTAGATGCACTTCAAGCAACATGTAAAAAAAGTTAATTACATGGAAGCTGTCTATTTATTTTTTATAATGAATTGTCAAAAATTCTAAAATTTGTCAGTCAAAAATTAGTATTCAAAAGTTTAGGGTCAGTAAAACTGAAATAAATAAATAATTTATTTCATATATTTATTTATTTATTTATTTATTTATGCTCTTCTGCTCACCAGGCTTCATTTATTTGACCAAAAACAGTAATATTGTGAAATATTATTACAATTTAAAATAAATTATTTCTACTGTAATACATTGCATAATGAAATGTATTCCTGTGATTTAAAGCTGAATTTTCAGCATCATTACTCCAGTATTTAGTGACACATGATGCTTTAGAAATTATTCTAATACACTGATTTGCTGGTCAAGAAACATTTCTTATTATCAATGTTTAAAACAGTTGTGCTGCTGTTCTGTGGGTACTCTGAATAATAATGAACTGATTTGATATATATATATATATATATATATATATATATATATATATATATATATTTTTTTTTTTTTTTTTTTTTGAAAATAATTAATGTATTGTCATGCTATTGAAAATGTAGTTAAATTAGCAACACTGCAACTTTCAATTAGTTCCTCCTCCCCAACATTAAGTATGTGCATGGATCCGTCGCATTCATTTCCTCTGACCCCAGATTAGTCATTACCCAGATATCTGGGGGGCGTTACTGTGCCTCTGGCCAAACACAGGTCAGGGCAGGTGCACATCAGGTGGATCTTTCCCATACTGCTCTGGAGTGGAAGTCCCCAGTGTCTGTCTCTGTGGGGGTGAGATTTACTTCTGGGTCTTAACTGAGCATTAGAGCAGCCTGAGTCAGTGTCTGCTACATCAGATCATGTCCACGTCTGGCTGAACTCAAGAAAGGAAATTAACTCAGACTGACTAGGCTGCTTTTTTCTCATCTGTATAATGCATTTAAATAAAGGAAGTCTCCACTGGTGACCTTTTCAGAGTCAGTGAAAAAGAAAAGAAGAAAAGGAAAAGAGAAATATAAAGTTTTGTGAGTTCTCAGAGCTCCGGGAGGGCAGTTTAAAGAAACTGTTTTGTCCATGTATGGACATTGCTGTAGAAGAAACAAGGTATTCAACAAGTGGCCCATCAGCCTTTATTCTGTAGCGTAAAGTTAGAGAGACAGAAGAGAGTTATGAATGGTTCCATATTTTAATGATTTACTACAACATGCCTTGCACAACCAGTGAAGTCTGATTCCAGAAACAAATGACTCAGTTCCTTTAGTGATTAAAGAACTTACAGCACAACTGATGTAGTCCAAATGATTCCTGAACGACTGGCTTCTATCAACCAGAGCTTTTTAGTGACAGAAAAAGAAACAGATTGGTTCTATCACTTACAACTAACTTCATGATGTTCTTCTGAAGGTTTGTGAGACTTGTGGGTCAGTTCACCCAAAAATTTTGTTATGAATTACTCACCCTCATGTCGTTCCAAAACCGTTAGACCTTCGTTCATCTTCAGAACATAAATTAAAATACTTTTGATGAAATCCAAGAGCTTTCTGACCCTGCACAGACAGCAACACAACTGACAAGTTCAAGGCCCAGAAAGGTAGTAAGGACATCGATAAAATACTCCATGTGACATCAGTGGTTCAACCGTAATTTTGACACTATGAGAGTTTTCGTGCACAAAGAAAACAAAATAACGACTGCACACACATTACAATACTCTCGTGAATGCTCATCAAAGATAGGGGTGGGAATCTTCAGGCACTTCACAATCCGATCCGATCCCGGGAGTCACGATCCAATTCCAAAACAATTATTGACCTACATTTTTCCCCAATTAATAATTCTGCTGTGCAAATACATCTTTACAACCATACATTTTAACCAAATTGGCAGTTTCTATGTTTTTGTTTATAGTTGGAATCTCTGTACGTCAGTACTGTCATCTTAAAAGTAGGAGTGCGAATCTTCACTGGTTTCACGATTCAATTCATTACCAACTCGATTCTCATTATCAACTCACTATCATGATGCATCACATTCTCGGTTTTCAATATTACTGCACATGGCTACACTTTCATATAAATTTTATATCAAATTAATTTTGTGCAAAATGTACTTCTTTTTTTTTTTTAAATTATTTTATAAGCAGGCTACTTTTTAAAACACTTACTTATTTAAAATAAGTGTTATTTAAGCAACCGAAAGTTTACAGACAATAGTTATGGGTTTTTCTTTTTTCCTCAGCGTTATTGCTGTTTGATCATTAGTGATGAGATCATAGACAGTAGCAGCTTTAACAGACAGTTTTCACATTAATGCACAGATCTATTTCGATATATCATATGTTTTGTCCTGCTCTGAAAACATAACTGACTGTGAGAACATCAATTTCGTATAAAAGTAAATACGAGTAAATGCAAGTGCATTTAACCGCAGCCGCAATCGATCTTCAGGACAGCAAACAATAATAACTAATAGTACTGCATTCCAAACGGCATTAATGAAAGCATATCTAAAGTAAAACACGGTGGGTGAAAGCACACACTGTCAAGCAACTTCCATATGCAGGAAAAGAAAGAAAAAAAAAATCAAGCTCAGAATCGACTCAGAATCGTTGAAGAGCATCGGATAAATGTTTTTTCTCCCACCACTAGTCAAAGACTGACAGGGAAGAGTCAAAATTGTTGACTACAGTCTTTATTTTTGTTTTCTTTGCACAGAAAAAGTATTCTCGCTTCATAAAATTAAGGTTGAACCACAATTTCCTTACTACCTTTCTGGGCCTTGAACGTGTCAGTTGCGTTGTTGTCTATGCAGGGTCAGAAAGCTCTTAGATTTCATCAGAAATATCTTAATTTGTGTTCTGAAGATGAACAAAGGTCTTACAGGATTGGAACGACATGAAGGTGAGTAATTAATGAAAGAATTTTCATTTTATCCCTTTAAAGCAGCTGTAGTCACTGAATTGTTTTTCATGACAATGTGTCTTTTCTGTCAGTAGTATTTTAGAAAAATGACTGTTGAAAAAATGTGATGAAAAATGATGTATTGTTGTTTCATATATAGTTAAAAATCAATTACTAGAACTAAATAAAATGATCAGGTTGATGTGCATGTTTATATGTCACAAGCTTCAAATCAGAATAGTTTTTTTTTTTTTTCATATGTGCACACTGCACAAATATAGAGTTTCTCACTGTTTGCACATAATAACCTCTCTTCTGCACTGTTTCTTTATTTGTTTTTAATAGCAGAATTAATATTTAGCTATTTTTTTGGATAAAGAAACATAAACTGCTGTGCTGGTCATATTTATCACACAGTAAAAATGCCCCTCCCTGCACCCAAAACAGGTTGCCTGCGGATGAGAATCTGAAACAAGAACTGGTGGAATGTTGTCCTGCTCCACTTCACAGTTTTATAATAACATGAACACATTTATACAACACTTTAAATTTTTAGTTCCGATCGAGATTAATCAGATCGATTAAGGTGTTTACATGAAGGCTTTTCAGTCCGATTGAGACGTCAATCCGATTACAAACTGATTATTTGGTTGCATGTAAACACAGCCAATGTCATTGTCATTAAAAATGATCATTTCTTGTTTCCAAGTTAAACAGTAGTCTTTTCAGTTGGAAAAACATGAGGGTGAGTAAGCAGAATTTGCATTTTGGGGTGAACTATCTCTTTAAATTCGCCCCCCATGTCGAGTTGTGTATGTTTATTACAATTAGCCTCCATCTACTGCATAAAAATTAGGCAGCACTCTTTTCATTTTTTTCCAATGATGCCGACAAACATTGGAAAAGTGGATGTGGAAGTCAGATGTCTGTTATATTTGTGGGCTCAAGCACTGCTGTGGATACATCAAGAATAAACCAGACTTAAACGTCCTTGATTTTTTTGGAAAGCGCTTGCATCCATAAAATGCAGTCGTATCCGTCTGTGGTCTGAATGTGGCTTTCTTGGCTCCTGAAGTTGAGTATCCGTGCTTCAGAATAATCTCTCGTTCACACTGACTCACCGTCTATCCGTGTGACCGTTTCTATGTCAGGAACCCACGGGTGACGGGAATGCTGGGACTCTCCGGTACCGCCCAGCGAGCGTTGCTTGTTACGGGCTTACTCACGCTCAGGTTAGGAGATAGCCAAACCGTGAGAAAGCACCTCATTGTTCGCCATTCACAATGGTCACTATGAGCGCTGAATGGCACTCACAGCTACGAGCAAAGAAACTAATTAGCATAATAGTACAAATCCTGCTGACCACTTAAAAGCTTGTGCTGTCGCAAGAAAACACGTCTTACGTAATCCAAGACTGGAAGCCAAGCCGTCAAGAGGAGTAAAACTTTACACGCATGAACGGTTTGACCATATTCCAGGCTTTCTATCAAAGCAAGAACAGCTAAATGTTAAAACCTCTACATAAACATTCACTGTTTATGAATAAGGTGTCAAAATCAGTACTCTGCAGTTGATCTGAGTAAATCTGATCACTAAACATAACAACAATAAATGTGAGCAACCTTAATACCTGCTTTAGCAAAAGCTGTCAAAGACTGAAAACAGCTTAAAGGCTGTTCTTGGAGTTTAAACTATGCATTGCGTCTTCCTTGCAGGCATTACTGGACTACGGTTGTGTAACTGCAGAGATGGGAGGTATGCAAATATTGCAAAGCAGGGTTCATACCTTTAAAGCACGGTACTATCCGCGGATGTGGAAAGATGAGCAGGCACAGCCTGCTGAGATGCCTCTCTATGCGTTTTGTCTCTTTTCACGTGGCTCTTTTGTTTGTGTGACATGCCCTCCATACCAGCAGACTGTGACCTGCTTTCTATAGGCTGCAGTCCTTCTGAGAACAGAGTGATCTGAACCCTCAAATGAACAGCAAAGCCCAGTTTACAACAAAAGTTATATGTAATTTTAGTTTATAGTGAATATATATATATATATATATATATATATATATATATTAATAATAATAATAATAATAATAATAATAATAAAGGACAAGATTATATATATTTTCTTGTTTTTGTTTTTTTGAAAATTCTAAATGGCGGGAATTTTTTATGAGGTAAAATGACATTGATTCGAAGGAATCAGGGGAAAATAGAATGTTTCTACACTTCTAGTTCAAATGTTATTAGTAGGGCTGTTAATAACAATTATTCTGGTAATCAAGTAATCGGTCGATTATTCTAACGATTAATTGAGTAGTCAGATGATAATAATAGGGCCCTATGATTTCCGCAAGGCAGAAAACGTGAATGGAATCGTGGAATTTTACTGTATAACACGGAATGTCATGGAATTTCCCAATTTTTGGATTATTTAATCAAAAGCAGGCCAGTACACTTAAATGAAAACATGATATGGACTAGCGTCTGTGAATATTAAGCTGCAAAAATACTATTTAAATATGAATCCTGCATATTCTGCATGTCTTTGTGTGAATGAATGGTATGTGCGGTTTTGTTTATTACACACATACTGTGTGTAATAAACGTGCTTGACGCTTGAGGTATTTTCAGCCTCTGCTGCCTCAATATGAATACATGAACTCTGAGAGTCACTTCATGAGCATTTTACCTTTTTTTTTTTTTTTGAGAAAAATGACCATCATATCACATACAAAGAGAAACATAAAGTTTTTTTTACAGCAACCTTGTTCAAGCAAATTTGCTTATTCAAGCAAACTTGAATAAACTGTGACAGAAATACATTACTTAATGTAATGATACTACTACTACTATTACTAATAATAATAATAATAATAAAATTATTATTAAATAATTTTTAAAGAATATTTACCAGAAAAATGTAAATACACACATTAGTATTAAGAAAAAGAAAAAAAAAAATAATAATAATAAATATAAAAATAATAAAAATTATATATATATATATATATATATATATATATTTCAAAGGCCTTAATGTCATTTTTGTTAAACGTTTAACAATTTTAATAACTTTTATTAACAAGTTTCATGATTTCAATTACTTAGCTTTTTTATTAATAATACACACAATACTTCTGAAAAAAGAAACTAAATAAAATATTTTTATTGATTTTAATTAAATCAATTAATTATAGATGGTTTTGATTATTAAAATTTAATGAAACTATGGAATCCAGAAAATTAATGGAAAACAATGGTAAAAATAAAAAATCTGAATCTGGCAAAAAAAAAAAAAAAGAATTTTTCAAAGGAAAAAAAACAGAATTTGGGAAAAAATAAATAAATAAAATGTATTTCAAAGGCCTTAATGTCATTTCTGTTAAACTTTTAACGATTTAATAAACTTTATTAACAACTTTCATGATTTCAATGAATTAGACGTGCTTTTTGATTAATAATCCAGAAAAATTCAAACAGGGAAAAAACAAAAAAAAAAACAGAATTTGGAAAAATGAATAAATAAATAAAACATTTCACAGGGCCTAAAAAATGTAATTTTTGTTAAACGTTTAACAATTTTAATAAAATTGATTAGACATATTTTCTTTATTAATATCTTTAATTTAACCATTAAAGTCTACAAAAATTAATGCATGGAAAAAAATGGAATAAACAAAAAGTCCAGATCTTTACAACTTCTTAAGTGATGTCATGTTAAAAAATGTTAGCAAATAGAAACACAACCAGTTCTATTTTGACATGTTGTGCCAACTTTTTAACAATTCAAACAATGCCCATTTAAACAAAAAAAATAAATAAATAAAAAATCCTGTCCTAATTTTACTCTGTTGAATATCTGGTTTCACTTGGAAATGGGGTTGCAATGTAGGCAGCTATAAGGGCGATTCATGTAGAAATCATGCATTATCTACAAGATTTTGCAATGGCACAATAGCAAAACTAATACCAATTATGTTATTCAATCAAAGAGACAAATATCCAAGGCCAATCTCAAAATTAAGACTTCATATATCAGCCTATGACTAGTTCCAACCATTTGTGACCCTGAACCACAAAACCAGTCATAAGGGTCATAACTGAAATCTGAAAGCTGAATAAATAAGCTTTCCATTGATGTATGGTTTGTTATGGTTTGTATTTTTTGGATCTGGAATAAAAAAAAAATCTAAATATTGAGAAAAATCACCTTTAAAGTTGTCCAAATGAAGTTCTAAGCAATCAAAAATTATGTTTTGATACATTTACAGTAGGAAATGTACAAAATGTCTTCATGGAACATGATCTTTACTTAATATCCTAATGATTTTTGGCATAAAAGAAAAATCGATTGTTTTGACCCATACAAATGTATCGTTGGCTATTGCTACAAATATACCTGTTCTACTTATGACTGGTTTTGTGGTCCAGGGTCACATTTTAGAAAGCAGTTTCTGCAACTGAACGCACATTCTCAGATACTGAAAGGAAAAAGTATCTAACACACATTTAACAGATCAGCTACAGGATGCTGATTTGTCTTTAAGAGAGCATTGGGATTTACAGGAAGAGTCTGCGTCTCTCCACAGGAAAGAACTGTCACTCTCTTCCCTACCATCAAAACCAGCAGCCTTTCCTGTAGAAAGTTATCTTCAGACCGCAGCGGCTCTATCACACACACACAGCACTGTGTACCGGCCCACGCCAGGGAAACGGGGACAACATAATAGCTGCACACGGGGGCCACGTTTGAGACTGTGTGCTTGTATCTGTGTGCTTCAGAACACAGCATACAATCACGCATCACATGATCCTGTTTACCCTGTACTTTTGCCTGACCACAGAAATTGTGGGCTGAATCTGCCTGCATCGCTCTGCAAGTATGTGCTACATTCAAACTCTGCATTCTGCTGGATTTTAACTCCTAACTGACCGATTCTCAATTGGGGTCAGAGGAATCTGAAACCAGTTTTACCGATTACTCGGCTAAATCTGGCAATCCAAGACGAGTCACCAGACAATGTGAGGCAAGAACATGCACCTTGAAAAAACAAACAGCGCTAGGAAAAACTGGGACAGGGAGAATAAAGGGATGTGGGTGGGAAGTGAGAGAGAGCTCGTACCTTGTCTCTGGATAAAGATCCGCAGCAGGGGGTGTGCGGTGGACACGGCCTTGCTGAAGTTTTCATCGTTATTGATAGGAAGCAGGTCTCCGTGAACGTCAGCGTATCCGATCATCACCTCCATGTTTGCAATCCGGTGAATGGTCATGATGAGTTTGTAGAATTCATCGAATTTGCCTGGTTTTAGTCGATCCACTGAAAACCTCCGGAACTCTGCTCCATACTGCAAAAGAAACACAGAAGTCAGCATGCTGCTACAAAACATAGCGCTCCCAAACTTTTGAATAATTTTTTCAGTCATTTGTTAATAGATAAGGATTAGTGGCCAACCAATATATCATGGAAGCTTAATATTTGACTTTTTTTTGCGGCCAATACAAGTCTTTTATTTTGATAGCCATGAGAAAGCTAGTGAGTACAAAACACATGGTTCAAATTCATAAGCAAAAAACTACCTTGTAAAATTTTTAAAATATCAGGCTGGTCGACCACTAATAAGAGTTTTCAAATTATGACTGGACTGATAATGAATCATTAAATGGATAGTTCACCCAAATATGATAATTAACCCATGATTTACTCACCCTTAAGCCATTCTAGGCAGTGTTGGGGGTAAAGCATTAAAAGTAACGCTAGTTACGTAATAATATTACTTTTTTCCAAGTAACTAGTAAAGTAACGCATTACTTTTGAATTTCTAAGAAAATATCTAAGTTACTTTTTCAAATAAGTAATGACAGTTACTTTTTTCCCCATTTATTGATTGACATGTCTACTGTCGGAAATTGGGAGTAAAACACGATGTTACTGTATTCAAGACTAAATGTGAACATGCATTGATTCATCTCACAAAAACAGTATTCCTCAAAAGGAATAAAAAACAGTGAAATGCAAACTCAGAATATGGCAACCCTGCAGTAATTAAATATGTTAAATAAAACAAATATCCTTTATGTATTTAATTCCATTTTATTAACCAGTGTCTTTGCTGCTGAACTGATGATGCAGTTCAACCCGTACTAATAAGCAAAATCACTTTAGATAAACATTTGTGCTTCATTTTTCATAGCTGAAGAGATCTCCTGCATACATGTACTTTTCTTTCAACCTGAGGTGAATTCATTTCACATTTGGTGTAAAAGGGCTTTTATATTAGAATTGTTTTATATTAAAAACAAAGAAGCAAGCCCTGCCCAGATTTAAAAAGTAATGCAAAGTAATTAACGCATTACTTTCAATAAAAAGTAACTAAGTAACTAAAAGTAACTAAGTTACTTTTTCAGGAGTAACACTAAAAATTGTAATGCATTACTTTTAAAAGTAACTTTCTCCTACACTGATCCTAGGTGTAAATGACCTTATTCTTTCAGACAAATACAATCGGAATTATATTTAAAAAAAAGTCCTGGCTCTTCCAAGCTTTATAATGGTAGTGAATGGCTGCTGAGATTTTGAAGTCCAATGAAGTGCATACATCCTAAGGCTTTGCGATATTGACAAAAGTAAAATCTCAATATTTTCTGGAACTTTAATCGATACGATAATTAGACGATATTTTGCTGTGTGTGTATTGTGCTGGTATCTTTAGGAATACCATGGACAGCTGACTCTTTAATATTCTTCATATTCTGTGTGTGGTTTTTTTTACCTTTTATGGGCATTTTAACCTTTAAAAAGCCTTTTTTTTTTTTTTTTCTAAAAGTTGACTTTTTTTTTTGAGTCAAATTCTTACATTTGGGCTGTTACAAAGCAAATGCAATCACTATCAACAAAATTTGTCTTTGCAATGCAGAGGAAACAAAGAAGCTGCGTCTGATCTAGGGATGGGCGATATCTTATTGTTTGCGATATCACATAGGTTAACTTCATCACATAGTTGAGTGTTCAAAATAACTTTTTGCAGTCAGACGTGGCTTCATATCACAGAATAGGGCACATATCATACTCTGTTATAGTATTATAAAAGCTATGTCAATTAGCATTGCATTATAAATGTACTTTATCTTTATAAAAATACCCAAGATTGCTTTAAGAACACAGACAAACCATATATTGTAGCAATCGTATGTTTACTGTCAAGTTTCCTCAGTTAAAATTTCTCTATCTGCGTTTTATTCAGCTACAGAGATAACTGGATTAGAGATTTCAGAGTGTTGCCAATACTACTACTTCTGCTATAAAGCAAATGTGGAGTTTTTTACATTGTAGTCATTACATTGTACGTGTGTACTCAGTTATGCTCCATTTTGGGTAAAAACAGGAAAGATAATACTTTTCTCTACAGAAACAGGATTCCCTAATTTATCGTCATAGATATCGTTATCACAATAATAGCAGAAATTATCGTGATCAATTTTTGAACCCATATCACCTAGTCCCTAGTCTGAAGTGCCATTTAGATGTATTTACACACTGTTTAATGCACGTCATGAATGCATTTAACTCGCAATTACAAACTGTATAAATATTTTTTTGATATTTTAAACATAAAACGTTGAATGCTGATATTTGAAATTATTTAAGTAATAAGAAAGATACTTTAAAGGGGTCATCGGATGCAAACTTCACTTTTACATGTTTGAACATTAATGTGTGTTGGCAGTGTATGTACAAATCTACCCTATAATGATGCCATTCTCAGATGCCGCTCCCACAATAATTGATTGACATGAGCGTCTTACCTCAGACCAGCTGTAACAGTCCGACCTCCATTGTGTCGATGCTGGAGCAGGGATGTAAATTAGACAAGAATATCTTTGATTGAACAATTGAGGTGTTGTGCTGCTGGATGTATATGAACGTAGCGTATAATGAACGTAGCGGTCGTCATTTACTCCCGACATCTGAGCCGCTGAAGATGCAGTGGATTACATTTGTTTGTGAAGGGAATGCGGCTCCCGATCTACATAAATGAGTTTATGTTCGCATGAATCATTCATGATCCAGCTTCACCTACAGCAGAAGTGATTATAAGAGTTTTAATTTTATCTCTGCAATCACCTTTCCTAATAACGTGCTGGTTAGCAAGTTTCACGGCTAAACGTGCTAAATGCAGCTAAAGTAAACAATCTCTCAGAGCATCAGAGAGAAGAGAGGGGCAGGGCGAGCAGAGCTCATTTGCATTTAAAGGAACAATCCCTCAGAATGGGATGATTTTTTAATAAATAAATCATTGTGATTGAAACGAATCATTTAAACGTTTGAATCATTCAGGAACGAAACACCGTCATGTTGCTCAGAGATGCAAAACAGTGCTGTGGCTGTGTTTTAAATTATTTTTGTAGACGAAATACAGCAAAAACAGATTATATGGTGTCTAAAACGTAAGTCTCTTCATTCTTTTCTGTTGAGCTGTTGTGAAAAATTAACGTAACATTTGTAATCATAGTAATTTTTGGAGAAGAAAACGGAACTCTTTGTGTGATATTGCTTAACTATATAAAGTGGAATAAAGCTATACATTTTCTGTCCTCATGTCTTGAATTTGTGATCATTCTAAATGTATTTTAACAGACTGAATCATGCAGTGAAGGAATGCACTGTTAATGCATTCACGCACTAGTCTAGATTTCATGTAGGTAATGCATGCATTGCACTCTGTAGGTGTTTTACATGGTTTTTGCAAAATACTCGATAATGTCAGATTGAACATCGTTAAAACAACAATTACGATATAATCGCAGACGATATGTATCACACACCCCTAATCTATCCATCATAAAAAGTGCTCCACACAGCACCAGGGCCTTCTGAAACAAATGGATGCATTTGTGTAAAAAAAAAAAAAAATCCATATTTAAAAAAAATCCATATTCAAAAACCGCAATCTCTAGTTTCCTCTAACTGTCGTGCGTGCATTCATGAGTGGCGTTCCAACAGATGACGTAGGCGTAGCGTAAGCTCTGGTGAGAATATGATTTTTATCCAACATTTTTCTTTACAAATCCTCATTTTGTACTTTTAATTTGTGACTCGTGTTTTGTTTGTGATTCTGTGCTCGTCACTGGGTTTCGTCTACGTCCTACATCAGTTAGCAGAAGCTAGAGATTATGGTTTATAAAGTTTTAAATATGGATATTTTGTTCCACAAAAGCATCAATTCACTTCAGAAACCCCAGAGCTATATAGAGCACTTTTATGATGGATTGATGCACTTTATTTTGCTTTAAAATTTCAACAGCCATTCACTGCCATTATAAAGCTTGGAAGAGCCAGGACATTTTTCCTGGAATACTTTGACTGTATTTATCTGAAAGAAGAAAGTCATACACACCTAGGATGGCTTGAGGGTGAGTACAACATGGGGCAGTTTTCATTTTTGGGTGAACTAGCCCTTTAAGGATTCATTATCAATCCAGTCAGAATTTGAAAACCCTTATTAGTGGTCGACCAGCCCGATCTCATGACACGCAAGTAAGTAAATCATAGGGTAATTTTCATTTTTGGATGAAGTATACCTTTAAGACTTAGCAAATGCTTTGAAATGAAGCAACTTACCACTATTAACAAGTTCTATTTCACACACACAAAAAAAAAAAAAAACACTATATTCTGCTGACAAAAATTTGCCCAAAGCATTACTAAAATATTGGACAATCACTACAAAGATTTCCATGACTTTTAAGATTTTTATTTCCATCATGACTTTTTCAGTCTTGGAAAACACATTGTCATTCACATTGTCCATGACTATGGCAACCACAGCTGTAAATCTCAAGGTTTCAAAACTGCAGACTTATTTCTCTTATTTTTACTTACTAGTCTCTGAATAATCTACTTAGCCTTCAGACGTATCAGGAATCACAAAACACTGACATTGAGAGATAAAGAGTGTTTTCAGCAGGCCTCTAACAGTCTATTCGGCTGTCTTGGCAGCTCTGCTGTTTATAATGAGGAAATGGAGGCAAACAGGGACCTGAGACACAATAGAGAGGAGCACAATGCAGGGTGATGAGTAAGCAGAGCAAACCTCCACAACAACACACAGTAACGGATGTCACGGCAGCTGAGTCCATGAGGTGGACAAACCAACAAATCTCCCAGAACACACACTAAGATCCATTTACACACTGCGTTGCTACTTTTCCCTTTGCATTGCATTGCATTTAAGTGTTTTTCTATGCCATTGCCAAACTATTAACATACAGTTGAGGTCAAAGTTTGTGATGCAGATTCTGCATAATGTTAATTATTTTACCAAAATAAGAATTCTTTTAGTACTGACCTGAATAAGATATTTCGCGTAAAGCGTTTTCTATAGTCCACAAGAGAAAAATTATAGTTTAATTTATAAAATGACCCAGTTCAAAAGTTTACATACACTTGATTCTTAATACTTAATATTTTTAGTGATATAGTTGAGTCCCTTTTTGTTTGTTCTGAAAGTTGTCTGTTCAGCTTCAGAAAAATCCTTCAGGTCCTCATAATTCTTTGGTTTTCAGCATTTTGGCATTTGAACAATGTCCAACAATGACTGCATGATTTTGAGATCCATCTTTTACATTGAGGACAACTGAGAGACTCAGTTCAAGGTTCAAACGCCACTGATGCTCTAAAGGAACCCAATGCATTAAGAGCCAGGTGAAAACATTTGAATTTGAATATCAGGGTAAATTTAACTTATTTGGTCTTCTGGGAAACATATAAGTATCTTCTGTAGCTTCTGAAGGTCAGTACTAAATGAAAAAAAAAAAAAAGTGATATTTAGGCAAAATAAGAAAAATGTACACCTCTACATTCTGTTCAAAAGTTTTCACCCCCAGCTCTTAATGCATTGTTTTTCCTTCTGGAACATCAGTGAGTGTTTGAACCTTCTGTAATAGTTGCATGTGAGTCCCTCAGTTGTCCTCAGTGTGAAAAAATGGATGTCAAAATAATACAGTCATTGTTGGAAAAGTTTCAAAACCACAAAAATGCTGAAAAACCAAAGAATTTGTGGGACGTGAAGGATTTTTCTGAAGAACAGCAGTCAGTTTAACTGTCCAGGACAAACAAGGGACTCATGAACAACTATCACTAAACAAAACAAAACAAACAAAAAAACAGCTGTGGATAATTCAGGTAACAACACAGTAGAATCAAGAATCAAGTGTATGTAAACTTTTGAACCAGGTCGTTTTTATAAATTCAGCTATTTCTCTTGTGGACTATATGTAATTTTCTTTTATGTGAAATATCTTATTCAGGTCAGTACTGAATAAACAATATGCATTTTGTATGATCCCTCTTATTTTGGTAAAATTAACATTTTGCAGATTCTGAAAAAGGGGGGTGTAAACTTGTGACCTCAACTGTGCTACTATTTGGAATGTACTAATAATAGACAGAAAGTATTTCTTCAGTCCAACCAAAACAAACCCCTTAAGAGACACACTCTGCCCTCTAAAAATTCAGAACGAGGCAATTGTCCATTGGAAGCATATCACCATCACTAACAGGGTCAAACTGAGGTTATGTCTCAGATCATGTGACTGCCATGCAGATGTGAGTCTCGACTCAATGCGTGGGTCGTCCCATCCAGCCTGAAAAACACAGGCCTCGCTTTGTCTTTCGCAACAGCGGTTGAGGCTGTAGCATCCCAGCATTCATTCGTGGACTGTGCTGCTCTATATAATTATGCCTCAAGAATGAGAGTCCTACATGAGCCAATGGCAGCCTGTCATTAGCACATGAAATATAAATGGGAAGCAGCAGAAATACACTCGGAGGGTCTCTGTGGTGGCAGGTGTGTGATCAAGTTGACTACATGTGAAAATGTGCCCAATTGCAGACACATACGCAAACATCCATCCCACCATCTAAGTGTGAGAATTTAACCCATTCATCATCTCCAGATGAGAGCCAGCCAGAGATCAAAGGGAGGAAAAACACTGTTCCATTACGGTTCTAGGAAATGTTTTTTTAATGTTAAGAATAAATTATTTAAATGACATTAAAAGAGAGATATGCTTCTGTTGTTGTTCATTCCCTGAGGACTGATAACGTTAGTCAAGCTTTCATCAACAAAAACATCTGTAATTTAGGTTTGCTAAATATGCTGCTTAAATTGTTATGGTCAGACTGAAATGATCAGGTTATTTAAACTGAAGTAACCATTTCTTTTTACCACTGGGAGCCAGAAATGTTTGGCTAACATTTTATCTTGCCATTTCGCTAGATGTAAACAACACTGGTCCAGAAGCACTTCCTGTTTTTTTTTTTTTTTTTTTCACGTATACAAATACATCTTAAAGATGCTAATGTAACATTTTCATCCAGTCAAATGTTATGTTGGTTGTATTTTTTTTGTGATGTTTGTGTAAAGTTAAAAAAAAAAAAAAGAAACAGGAAGTGTATCGGGACCAGTATGTTTACAACTGACGAAATGGTCAAAAAAAAAATCATGTAAAAAAAAAAGTTTTTCAAAGTAATGATCTTTTATTATTATTATTATTATTATTTAATAAATGAGTGTGCTCAATCACACATTTTGTTTTAGCTGTGAAACCTCATTGAGTACATTATTGAGTTTCATAAAATCTAATGAGATTTTTCCCCTTAAATATAATAAATTGTAGTATAAATTATGTGATTTATATAGTTTCAGTTTTTCAAACTTTTACATGTTCAACAGAGTTTTTGTCCCAACTAGCAGCGAGACCAATTGTGTTTTGAAAGGTTTATCTTTCTGCAACATTGCAGGTGGAAAAAAAAAAAATTCTATAATAAAAAAAAAATAAAACTCTAATTAAAAAAACCCCACAAAACTGTGTCCAAAAACAATGCCAGTCTCTGGTTCTGATAATACTTTGTAAAACCTTAAAAGATTTAAATTTGGATATCATTCTGCTCGACTTTAAGGAATAGTTCACACAAAAATAAAATAAAATAAAATAAAATAAAATAAAATAAAATAAAATAATATAATATAATATAATATAATAAACTTGTTTGCTCACCATCAAGTTGTTCTAAACTTGTATATGTTTTTTTTTTGTTTGTTTTTTTTTCTGTTAAACACAAAATAACATATTTTGACGTATGTTTGTAACCAAACAGTTGATTGACTATAGGATTTTTCTCCATACTATGGAAGT
>VONZ01001264.1:0-181058 GCA_012976165.1 Labeo catla | reverse complement strand
ATTATTATTATTATTTATTTTTTTTTTTTCAATGTTTTTGGTGGTTTTGGGGCCCTTAACATGCTCAAAAACTCTTGAAAATTGGCACACACATTGGAATCTGCGGCCATTAGGACGTCGCAGAGACTGGGACCCGGGCGTGGCACAGGGGCTCTACGGCGCCCCCTGCAACGCATTCAGAAAACTTGATGTATAGCTCACACATACTTGCACGTATTCATATGAAACTCAGTACACATATAGATCTCATTGAGCCGAACAACTTTCACACTCATATCAAAGGCTCCACCCAACAGGAAGTGAGCTATTCAAGGCTGTTTAAAAAGTGCATGCTCTGGAATTTGATATACTCCTCTGAGGCCTTTATTCCGACGGCAGCCAAACTCGGTCAGCATGATCTCAAGACATTGGGGATGCAAAATTGCCAGGGGATTTTTGATATCTCGAACGGTTTGGCCATGGCGAGGCGACGAAATTATGGCGAAAAATGAGAAACAGGAAATGGCTAATAACTATTGCACACATTGTCTGATTCTGATGAAATGTCAGGAGTTTGTTCGTTGTATGATGCCGATCACATAGATGTGACTATTGAGAGTAAAAGTTATAGCGCCACCAACTGGCAGCAGGAAGTGTGTCGTTTTCAAAATGCTTTTAAATCAGCCTCTAAATTTTACTCGATTTGCTTCAAACTTCATCAGAATAATGACAAAACACGGCCGATGACAATCTGTAAAGGGGTCGATGATATATTAAATTCTGTTGCCATGGCAACGTGTCAAACTTTAACATTTGTTTCCTGTGTTTTTGGGGCACTTAATAAGCTTAGATTTTCATGAAACTCAACACACACATCAGTATTAATGACAGTTAGACAATGGCAAAGGCTCATAAATGGGTGTGGAGGAGGCGCTCTATAGCGCTACCTTTTGTCAAAAGTTGGGGGGTTAGTTTTAGCTACAGACACCAAATTTGGTATGTATATTTTTCTCATCAAGCCGGACAACTTTCTAATTTACACCTATTAGCTGCGACCAACAGGAAGTCTACTATTTTGATTTGAATGTGGATTTTTGGAAAAATCAGGCTATAAACAAATTCATACTCCTCCAAGCAGGAATGAGTAGTTTACACCAAACTTTGAAAACATGATGCCAACATACTGAAGATGTTAAATTGCAAGCAGATTTGGGATATCTTGAACGGTTGATTTATAGTGATTTTTTGAAATTAGCAGAAAAAACATAACCGTAATATTGAAATGCAGCATCCAAACACTTAAAAAAATTTTCATACATAGAACTAGTCATTCTGAGAAATAAATGCTTAGTTCCATCGATATAAAATAATCAACAAAAAACAGAAAATTAAAAAACTATTAAACATCTGCTCTCACTCTAACTCTCTCACTCTAAAGCTGTGTCGGGGGATGGGCTTAAGTCTGTGTATGTGTGTGTGTAAGTCTGACTGAGGTAGTTGAGTGGCTGTGTGTGTGTGACAGAGAGAGAGAGAGAGCATTTAAAACACATTATCCTAACTCTTCACAACTTTTTACATATGAAAAACAAGTAATTCTAAGGAAATGTGTTTATCATGTTTTCAGAGGCTGCAAAAACATTTGAAATATCACACTTGTAAACTAGCTGATGAAGACTGTAATACCAAGAATGAACACAAGATGACCTTATAGGATAAGGAATCTTTTCAACTCTAATCCCATCTCATTCTCATTGTGTCAGAATAACTTAAAAGCATTTTGATTTTAACCCTTTCATTGCTGTGACACTTCAATCCAAAACTGGTACAGGGATACTGTTAATGCATGTGCCCGCTGGGCACCGTTTTTCTGATGGCACCAGGGTTGCGGATGCGCTGGCGGCGAGGGCCCGTCATCGCTGCTTGCAGCTATATTTTATTTATTTATTTTTTTTTTTTTCGACTAAACGGGGCATTTTGGGGGCCTTAACATGCTCAAAAACTCTTGAAAATCGGCACACACATTGGAATCTGCGGTCATTAGGACGCCGCAGAGACTGGGACCCGGGCGTGGCACAGGGGCTCTACAGCGCCCCCTGGAACACCTTCCCAAAACTTGATGTATATCCCGCACATACTTGCACGTATCATATGAAACTCAGTACACATGTAGATCTCACTGAGCCGAACAACTCACACACTCTATGTCATTAGCTAATCCCAACAGGAAGTGAGCTATTCAGGGCTGTTTAAAAAGCGCATGCTCTGGAATTTGATATACTCCTCTGAGGCCTTTATTCCGACGGCCACCAAACTCGGTCAGCATGACCTCAAGACATTGAGGATGCTAAATTGCAAGGGATTTTTGATATCTCGAACGGTTCGGCCGTGGCGAGGCGACGAAATTATGGCGTGAAATGAGAAACAGGAAATGGCTAATAACTATTGCACACATTGTCTGATTCTGATGAAACTTCAGGAGTTTGTTCGTTGTATGATGCCGATCACATAGATGTGACTATTGAGAGTCAAAGTTATAGCGCCACCAACTGGCAGCAGGAAGTGTGTCGTTTTCAAAATGCTTTTAAATCAGCCTCTTAATTTTACTCAATTTGCTTCAAACTTCATCAGAACAATGTCAAACCACGGCCGATGACAATCTGTAAAGGGGTCTTTGATACATTAAATGCTGTTGCCGTGGCAACGTGTCAAACTTTAACATTTGTTTCCTGTGCTTTTGGGCCACTTAATAAGCTTAGATTTTCATGAAACTCAACACACACATCAGTATTAATGATAGTTAGACACTGGCAAAGGCTCATAAACGGGCGTGGAGGAGGCGCTCTATAGCGCCACCTTTTGTCAAAAGTGGGGGGGTTAGTTTTAGCTACAGACACCAAACTTGGTATGTATATTGGTCTCATCAAGCCGGACAACTTTCTAATTTACACCCATTAGCTGCGACCAACAGGAAGTCTGCTATTTTGATTTGAATGTGGATTTTTGGAAAAATCAGGCTATAAACAAATTCATACTCCTCCAAGCAGGAATAAGTAGTTCACACCAAACTTTGAAAACATGATGCCAACATACTGAAGATGTTAAATTGCAAGCGGATTTGGGATATCTTGAACGGTTGATTTATAGTGATTTTTTGAAATTAGCAGAAAAAACATAACCGTAATATTGAAATGCAGCATCCAAACACTTAAAAAAATTTTCATACATAGAACTAGTCATTCTGAGAAATAAATGCTTAGTTCCATCGATATAAAATAATCAACAAAAAATAGAAAATTAAAAAACTATTAAACATCTGCTCTCACTCTAACTCTCACTCTAACTCTGTGTCGGGGGATGGGCTTAAGTCTGTGTATGTGTGTGTGTAAGTCTGACTGAGGTAGTTGAGTGGCTGTGTGTGTGTGACAGAGAGAGAGAGAGAGAGAGAGAGCATTTAAAATGCATTATCCTAACTCTTCACAACTTTTTACATATGAAAAACAAGTCATTCTAAGGAAATGTGTTTATCATGTTTTCAGAGGCTGCAAAAACATTTGAAATATCACACTTGTAAACTAGCTGATGAAGACTGTAATACCAAGAATGAACACAAGATGACCTTATAGGATAAGGAATCTTTTCAACTCTAATCCTATCTCATTCTCATTGTGTCAGAATGACTTAAAAGCATTTTGATTTTAACCCTTTCATTGCTGTGACACTTCAATCCAAACTGGTACAGGGATACTGTTAATGCATGTGCCCGCTGGGCACCGTTTTTCTGATGGCACCAGGGTTGCGGATGCGCTGGCGGCGAGGGCCCGTCATCGCTGCTTGCAGCTATATTTATTATTATTATTATTTTTTTTTTTCGACTAAACGGGGCATTTTGGGGGCCTTAACATGCTCAAAAACTCTTGAAAATCGGCACACACATTGGAATCTGCGGTCATTAGGACGCCGCAGAGACTGGGACCCGGGCGTGGCACAGGGGCTCTACAGCGCCCCCTGGAACACCTTCCCAAAACTTGATGTATATCCCGCACATACTTGCACGTATACATATGAAACTCGGTACACATGTAGATCTCACTGAGCCGAACAAATCACGCACTCTATGTGATGAGCTAATCCCAACAGGAAGTGAGCTATTCAGGGCTGTTTAAAAAGCGCATGCTCTGGAATTTGATATACTCCTCTGAGGCCTTTATTCCGACGGCCACCAAACTCGGTCAGCATGACCTCAAGACATTGAGGATGCTAAATTGCGGAGGGATTTTTGATATCTCGAACGGTTTTGCCGTGGCGAGGCGACGAAATTATGGCGAGAAATGAGAAACAGGAAATGGCTAATAACTATTGCACACATTGTCTGATTCTGATGAAACTTCAGGAGTTTGTTCGTTGTATGATGCCGATCACATAGATGTGACTCTCATAAGTCAAAGTTATAGCGCCACCAACTGGCAGCAGGAAGTGTGTCGTTTTCAAAATGCTTTTAAATCAGCCTCTTAATTTTACTCAATTTGCTTCAAACTTCATCAGAACAATGTCAAAACACGGCCGATGACAATCTGTAAAGGGGTCTTTGATACATTAAATGCTGTTGCCGTGGCAACGTGTCAAACTTTAACATTTGTTTCCTGTGCTTTTGGGCCACTTAATAAGCTTAGATTTTCATGAAACTCAACACACACATCAGTATTAATGATAGTTAGACACTGGCAAAGGCTCATAAACGGGCGTGGAGGAGGCGCTCTATAGCGCCACCTTTTGTCAAAAGTTGGGGGGTTAGTTTTAGCTACAGACACCAAACTTGGTATGTATATTGGTCTCATCAAGCAGGACAACTTTCTAAATTACACCCATTAGCTGGGACCAACAGGAAATCTGCTATTTTGATTTGAATGTGGATTTTTGGAAAAATCAGGCTATAAACAAATTCATACTCCTCCAAGCAGGAATAAGTAGTTCACACCAAACTTAGTGAACATGATGCCAACATACTGAAGATGTTAAATTGCGAGCGGATTTGGGATATCTTGAACGGTTGATTTATAGTGATTTTTTGAAATTAGCAGAAAAAACATAACCGTAATATTAAAATGCAGCATCCAAACACTTTAAAAACAATTTCATACATAGAACTAGTCATTCTGAGAAATAAATGCCTTGTTCCATCTATATAAAACAATCAACAAAAAATAGAAAATTAAAAAAACTATTAAACATCTGCTCTCACTCTAACTCTCTCACTCTAACTCTGTGTCGGGGGATGGGCTTAAGTCTGTGTATGTGTGTGTGTAAGTCTGACTGAGGTAGTTGAGTGGCTGTGTGTGTGTGACAGAGAGAGAGAGAGAGAGAGAGCATTTAAAATACATTATCCTAACTCTTCACAACTTTTTACATATAAAAAACAAGTCATTCTAAGGAAATGTGTTTATCATGTTTTCAGAGGCTGCAAAAACATTTGAAATATCACACTTGTAAACTAGCTGATGAAGACTGTAATACCAAGAATGAACACAAGATGACCTCATAGGATAAGGAATCTTTTCAACTCTAATCCCATCTCATTCTCATTGTGTCAGAATGACTTAAAAGCATTTTGATTTTAACCCTTTCATTGCTGTGACACTTCAATCCAAACTGGTACAGGGATACTGTTAATGCATGTGCCCGCTGGGCACCGTTTTTCTGATGGCACCAGGGTTGCGGATGCACTGGCGGCGAGGGCCCGTCATCGCTGCTTGCAGCTATA
Organism: Labeo catla; assembly: GCA_012976165.1. NCBI lineage: Eukaryota > Metazoa > Chordata > Actinopteri > Cypriniformes > Cyprinidae > Labeo > Labeo catla. Next base: position 175,321 of record VONZ01001264.1, on the reverse strand, counting down.
TTTATTCTTCTTCTTCTTCTTCTTCTTCTCCAAAGTAAAAAGTCTTTTTGAGGGCCTAAACATGCTCGAAAACTCACGAAACTTTGCACACACATCAGTCCTGGCGAAAATTTACATCTGATATAGTTTTCAGAAGTGGGTGTGGCAAAATGGCTCGATAGCGCCACCTATAAAATTTCAACGGAGTGCGCCTCGAGCTGCGTTTCACGTACATGTACGAAACTCGGTACACAGGTGTAGCACACCAATACCTACAAAAAAGTCTCCTGGTACAACATCCTAAACCCAACAGGAAGTCCGTTATATTGAATTTCCTGTACGATTTTTGTGCAGTTTTTGCCATTTTCAGGCCTCGTACTTTAACGAACTCCTCCTACAGTTTTTATCCGATCATCTTCAAATTTGCTGAGTGTTATCATAAGGCCCTTGCGATGTTAAATTGCGAAGCTTTTGAGTTTTCGTCGAGGGGCGTGTCCGTGGCGGCCTGACAAAGTTCGACGTGTCGCCATGAAAAAGGAAGTGGCTGTAACTTAAGCAAACAATGTCCGATCTGCCTCAAACTTCACAGGTGTGATAAGAGTCCGGTCCTGAATACATGTCAGTGCCCATATTCAGTTATAGTCATAGCGCCACCTGCTGACAATAGGAAGTGACATGTTTAACACTGTTACGGACTCCTAGCAACATATTAAAAAGCATTAGCAAGTTTTAAATAGGCTAACAACATGCTACAATCATGCTACAACATGCTAGCAACACTTAGCTAAAAGCTAAAGCATGCTGTTAATACAAAGAAAAAGAAAATTGCTGTAACTCATGCATACAATGTCCAATCTGCCCCAAACTTAATATTTAACATGCTACAAACATAGTAAAGCATGTTAGCAACACTTAGCTAATATGCTAAAGCATGCTAATAATGCAATGAAACAGGAAGTTACTGTAACTCAGGCATACAATGTCCAATCTGCCCCAAACTTAACATGTTTGATAAGAGTCCTGGCCTGAACACATGCCCATGCCCGTATTCAGTTATAGTCATAGCGCCACCTGCTGGCAACAGGAAGTCACATGTTTAATACTGTTGTGGATGCCTAGCAACATTTTAAAAATATTTAAAAGTGTTAAATAGGGTAGCAACATGCTAGAAACATGCTATAACATGTTAGCAACACTTAGCTAATTGCTCAAGCATGCTCTTAATGCAATGAAACAGGAAGTTACTCTAACTCAGACATGCAATGTCCAATCTGCCCCAAACTTAACAGGTTTGATAAGAGTCCTGGTCTGAACACATTTACGTAACAATATTCAGTTATAGTCATAGCGCCACCTACTGTCAACGGGAAGTGACGTTTAACACTGTGATACACTATTAGCAACAGACTAAAATAAGCCACTGAGTGCTAAACTGGCTAAAAACATACTCAAACATGCTAGCAACACTTACCAAGTGCTAAAGCATATTGTTAAAGCCACGAAACAGGAAGTTGTTGCAATTCCTGCAAACAATGTCCAATCTGCCCCAAACTTCACATGTTTGATAAGAGTCCTGGCCTGAAGATATTTACATGCTCATATTCAGTTAAAGTCATAGCGCCACCTGCTGGCAACCGGAAGTGACATGTTTAACACTGTGATGGTCTATTAAAAGCACAGCAAAATATGCCATATTGTGCTAAACATGCTAGAAACACTTTCTAAGTGCTAATGCATGCTGATAATGCCATGAAACAGGAAGTTGTTGTAACTCAGCTATACAATGTCCGATCTGCCCCAAACTTCATATGTTCGATAAGAGGCTTGGCCTGAACACATCTAAAGGCCAATATTCCATTACAATTATAGCGCCACCAGCTGGCAACAGGAAATGACTTGTCTTACACTAACTCAAGCATACCATGTTCAATCTGCACCAAACTTCATATGTTTGATAAAAGCACTGACCTGAAGACGTCTACATGCCAATATTCAGTTATAGGCATAGCGCCACCAGCTGGCAGCAGGAAGTTTGGCACATCTAAATGACTTTGATATATTCCTCCTAAATTTACTATGTTAAAAGCATAGTGCCCACCGTTCGCTGTTTCCCTAAAGCCACCGGTCGGCGGTGAGCCCGGGTGCGAGGGCCCGTTCATCGCTGCTTGCAGCTTTAATTTTTAATTGGAATTCAGGGGTGCAAAAATTACTGAAAAATTAGGGAAGTGCAGGCCCTAGGCATGACAAAGAGAAGCAGTGTCTCATTCCCCTTCTCAGGGATACATGATTACATGCATAACCTGAGACATTCCCTTTCAAATGGGAACTTACACTGCATCCTCTAGTGGACTCAGTGGGGAACAAATGCCCACTCCGCCATACCGAGGGGTATGCTTGCCTCACTGGGTGAGAAAGCACCTACACATCAGTAAGAAAATATGCACAGATAACTGAAATCAATCCGTCTACCCAGGCACGCCGATATTGGTGGTAATCCTAATCCTCCCTATGTTACTCAACATATGGAAGATATTTCAGCTCCACAGACTGAATGCAAGGGAAGTCATGGACTCCAGAACCTTCCTCCCTTCCTCATAAGCTACTGTAACCTACAGGAAGAGCCAGAAAAGGATGGAAAACTGATAGCTTCTTTCTTTCCACAGCTTTAGAACGTGTGCCACTGGGAGAGTGTATTGTATCCTTGACTTGAACATAACCACCACTTTCAGGGAGACACAGCCTAGATTTTCCTCTTTGAGGCTGTAAGACATGAATGGCAAATAAAGGTTTGCAACCATTGTGTAAATTAAACTCCCCAAGCCTCACAGGGGAGCCAGTCTCTAGGAAATACCCTTACTAAAAAGGAGAGCACTCAACCCTGATAAATAGATGGAAGGAGCAAGGAACCCTGCTTCTATGCCGGAAACCATTGCGGAGGAACATCTTGCCTCTGAGAAAGAGAATGTTGTATAAAAGGAACCTGTTCTTGACAGGTACCATCTTTAAAAAAGGAACTCCTCAAATAGGGAACCTCAAAGAGAGACTCAACCTACAGACCTACCACAGGACGACCGCCTACTTAAAAACCCCTACAGACAGAGGGAGGCAGCCAGGGACCTATTACTTTTAGTTTCCTAAGGAAAACGAGGAACTCTAATTTTCATATCCATCTTAGAAAAGGGACATCTCACTCAACCCAAAGCCAAGGGGCAGCCTGTCAGAGGGAACTGTTCTCGGACAGTTACCATCCCTGAAAAAGATTCTAACTCACAAGAGAGTCTGCAGAGAGGCTCACCTTCAAGAAAGCATAGGTGGACAGCCTACTTACTACCCTTCAAGTTTGGGGGAGGTGAGGGTGAATGGGGAACCCTACTTAGTGCTGATTTGGTTAAGGTTGGACATCCCACTCAACCCAAAGGATACACACAGCTACAGTTACAGCCACAGTTAGCAAAAAAAAAGGTGGATTGCCTGACTTAAAAGCCCCTTAATACGGGGGAGGTAGCCCAACACTGATTCCTGTGGGCAAAGAGGCAACATGGAAAGCAAGGAACCCTGCTTTACTCAAACTTTCTGCAGAGGGACATCTTGCTCAACTCATTTATTCAACAGATAGAATATCAAAAAAACGGGAACTATCCTCAGAGAGCTACCATTTCCAAAAGAGGAAACCAGACATACAGGGAAGGCAGCCCAACCCTGCTTTCAACTAGAAAACATGGGAGCAAGGAACCCTATGTTCATACCCTATCCGAATAGAGAGGGGTACATTAAGTGATAACCACTTAAAGGGATAAAGGGAACTATTATCAAACATCTACCAACTCTGATAAATCTATCATATGAAAAGGCAGCCCCAGAAAGGGATGCACCTCAGAGGAAGCCCCAGGGTGACTGCCTAACTCAGGGGTGTCAAACTCAGTTCCTGGAGGGCCGCAGCCCTGCAGAGTTTAATTCCAACCCTGCTCCAAAAAACAAACTATGTAGCTGTCAAATAAACCTGAAGGATTAGCTGGATCAGATGTGTTTAATTAGGGTTGGATCTAAACTCTGCAGGGCTGTGGCCTGTAGCGATTTAGCTCAAAAGGGAAATGTATATAAATAATTACAATTAATTATGATTGATTACAATTATTTATATCAGCTGCCAGTAGTAACTGTAATTTTGCAAGGCAGAACCAAAATCAAAACTCATGTAATTTGTGCACAAGAGTTTTATTAACTAAGGACTGACACATAACCAATCTACACAAACAAACATGAAATCACTCATGCATGGGAGAAGGGCAAGTGAGAAGCAGTTAGAGAGACAAGAAAATGTAGCTATGAGAAGTCAGTTAACCACCTGAGTGAAACCATCAGTGTTGTCTACAGCTAATACTAAACCTCTGTTTGTTTAGTTAAATGTGCGATACTTGCATTGCCTTGGTCGTTGAACAAGTGTCTCGGGTGAAAGTCTTGATGGTTGGAGCAGTGGTGTTTTGGAATTGCGATCACGTTCTTCCGGGTCTGAAGAGTGATGAACTCCAACGATGTTCTGACTCGATGGTGACTGGGAGTTTCTTCCCATGTGAAAAGTGAAGAAGAACCAAGAGCTGAGAGGAACCCAGCTGAAATCCTATGATCTTTGGGGAATGTAAAGACAAGGCCACAAAGCCTGGCGCAACTTGAAGAAGTCCAGACGAGTTCCTCCTCATCCTCTTAGGTTCTAAAAGAACCCCTGACTGACTGAGGCGAGTCACTCATGTGAGACGAGTGAAGAAACTAAAAGAAACACGAAGAAGAAGCGAAAAATGTCTGTTCGAGGACATTTCCATGAGGATGAATTCCAGGGTTGAGCGAATATGAACTCCAGTGTTATTAGTCTGACTATTTGTGGTCGAGAGCCACAGCTCTCTATGTTGGGGCCTGTCGGGCCCACCGGGTACGCCCTGTGCCGACTCAGGCTCCTCGTGAGTAGCATGGGCACATGGGCAGCGATCGGAAGATTTTGCAAAAGAGGAAAGAGGGGAGAAGAGAGTAGGCCCTTAAGGTCTCTGGGGGGCTGCACCTGCAGGAGGTCCGAGAGCCAACGGTGGCTTTCACTTTTGGAGGGAAAGTTTACGACTCTTTGTCTGTGAGCATAGTATTTTGCATATGTAATTCGTTTGAGTGTTGATGCAAAAACTACTAATATGTTGCAAATGTATCAACATATAATATACACCATCATTTAGATGATCAAAATACAAATTCAAAGAGACCAAACATGGCATAGGTAAGTTATACTACACTAGAGAACTATCATAACAAATGCATACAACAGAATACAATAAAACACAAAAATTACAAGGCAGTAATAGTAAAACTATACACAATGACCTGGGGCTATGTGTGATAGGAAGGTCAAGGATAGGTTTGTCTGTGAATGAATAGGAAAGAGTCCATTTCTATAGGCATTGTGTCTTTAATATGGGCAAATGTAGTGTGCTCTGTTTGCATTCCTTGAAGCGATAAAACCCATGATATCAGATGGTCGCTCTGGCAACTGAGCACTTTTGGGGTGTTAGTTGCTTTGGGGGGTTGTCTCTAGAACTCCAGCATATAGCTGGCTTGTTGGTTTTAAAGATTATTTGTTAAATGTAACAAATAACTGTATGTCTGATTGGTCCAGATGCTATAGGCCCTCCAGGAATTGAGACTGACACCCCTGGCATAACTTCAAAAAACTAAATACAGAGGAGGTAGCCCAACCCTGTTTCCAACTACAAAAACAGGCTCAATTTCAGTGCCACCCTGAAAAACCTGCCGTGACCCGGATTCAAACCAGGGTTGCTGCAGCCACAATGCAGAGATCCCTGTCTACACAAGTCTGCCACTGGAGGTGCGGCCTGTAGTGCGCATACATACAAAACAGTCTTGTACTCTTGTACAAAAAATCTTGTACTCTTTAGCATACAGACAGAATTTTATTTCCCAACACAAGTCTTTCCAAAGAGTATATTGTAATAGTGACTGTTTTATAAAGTTGGCCTGCAGAAGGTCTAAACCCTAAGCACGCTAAAATTGTTTACGTAGTCGGCAGGATTCGAACCTGCGCGGGGAGACCCCAATGGATTTCTAGTCCATCGCCTTAACCACTCGGCCACGACTACTTTTTGGCTGTGGCTGTATGTCCTTTCATCTCATGCCTTGTATCATTGCTCCAGTCAGAGCTCAACAGCTAAAAGCAACACTCCACTTGCCCAAACAGGGACTTAAAGCCTTGATCCTTAGACTGAAAGGCTGGTGCTCTATCAACTGAGCAAGCTCATTGTGTCAACAGGATTCAAACGTGCACTGGGAGATCACAATGAGTTTGTAGTCCATCATCTTAACCACTTGGTCACGCCCTCCAAAAACATGCTGTGTTACCATGTCCTTTCATTTCATGCCTTGCAGTGTTGTTGTATGGAATCAAGGTAGACCAGCAAGAGCTCAACAGCAAAAGAAACAAAACAAACAATAACCGCCCGAACAGGGACTTGAACCCTGGACCCTCAGATTAAAAGTCTGATGCTCTACCGACTGAGCTATCCGGGCTCCTACTGCAATGCTCTGTGTGTCATGCAGGATTGCACAGGAACATTAATAATAATAGTTGGATGTGCCATGTGTCTTTCAATGTCAAAACATCTAATATGTTGAAACACACATGCTCATTAGTGTGAATGCAGTTTATTAGGCTAATAATAATAATAATAATAACAGTCAAACTGAAATAATGCTGAGATATAGAAAAAATGCTTTTGTCTGGAAATATTTAGGACTTTAAAGCGCTCTTAGATTGTGAAAACGCTATTTGTTTTTTGCTTTGTTTTATGGATTATTTAAGTGCTTGTCTTGAAGCTATACTTAACGAGTTGAAAATGACTTGTGTTGCCTTTCCAGCATTAAATAAAGGCACAGCAACTGGAAATGATCTTTAGATGCTTTAATGGTGTTGTTTGCATTCTTAATATTGTAAATGTGCATCAAAGGTGCAGTTGTTTATAGCAAAGAGCAAGTCTGCTTCTCATTGGGCAACAGCTAGTATACTGACACCTAGTGATTAAAAAATATATCAGCACCATGTTTGCTCTCAAGCAACAAAGCTATAGATAAAACACAGACAAAGACAACAGGGTGTTTCGATTTCCCATTTTTCTTGTGTTGCAACTTGAGTTGAAGGAAAATAACCTCTTGTACAAAGAGACGACCAAAGATATGACACAGGAATCCACTCATTATTGACAGGGTTCAAACCTGAGAACTAAGACTCTCAAAGAAGGGTCAAGTGGCAATTCACTCAAACACCCAGAGCATGTCAGGAATCGACTGTGTACAAAAAAAAAACAGGGTTGAAGAACAGGTGGCAGCACGGAGCTCAATTTCAGTGTCACTCTGAAAAACCTGCCGTGACCCGGATTCGAACCGGGGTTGCTGCGGCCACAACGCAGAGTACTAACCACTATACGATCACGGCACTACCACTCTGCCACAGGAAAGGCTGCTTGAATTTTCACTGAAAATCAAGCAGCCTCGTCTTCATTAGCTTGCAGACAAAACTTTTTTTACTTGCATGAGTAAAAGGAATATATTGTACATCAATGGCACAGTTGTTTATACCAAAGAGCAAGTCTGCTGCACTCTGTGAAACAGTAAGTGAATGTACTGACACCTAGTGATTAGAAAATGCATCAGCTCTGTGTTCCCACTGAAGGAACACAACCAAAGCTGACTCTTCCCATTGTCGGCAGGGTTCAGGTCTAGGGTTGGAGCTGAACTCCGCAGGAAAGTGGATTTCGTGGGACAGATTTGAGGATCCCTGTACTGTGCGATCATACACGCTACCAGTCTGCCACTAGATACAAAACAGTCTTGTACTCTTTAGCATACAGACAGAATTTTATTTCCCAACACAAGTCTTTCCAAAGAGTATATTGTAATAGTGACTGTTTTATAAAGTTGGCCTGCAGAAGGTCTAAACCCTAAGCAAGCTAAATTGTTTACGTAGTCGGCAGGATTCGAACCTGCGCGGGGAGACCCCAATGGATTTCTAGTCCATCACCTTAACCACTCGGCCACGACTACTTTTTGCCTGTGTTTGTATGTCCTTTCATCTCATGCCTTGTATCATTGCTCCAGCCAGAGATCAACAGCTTAAGGCAACACTCTGCTTGCCCAAACAGGGACTTAAAGCCTTGATCCTTAGACTGAAAGGCTGGTGCTCTGCCAACTGAGCTATCCAGGCTCTTACGCATGTTTCGTGTGCGCTGTGTAGGGTGGCACAGCAACATTAATAGAATTAGTAGAAAAACCTGAAATGACTCTGATTCACATTGGTTTTGCTGTAGCCACAACACAGACTACTAACCACTACTCAATCACAAGAGCTACCAGTCTGCCACCAGAGGTGCTACCTGAGATGCCCTCAAATGAAAATCAGCCTTGTGCTCTTTAGCTTACAGACAGATTTTTTTCCCATAACGACTCTTCCCTAAGAGTATATTGTAATAGTGACTTTTTTATGAAGTTGGTAGAGCGTCCAGAAGGTCTCAACCAAAAGCAAGCTCATTGTGTCAACAGGATTCAAACCTGCACTGGGAGATCACAATGAGTTTGTAGTCCATCATCTTAACCACTTGGTCACGCCCTCCAAAAACATGTTGTGTTACCATGTCCTTTCATTTCATGCCTTGCAGTGTTGTTGTATGGAATCAAGGTAGACCAGCAAGAGCTCAACAGCAAAAGAAACAAAACAAACAATAACCGCCCGAACAGGGACTTGAACCCTGGACCCTCAGATTAAAAGTCTGATGCTCTACCGACTGAGCTATCCGGGCTCCTTCTGCAATGCTCTGTGTGTCATGCAGGATTGCACAGGAACATTAATAATAATAGTTGGATGTGCCATGTGTCTTTCAATGTCAAAACATCTAATATGTTGAAACACACATGCTCATTAGTGTGAATGCAGTTTATTAGGCTAATAATAATAATAACAGTCAAACTGAAATAATGCTGAGATATAGAAAAAATGCTTTCGTCTGGAAATATTTAGGACTTTAAAGCGCTCTTAGATTGTGAAAACGCTATTTGTTTTTTGCTTTGTTTTATGGATTATTTAAGTGCTTGTTTTGAAGCTATACTTAACGAGTTGAAAATGACTTGTGTTGCCTTTCCAGCATTAAATAAAGGCACAGCAACTGGAAATGATCTTTAGATGCTTTAATGGTGTTGTTTGCATTCTTAATATTGTAAATGTGCATCAAAGGTGCAGTTGTTTATAGCAAAGAGCAAGTCTGCTTCTCATTGGGCAACAGCTAGTATACTGACACCTAGTGATTAAAAAATATATCAGCACCATGTTTGCTCTCAAGCAACAAAGCTATAGATAAAACACAGACAAAGACAACAGGGTGTTTCGATTTCCCATTTTTCTTGTGTTGCAACTTGAGTTGAAGGAAAATAACCTCTTGTACAAAGAGACGACAAAAGATATGACACAGGAATCCACTCATTATTGACAGGGTTCAAACCTGAGAACTAAACTCTCAAAGAAGGGTCAAGTGGCAATTCACTCAAACACCCAGAGCATGTCAGGAATCGACTGTGTACAAAAAAAAAAAAAAAACAGGGTTGAAGAACAGGTGGCAACACGGAGCTCAATTTCAGTGCCACTCTGAAAAACCTGCCGTGACCCGGATTCGAACCGGGGTTGCTGCGGCCACAACGCAGAGTACTAACCACTATACGATCACGGCACTACCACTCTACCACAGGAGAGGCTGCTTGAAGTTTCACTGAAAATCAAGCAGCCTCGTCTTCATTAGCTTGCAGACAAAACTTTTTTTTACTTGCATGAGTAAAAGGAATATATTGTACATCAATGGCACAGTTGTTTATACCAAAGAGCAAGTCTGCTGCACTCTGTGAAACAGTAAGTGAATGTACTGACACCTAGTGATTAGAAAATGCATCAGCTCTGTGTTCCCACTGAAGGAACACAACCAAAGCTGACTCTTCCCATTGTCGGCAGGGTTCAGGTCTAGGGTTGGAGCTGAACTCCGCAGGAAAGTGGATTTCGTGGGACAGATTTGAGGATCCCTGTACTGTGCGATCATACACGCTACCAGTCTGCCACTAGATACAAAACAGTCTTGTACTCTTTAGCATACAGACAGAATTTTATTTCCCAACACAAGTCTTTCCAAAGAGTATATTGTAATAGTGACTGTTTTATAAAGTTGGCCTGCAGAAGGTCTAAACCCTAAGCAACCCTTTCATCTCATGCCTTGTATCATTGCTCCAGCCAGAGCTCAAATGCTAAAGATGGCTGGTGCTCTACCAACTGAGCTATCCAGGCTCTTACACATGTTTCGTGTGCGCTGTGTAGGGTGGCACAGCAACATTAATAGAATGAATAGAAAAACCTGAAATGAGTCTGATTCACATTGGGTTTGCTGCAGCCACAACACAGACTACTAACCACTACTCAATCACAAGAGCTACCAGTCTGCCACCAGAGGTGCTACCTGAGATGCCCTCAAATGAAAATCAGCCTAGTGCTCTTTAGCTTACAGACAGATTTTTTTCCCATAACGACTCTTCCCTAAGAGTATATTGTAATAGTGACTTTTTTATGAAGTTGGTAGAGCGTCCAGAAGGTCTCAACCAAAAGCAAGCTCATTGTGTCAACAGGATTCAAACCTGCACTGGGAGATCACAATGAGTTTGTAGTCCATCATCTTAACCACTTGGTCACGCCCTCCAAAAACATGTTGTGTTACCATGTCCTTTCATTTCATGCCTTGCAGTGTTGTTGTATGGAATCAAGGTAGACCAGCAAGAGCTCAACAGCAAAAGAAACAAAACAAACAATAACCGCCCGAACAGGGACTTGAACCCTGGACCCTCAGATTAAAAGTCTGATGCTCTACCGACTGAGCTATCCAGGCTCCTACTGCAATGCTCTGTGTGTCATGCAGGGTTGCACAGGAACATTAATAATAATAGTTGGATGTGCCATGTGTCTTTCAATGTCAAAACATCTAATATGTTGAAACACACGTGCTCATTAGTGTGAATGCAGTTTATTAAGCTAATAATAATAATAATAATAAAAGTCAAATGTAAATAATGCTGAGATATAGAAAAAATGCTTTTGTCTGGAAATATTTAGGACCTTAAAGCGCTCTTAGATTGTGAAAACGCTATTTGAGCAGGAATGTAAGTTAAACAAAAATATCTCTGATTGAGTGATTGAGGTGTTGTGTTGCTGGATGTAATAATGAACATAGTGGTCGTCATTTACTCCCGACACCTGAGCCGCTGAAGATGCAGTGGATTACGTTTGTTTGTGAAGGGAATGCACCACCTGACCTACATATAGCTGCGTATGTTTGTGCGAATCATTCATGATCCAGCTTCACCTACAGCAGAAGTGAGTATAAGGGTTTTTTTATGAATCTTTGCGATCGCCTTTCCTAATAATGTGCTAGTTAGCAAGTTTAGTGGCTAAACGCGGCTAAAGTAAACAGGCTCGTCACTCCACAGAGAGAAGAGAGGGGCGGGGCGAGCAGAGCTCATTTGCATTTAAAGCAGTCTTGACCAGAATGAGATGATTTTTGCAGAGCTTATTTTGACAAGGTAAATGGGGTTTTGTTTTACACTACCATTGAGAATTGTTAACCAAAGTATATTATAGACTTTTCATTAAGACCCTAAAGAATCATATCAACTTGTGGAAAATGGGCATCCGATGACCCCTTTAAATGAAGGCACAGCAAGTGGAAATGACCTTTAGATGGTGTTTAATGGTGTTATTTGCATTTTTATAATTATTGTGAACGTGCATCGAAGGTGCAGTTGTTTATAGCAAAGAGCAAGTCTGCTTCTCTTTGGGCTACAGCTAGTATACTGACACCTAGTGATTAAAAAATGTATCAGCACCATATTTGCCCTCAAGCAACGGAGCTACAGATAAAACACAAAGACAAGGAGCTTAACAGGGGTGCTTTGATTTTTTATTTTTTTTTTACTATGTATGTGGCAACTTGAGTTGAAGAAAAATAACCTCTTGTACAACCAAGGGCATGACACAGGAATCCACTGACTGTTGACAGGGTTCAAACCTGAGAGCTGAGACTCTTAAAGAAGGGTCAAGTGGCAATTCACTCAAACACCCAGAGCATGTCAGGAATCGACTGTGTACAAAAATAAACTGTTGAAGAACAGTTGGCAAAAAGGAGCTTAATTTTAACATCATTCTGAAAAACCTGCCGTGACCCGGATTCGAACCGGGGTTGCTGCGGCCACAACGCAGAGTACTAACCACTATACGATCACGGCACTACCACTCTGCCACAGGAGAGGCTGTTTGAGGTATCGCTGAATACCAAGCAGCCTTGTTCTCGCTAGCTTGCAGACAAAACCTTTTCAGACAAAACCCAACACAACTTTTTCCAAAGAGTACATTTTAATAGTGACTGTTTTTTAAAGTTGGCAGGGCACCTAGAAAGTCTCAACCAAAAGCAGGCTCATGCTTTCAACATAATCAGCAGGATTCAAACCTGCAGAGGAAGACCCCAAGAACATTCCGAAAAGTCTCTTTATTTAAATAGGTTGTTTTGGCCATCGACACCTCCACCAGTGCTTTTGTTCTCTAAAGAAGCCATTAGTTCCATTAGCCATTAGCAGCCATTAGCTCCATTAAACTTGACAGGTGTTATTATTTGAATGAATTTTGACACTTAAACCTTTCTTTGTCACTGTTCTACTCTTTCTTTTCACAGACGTTAGGAGTAATAAAGGAGAGATTTCCCCATTAGACTCTCGGTTTGGAGTCATAATATCACAGAATCTGTCTTTGAGTCCAACTGCCCCTCATCCCACACGTAGTTCCACACTCCCACTGCCTGGAAAAGAGCCCACGTTTTTTACAAGTCAGTTAATGCTCTCCTAAATGCCCTAATATACCCTTTTATATGCGGTGACCTCCAAATGTGTTTGGACATTTATTTGAATGCCTTTACAAAATATCAACCCAAGTGGCATTTAAGGTTGGGTTTACACGCACTACACTTTAATCACTCTGACAGGTCACCTGTGTGAGCTGACTTCATACTTCATTTAGATGACAGATGACCTATAAGCAGGAGCTGCTTTATGAATGGATGATAACATAAGAGTAAACAAATGGTGTAACTATTCCAGATTGCATAATCAGAAATATGAATTGAATATGAATTTAACAGAATAATTTAGTGACAGATTAATGTTATTTATCATATGGTGACTATTGTGTTTCTGTCATAACAAAAATGCTTATGCTACAATATGTGCTAAGTAACCTGATAGTTAAAACTAATGGGTAATAATAATTAGCAAAGTTCATTTAAATCAAATCTCTAGCAGCATTCTTTTTGCAGATGCCCGTAGGTTTGGTATTTTGTATCTACTGCAACCACATTCAGACATTTTAAGCGTCCAAATATATTTCAGGGCCTCCGCTTAATTGCATATCAACGTCAACACAGCATCAACAATCAAATGCATGCTATTGTAAATTAAACTGCGCTAACTATTTTGCATGCATATCTTTTTTTCAAGTGTCTTATCAAAATAAATAGCTTTCCATCTGCTTTTCCAGCATGTGGCGGCGTGCTGACCGACTCCTGGGGGACGCTCAGTTCTCCCAATCACCCAGGCCCATATCCTCCAGATTCTCACTGTGTGTGGATGATCAGGGTGTCTCCTCCGCTCCTCGTGCAGATCCACGTGTCTTCTCTGGCTATCGAGGGACCCTCACCTTGCTTGTTTGATTGGCTAGAAGTCAGAGAAGAGACAGAGGAGAAATCTGCTGTCACAAGGTTTGCTCACCATGAATGTTTAATTTAATCGTAAACCACTATCCGAATTGACATGGGGCCGCAGGATTGACATTCTGTTTAGTTTTTTGTTCAATTAAACAAACTCTGAGTCATATGTTCCCCATTTGGTGTGCTGTTTTGGACTCCTGTGTTGACGTTTCAGTTGTTTGGTTTCCTGTTCTCGTTTTGTAGTTCTTCTGGTTTTGCATATTAGTCTCACATCTGTGTCCTGTTAACCTAGTTACCCTTATTCTCTGGTTTCCCGGAGTTGTTTCGTGTGTTTCTGTTTTTCTCGTTTTCTATTATTAAAAAGCTGCACTTAGATCAGTACCTGATCTGTAGTTTCAGATGGCTCTGGAGTCCACCAGATGGCGCATTCTGCCTGATCTGTCATATTTTCGCTGACAAATAAATGAATTTCTGGGTTCAGATAACAGAAAAAGAGAGCACATTGTTCATTTACTGCACATATACATCTACTGACAGTGAAAAATACAAATCCTTTAACTAAAAACATCAAGACAATAACCAACAAGACATAGGTGAACATAATTAAAAAACAAACACAGGAAGTGCCACAGGAAATAGAAATAGAAACAGAAACAAATGGAAGATAAAGCAAAATAAGAGTCCTTGGGCTGGAGTAGAGGGAAGGAGGGTGAAGCAGAACTCACCCATATAATTAATGAAAAATGAATATTCTGTCATCATCCAAACCCAGCCAAAGTAGTTATTAATTGCTCCGCCCTGAATTATTTTGTTGTACAGGGCTGTTCATGGCAATCACACTTAAACGCTTAATAATTCAGGTGAACTTCTTTCTAGATTCTGTGGCAGCGTGGCACCACCTACACTGAACACAAACAGCAGTACTGTGCTGGTGTCGTTTCATTCTGATGGGAGTATTGGCAGAAATGGCTTCATTGCACAGTATCGTTCCATATTACCAACACAGAGTAAGTAAAACTGAAACAAATGCAACATCATGTTTCTTTTAATAGTTTAAAACACAGGCAAATAATGATATGGAACTCTATATTTGTGGATCTAGCAGTCTGTATTGTGGATGACAATATGGCCTTCATTTTAAAAGCTTCATGTGTAATAAAAATGTGCTTTAGTCAAATTATACTATTAAAATTTGACATTCTGATTATAGATTATAATAATGTCACACGGCGTGTTATTTTTCTGTTTGCTGAAGTTTTCTTTCTGTCTGTGATCAGAAAGTTGTTCCAGAGAAGAGTTCATGTGTGATGGTGGTCGTTGTTTACTACCCATTTCTGTTTGTGACAGTCAGCCGAACTGTCAGGACGGATCAGATGAAGTCAACTGCAGCCAGAAACACAAGGGTAATTACAGTAATAACATTATTACACAACTTGTGATACTTCCAGTCTTTTATCTAGCTTGAAAGCAAAAACTATAATCAATATCATGATTTTTTTTTTTAATAATCTTTTGATTCCCAGAGTGTGGAGGAAAAATGAGAGAAGAGTATGGTTCACTGTCCAGTCCAAACCATCCGAAGCCGTACCCACATCAACAGGTTAATGATACACAATGTTTTATCAGCTGCTATTTCTGTGATTCACGTCCTGAATCTAACTACCAAATTGCATACATTTTGCAAAATATACATTAGTAAATTTAGCAACAATTTAAACAAACCCTCATTTGACCTCTGTTCTGAGAGTCGCAGGACATAATGAAACTGCATATTTTAATGTACATTATTTAGCTAATTTATTATTAGAGCTCTGTTTGTCATGCACACACATTTTAAAGCTACGGTATAGCTATATTTTGGTTCGATTACATGGCTGAACTCAGTATGCGAAACTGCTGTGGAATGGAAATATGCAGATGATTGTAAAAGGGGAAAAAAAACTCTCACCCATTCAGCACCTAACATTGACCGCTAAATGGCTCAAGGTCTACAAATATAAGTTGAATTGCAAGACAATTTTGGTTATGTCCTTCTCTTGGTGCAGTTTGCTCTGCGGTTAAATGCATCTTTTATCCAGAGATGGCATAAGTACACACATCAATCACTCAAGTTGAAGTACAGATACTCATGTTTAAAAACACTCTGGTAAAAGTAGAAGTACTGACTACACTTTTTACTCAAGTTAAAGTAAATAAGTATGAGCTCTGACATGTACTTAAGTAAAAAGTACCCATTACTTCTGCCTGTTTTAGTGTCACGCTGGTAACTGGACCTCACGTCATATCAATACAAAATAACTTGCATTCTAAATTTTGTTAGCTAATGAATGTATCAAGGCTGAACAACCACCATGTAGAACAGGGCAGGAAGGGGACAAAATTTTAGGCCGGGAAATATCACACTCATCCAGGCCATCCCATACACCCACAACAAATTCTGATACCATGATTACCCCATTTTTTTGTATGGCCATCACATTAAAAAAGTTAAAAACCTTAGGCTGGGGCCGTGCAACATAAATAAAGGTTCTCTCTTGAACTGCCCCTTTACAACCACCTCACTGTATTCTGTTTGCAATAACGTGACTTTATTTTAGTTCAATAAGCAGCACATTACGACCATGTGTTGTTTTGTCTTAAAATGACTTAAATACTTGTGACGAGTCGGCTGCCTCCCCCCTAACTATCAGCTTCACCCCGTCGGTAATCGCCGCCCTTCACCAGGCTCCCGACGGGAGTGGGCGTGTGGGAGGAGGAGGGGCGCTGAAACATCCAGGTCTGGCGGCGTGTGATGAGGCACACCTGATGTGAATGAAGCCTCATCACCGCCGCTGTTAAAATGCCGAGCGCGCCTCTCCTCAGGAGACCGGTCTCTTCCCCCGTGCATGCACGCTGGTGTCCTCGTGGGTCCAGGAAGGGTGCGTCGAGGGACGAGCGCCGCCGATGTGATGGACGAGCTGCCGGACCCGTGGGTCCGAGTGCGAGCCGCATAGAATGGCTGCGGGCCAGGATGCCGGGCCTTCTCACCCGCCGAGGAAGTGCCGCCGCTAAGGAATGGATGAAGCCGCTAAAGGAAGCCGCTACCCGTCATATTGCCGCGGACCCCTCCGGGGAGCAAGTGCGGCCGCCGGACTCCGCCCCTTACCTGGACCCTTCCCTTCTGAACACTGCCCCTCCTTCACGGAACCCCGTCACGTCGAGGACACCAGATCCCCCTTTTATTTTGGACACTTTTCCCCGTTTTGGACACTTTCTGTTTTATTGTTTAATAAAAACCTCTCCGAGGCCTGACGTCACGCCCACTGTGTCTGTCGCTTTGCTCCGCGCCCGTGACATACTATAGATTTAACAAAACTATATTTTTTAAATGGTCTAAATGTCAAAAATTAGTACAATAATAATTACATCATGACAGAAAAATACTAATACTGAACATGTTACTGCATTATTGTAACGGGACTCTTGAGAAGCGTGATAGATCCAAGTGCGAGCTTTATTTGAACACAACGTAGTAGGGATGTCACAATACTCAATATAATATCGAACCGTTCGGTACGACCTCCACGGTTCAATACGCGCTTGTGAATTGCGGTTTTTCGGTTTTGCATTTAAATAACTTCCTTGTTTTATTTCTCTCGGAATTTGCTGTATGTGTGCCCGCGATTTCACGTGCTGAAATGAGGAAACGCTTCCCCGCTTGTATTAGAAAAAGCAACACACACAGAGCATCTTCCATTCTAATGACATGAAATGATAAGCCTTTCTAAACCTGTTGTCCAACAAGAGTTATAAAAACAAAAGTTATAAAAAACATTATACCTTGTTTTTAATTCACAACATCTTTCGAGTGTTTGAAATAACTTCCTTATGTGATCTGATGTGGATTCTTATCACAGAATGAGGCAGACAATACATTCTATACTTATATTATATGTATGTCGATTAGCAATGGCTTATGAAAATACACGAGATGGCTTGAAGAACACAGATAAACCATATATTATTGTAGACAAGTGTTTATTGCCCTTACGTTTCATCATTCAAAACATTTAACGTTGTTTTTTGGTTTTAATCAGTTACAGCTATAGCGATGCTTTTATCCATATTTAGAGAAGCTGGAACGGAACGTAATCAGTGCTGCTACTTTGACGCATATGTGGATTTTATGCACAAGGGCGCCCTCTGGCGTCCAGTATAAATGAAACCTATTATATTTTGCGTAAAATGTGAAAAAGATAATACCTCTCTCAAAAGAAAAAATAAGCAGACATATACCACACCACGCCTTTGGTGCATAGGTTTACAGGAGTATTTTGTTAATTTGTCGCAAAAAAAAAAGGCAAGATATCAGAACCGAAAACCGTGGATAAAAACCGAGGTACGTATTGAACCGTGGATTAACTGTATTGTTGCATCCCTACAACGTAGTCAGACAGGCAGGGTCGATCTCCAAACAAACAGTAATATCCAGGGCAAAAACAATAGCGAAATCCAGAAAACAGGCAGAAGGTCAAAATACCAAGAGAGCAGTCCAAAAGTAACAAATAAACGAGGCAATGAATCAAGGCAAAAACTATGGCAAGAAACTAGACAAAACTGTGGCAAAGAAACAAAACAAAACTATGACTAAGAAACAAAACCGTGGCAAGAACAAAACAGGGCAATGAAACAGGAGAAAACACTTGGTAGAGTCCGCACAGGCAAAACAATACTTCGCAGGCCTGTTTGGTTTAGGCCTCCTTATAAGGCCACCAAACAGGAAGTAACCAATGAAGCAGCAGAGAGAGCAGTAACAGTCAGTCCATGGGTGAGGGCTCCCTCTGCTGGCGTGGCATTACAGAATCCCCCCCCCCAGGAGCGACCCCGCTCAAGCAACAACAGTCCAGGAGGGTGGGGGAACAGAGGCAAAACAGGGGGTGGGACGGGGGCAGGTCCGTGCAGAGGAGGTGGGCCTGGATCGTGGAGCAGGGACAGACAGTGAAGCACTGGAGGACCTGGGGCATGGAACAATAGCAGACAGTGAAGCACTGGAGGACCTGGGCTATGGAGCAGTGGCAGACAGTGAAGCCTTGGAGGACCTGGGCCGTGGAGCTGTGGCAGACAGTGGAACCCTGGAGGACCTGGGCCGTGGAGCTGTGGCAGACAGTGGAACCTTGGGGGACCTGGGCCGTGGAGAAATGGCAGACAGCGTAACACTGGAGCAGAAGTCCACCATGTTTGATTTGGAGGAGCCTGGAGCCATGGTGAAGCAGGGAGAGCAGGCAGCCATGGTGGGGCAGGCAGAGCAGGCAGCCATGGCGGGGCAGGCAGAGCAGGCAGAGCAGGGAACCATGGCGGGGCAGACTGAGCAGGCAGAGCAGGGAGCCATGGCAGTGCAGACAGAGCAGGCAGAACAAGGAGCCATGGCGAGGCAGGCAGAGCAAGCAGAGCAGGGAGCCATGGCAGGGCAGGCAGAGCAGGCAGAGCAGACAGGAGCACAGATATCCACAGTGGAACAAATGACATCCATAGCAGAGCAGAGAGTTCATGATTAGCCTTCTTGGCCGTGACATGGCAGGCAGAGGGTTCGTGATAGGCCTCCTTGGCCGTAACATGACAGGCAGAGAGTTCATGATGGACCTCCTTGGCTGTGACACGATGGGCCGAGAGTTCATGATAGGACGCCGCCCCCATAGGAAGTTCTGCAGCCGGAGCCGCCACCTCCGGGGGCATTGGCGCAGACTCATGGTCAGACGTGGCAGTGAGTTCATGGGTGGACGCTACCTCCTTAGGAGGTTCTACAGAGCATGCTGACACCTCAGGAGGTATTGGCGCAAACTCTTGGACAGGAGAGGCCTCTGGTACAGACTCGTGGACAGACAAGGCCTTTGGAGCAGACTCGTGGACAGACATGGCCTCTGGAGCAGACTCGTGGACAGACGAGGCCTCTGGAGCAGACTCGTGGACAGACGAGGCCTCTGGAGCACAGTGTGTAGCCCACACACTTTAAAATGACGATAGCCATTACAGGCAGCACAGTAGATAGTGGGATGCCTGCTGGTCTTGAGGGTGTGGACGCTGTTGACATGTGGCTTGGGAGCGTGGGCTCTGCGTGGCTTGGGAGCGTGGGCTCTGCGTGGCTTGGGCGATGAGACGAGACTTGGCGAGGCTTTGAAAGGACGGCTGAGACCTGACGAGGCTCCGGGATGTCAGCTGATATGTGACGAGGCTCTGGGGGGTCAGCTGAGACACGACGAGGCTCTAGACAATCAGCTGAGACGTGACGAGGCTCTTGGGGGTCAGCTGAGACGTGACGAGGCTCTTGGAGGTCAGACGGGACCTGGCGAGGTTCTGGCATGACGGCCGTGGCTTGGCGAGGCTCCATACTAGCAGCCATGTTGTGAAGAGGCTCCGTTAGGAGCTCAGCTGAGTCTTGACTTGATTCAGGAAGGTCTGCCATTACTTGACTTGACTCAGGGAGGTCTGCCGTGACTTGACTTGACTCAGGGAGATCTGCCGTGACTTGACTTGACTCAGGAAGATCAGCTGTGACTTGACTTGGCTCATGAAGGTCAGCTGTGGCTTGTGACTCTGGAACAACAGCAGTGACTTGGCTCATGAAGATCTGCTGTAACTTGGCTTGGCTCGTGAAGATCAACTGTGGCTTGGCTTGGTTCGGGGAAGACAGCAGAAACTTGACTTGGCTCATGAAGATCTGCTGTAACTTGGCTTGGTTCATGGAAATCAGCTGTGGTTTGGCGTAACATAGACAACCCAGCTGTAACGTGACTTGACTCATGGGGAACAGCTGTGACTTGGCTTGACTCATGGAGAACAGCTGTGACTTGGCTTGACTCAGGATGCACAGCTGTAAGCTGACTTGGTTTTGGGTATGGCAGATATGATGGGATGAGATTCGGATGAGATGATTTTGGCATGATGAGGCTCAGGCGTGGCAGCCATCTTGGCCAGGGACTCAGATGGGGCGGCCATCTTGTGAACAGGCTTGGGGATGGCAGCCATCTTGTGAACAGGCTTGGGGATGGCGGCCATCTTGTGGACTGGCTCTGGGATGGCGGCCATCTTGTGGACTGGCTCTGGGATGGCGGCCATCTTGTGGACAGGGTCTGGGATGGCGGCCATCTTGTGGACTGGCTTGGAGATGGCAGCCATCTTGTGAGCTGGTTGTAGGAGGGCGGCCATGACAGGTGCAGACTCTGGACAGGCGGGAGCAGGCCCTGAAGCGGCAGGCATGGCGTGAGCAGGCCTTGGAGCAGAAGAAGTGACGTGAGTAAACTGTGACTTGGTAGACGTGACGTGAGCAGGCTTTGGCTTGGTGGGCATGACGTAAGCAAGGTTTGGTGTGGTGGGGACTGTAGGATTGCATTCTTCATCGGCAATTCCCACAGTAAAAGGTGAACCAGCTAGCAGTAGTGCAAAGTCATTGTATTGTTGAAGTGTAGCTGAGCATTTGTTGTCTGGCATTTGGTCATATAAACCAGGGGTCGGCAATTAAGTTTGGCCTCGGGCCAGATTTTTTTCAAGCCATTACATGGCGGGCCACAACCAAAACAATGGCTAATTTATTGAATTAATAGGGAAGGATGAAAATGGTAGGCGCTCGTGAAATGACAGAACAGACGTACTGAGACATTCAAGCTGGCTGATGTAGGTTAAATTTGCTGACTGGGCATTGGGGGCGCTATTAATTATCTGCACGTTTGTTAAAAACAACAACAACAACCACCCACACACACATTTCCACGTGTTGCTGTTAGCTGCAAAAAAATGGCACTATCAAAAAATCTAAAGAGAAAAGTTAGCAGTGAAAACAGGATCTTTCATGATGAATGGACAGAGAAGTATGCATTCATCCTGCCCAGTTTTATTAATGCAAAGCCCACCTGCCTGATCTGTAACGAAGTTGTCTCGTTATGCAAAGAATACAATATTAGACGGCACCACGAAACGAAGCATGCTAACTTCAAGGTTGCGTTCCCTCAGAAGACAGAGGCACGAAAGCGCAAGATCGAAGCCCTGAAAGGTGCTTATGCACACAGCAACAGGATCTTGGTGCGAGGTCTCACATCCCAACAGAAGGTAACTAGCGCATCTCTAAAAGCATCCTGGGTGCTCGCAAAGCACAACAAGCCATTCACTGACGCAGAGGTCTTCAAGGAGATGATGGTGACAGTTTTGGAGGAACTTGATGCCAACAAGTCGATGGATGGTGTGATCGAGTCAGTGAAACAGATGTCGCTCTCTGCCAGGTCAGCTGCACGCCGCATAGAAGCGCTGTCTGATGCGGTGCAGGGTGTAATTATCGACGGTGTCAGTCACGCAAACTACTTTTCCTTAGCCATTGATGAGAGCACTGACAACACAGATGTAGCCCAGTTGTGCGTCTATGTGAGATATTTTGATGGGAAGGATTTCAAGGAAGAGCTGCTGTTTCTAATTCCATTAGAAGGGCACACCACTGGAGAAGCTATATATGCGAAACTGGAAGAATTGTTTAAATTGTATTCCGTATCATTTGAGAGGGTTAACCTGATCGTGACAGACGGGGCTCCTGCTATGGTGGGAAAGCACAGAGGTCTGGTGAGCAGGCTGAAAGAACACGCCCCCCAAATGCATGCGCTGCACTGCCTCATCCACCAAAGTGTCCTTTGTGCCAGACTGAATGGTGAGCTCAAGGATGTTATGGACAAAGTGATGAAAGTCATTAATTTTGTCAGAGGTACATCAAGCACCCAGCATAGGCTTTTCCGACAACTTGTGGCTGAGTCAGCAGATGCCACCCACGACGACTTGCTGCTTCACAATGATGTGCGCTGGTTAAGCAAGGGGAAAGCGCTGGATCGCTTCTGTGCGCTACTGAATGAGATCAAAGCATTCCTTGGAATGAGCAAGAGCAAGGCAGCAGCTGACCACCTTATCCTGCTGGAGGATGAAAAGTTCATGTCCAATGTAGCGTTTTTATCTGACATATTTGGCCACCTAAACCTGCTTAACCTTCAGCTACAGGGGAGAGACAAAACCATCGTGGACATGGTTGAAAAACTGGAGTCATTCACGAGGAAACTTGAGATGCTTGAGGCAGACATATCTACCGGCAGGCTCCTCCATTTCAGCACACTGAAGAAGACAGCGGGAGAAGTGACGGAGCTGATGGTTGACTTCATCAAGGGCCTTCGAGCCAACTTTACTTCTCGGTTTGATGACTACTCCATCCCAAAAGACATCATTGACTTTATACGTGACCCTGCAGTAAAACCAGCCGACAACTTCTCCTCCCTGGCGAAAGAAATGATCCCCTCTTTAGATCAGGCTGCGCTGGAGATGGAAATGGTTGACTTCCAAACCACCTCAGTTGTGCGAGATGCGCTCAGAAGTGCGGAGACTGTTAGTGCCTTTTGGGTGGGCTTACTAGGCTCTGAGGAATACAGCAACCTCAAAAAACTGGCACTTTTCATTCTGACCATGTTCCCTTCCACCTACGTGTGCGAGTCGTCCTTCTCAGCAATGAATGCAATAAAGACGCACGAGAGAAATAGACTGATTAACCAAAACCTCGAGAACTGTCTGAGGATTAAAGTGACGTCTATTTCACCAGATATCCAGAAAATAGTGACCAGCGGGAGATGCCATTTTTTTACACTAGGTAGTTATTGTGTCTAAAACTGTATTTTTAATGAATGTGGCTGGACATAATTCAGAGCTACTGTAAGCACGTCTGCTCTGTCGTTTCAGGGGCCGAGCCCGGCAGCCCATGGTCGAGTGGATTCAGCCTTTTTGCTCTGATTTGCTCCGATTTGCTTCCGACAGTGCAATGCATTATTATTGGTTTATATTTGTTGTGCCATCACAGTCATATAAAAGCCTAAATAACACGCACGCTGTTTGAAACTCGTGCTACTCACATTTCTGTTCCTATATACTGTCACGGGCGCGGAGCAAAGCGACAGACACAGTGGGCGTGACGTCAGGCCTCGGAGAGGTTTTTATTAAACAATAAAACAGAAAGTGTCCAAAACGGGGAAAAGTGTCCAAAATAAAAGGGGGATCTGGTGTCCTCGACGTGACGGGGTTCCGTGAAGGAGGGGCAGTGTTCAGAAGGCGGAGTCCGGCGGCCGCACTTGCTCCCTGGAGGGGTCCACGGCAATATGACGGGTAGCGGCTTCCTTTAGCGGCTTCATCCATTCCTTAGCGGCGGCACTTCCTCGGCGGGTGAGAAGGCCCGGCATCCTGGCCCGCACTCGGACCCACGGGTCCGGCAGCTCGTCCATCACATCGGCGGCGCTCGTCCCTCGACGCACCCTTCCTGGACCCACGAGGACACCAGCGTGCATGCACGGGGAAGAGACCGGTCTCCTGAGGAGAGGCGCGCTCGGCATTTTAACAGCGGCGGTGATGAGGCTTCATTCACATCAGGTGTGCCTCATCACACGCCGCCAGACCTGGATGTTTCAGCGCCCCTCCTCCTCCTCCCACACGCCCACTCCCGTCGGGAGCCTGGTGAAGGGCGGCGATTACCGACGGGGTGAAGCTGATAGTTAGGGGGGAGGCAGCCGACTCGTCACAATACCTATGTTTGATGTCTGGCCTGTTTGAAAGAAGTGTTTTAATTTTCACAATGATATGACGCCTATGTCCGTTGTTTGAGTGACAACTTGTGTTTTAGAGACTATTGGAATTTCAGCACCAGACGCTGTCCGCTGACGTCATTTGATTTTGCATGTTGAGCGTTCACTCTGCACCTCGCTGATGCGCTTGTTCACCCTCGTATCCAGATATAACAAATAAGAATTTAGATCGATTGAAATGTTTCTGTTCTGAAAAATGAGGTTTCCAAATAAAGAGCTTTTTTGAGACTGTCAGTCCGATTTTTAAAAAAGTATCTTTTTTTTTCATTCTCTAGTTCAAACAATCTCACGGGCCAGATGTTTTTGCTTGCGGGCCACATGTGGCCCGGGGGCCGCTAATTGCCGACCTAGGATATAAACTGTCCTTAAGTCCGTTACAAAATATTCCTTTCAGGGCCACATCATTAAAGTCCTCTAAATGGCATACCTCGCAAAAATTGGCTACATAATCCTCTATAGCCCGGTTACCCTGACGAAGACTGAGGAGGCGAAGAACTGCTGGGTTCATGTTGATTGTGGGTTGTGTCCAAAAGCTGCTGGATCTGTGGGGTGGTGAAGTATTCTGTAATGGGACTCTTGAGAAGCGTGATAGATCCAAGTGCGAGCTTTATTTGAACACAACGTAGTCAGACGGGCAGGGTTGATCTCCAAACAAACAGTAATATCCAGGGCAAAAACAATAGCGAAATCCAGAAAACAGGCAGAAGGTCAAAATACCAAGAGAGCAGTCCAAAAGTAACAAATAAACAAGGCAATGAAACAAGGCAAAAACTATGGCAAGAAACTAGACAAAACTATGGCAAAGAAACAAAACAAAACTATGACTAAGAAACAAAACCGTGGCAAGAACAAAACAGGGCAATGAAACAGGAGAAAACGCTTGGTAGAGTCTGCACAGGCAAAACAATACTTCACAGGGCCTGTTTGGTTTAGGCCTCCTTATATGGCCACCAAACAGGAAGTAACCAATGAAGCAGCAGAGAGAGCAGTAACAGTCAGTCCATGGGTGAGGGCTTCCTCTGCTGGCGTGGCATTACAATTATCACGAGTCATATTTTTCTCTTACCAAAATTAACCATGGTTTATTACAGTAAACATACAGTAACCATGTTTGTTTGGCAGATTGATTACAGTTTTAATTTACAGCCATAGTTTTACTGCAAATTTCATGGTTAGACTATGGTTAGTGTAGCAAAACCATGGCTAATTTGTGGTTACCTTAGTGTAACTATAGTAACCATGGTTTTTGGTTTTAATTTTCGTAAGGGTTGTGTTATTATCTGCCCTAGCTCCCTATAAACATATTATAAAACGATGTTTTATAGCATTTGTTTGCTAAATTACTATTGTAACTTTATAGTAGATAATAATGATGTCTCTTAGCATGCAGCATTTTGAGTGATGATAGTCATTTAGTTTAGTTTACAGTATTATTAATGCTCTGGCTGCTATTGCTACGAGTTGCTAGCAGTTTAATGCTTAACTAAGTAAACAAAGACAAAACTACAGTAGTCTATTTACAATCGAAACTGACCTGCACTGTCCTGAACAAGTCAGTGGTTTTGCCTCTCTGATCCACCCGGGTGCTTCCGCTCCATTCTCGAGTCACTCGCACTGATTAACGTTACTCTGAAGAAACCGGAGCGGAGCGCGCGCGCGAGCCGAATCGCTTTGCCAGTACAAACTAACCGATCCATGATTTATTAGAGATTAGTAATCGAATGTTGATCCACCAAATGCAGATTAA
This sequence comes from Labeo catla, assembly GCA_012976165.1. Taxonomy (NCBI): domain Eukaryota; kingdom Metazoa; phylum Chordata; class Actinopteri; order Cypriniformes; family Cyprinidae; genus Labeo; species Labeo catla. Next base: position 149,150 of record VONZ01001264.1, on the reverse strand, counting down.
AACTACAGTAACAAACCTGGTTTGAAAATGTAAGAAGTAGAAAGTACAGATATTTGTGTAAAAATAGTGAAAGTAAAAATTAGTCAGAAAATAAATAGCGAAGTAAAGTACTGATACCAGAAAAATCTACTTATGTAAGTTACATTAACGAAGTATTTGTACTTGGTTACTTCCCATCTCTGCCTTTATCTTTCAAACACATTTTTTACTCTCAGTTCAACCTCTTTCTTTGTGGCCACTATTTTACTTCTATAATATTTATTATATTTAAACCTTTCTGCTCACCTCACCAGCTGATTTATAATTGGCTTTGCACTGATTAATTAACGTAGTTCAATAGACCACCTTACAAATAACTAAAATTTATTTTGGTTGCATGAGTGTTTCTGTATTTATTGCAGTTCTCTCTACTTCTCTCATAGTTGTGCACGTGGCAAATATTTGTGGAAGACGGAAAAGTAATTAGACTAAGTTTTCAGAACTTCAGTCTGGAAACACAGGATGTCTGTGAGTTTGACTATGTGGAGGTTTATGACGGCGCAGACGCAGATGTCAACACTGTGCTGGGCAGGTAGCATAGTGAACACATACTTAACACAGAAGCAAAAGATGTCCCAGCATTTCTAGCATCACAACGCTTTCTGCTGTTTTCATAATGAACACTTGACTTTCCACTGTCTCTCTGGGCAGGTTTTGTGGGTCAGCTCTGCCTCCGGATCTCACCTCATCTGGTCCTGTGATGACTGTGCTGTTTGTGGCAGATGAAGGTGTTGCAGACAGTGGCTTTTATGCATCGTTTAAGGCCGTGCCTCTTTCAGGAAGTGAGTGCTGCATGCTTTCACAGTGATTCATTAAGTACGCTTTGTGAGATTGTGAATCTTCCCTGCATCACTGCTTTCTGCTTTGAGGAACATGCGGTCCAGCAGAGTTTGCGTGTGGCTCTGGGGAGTGTCTGCACCAGGACTGGCTGTGTGACGGATGGAACGACTGCGCAGACGCTGCAGACGAGCACGACTGCATTAACTCTACCTACCCTCCTTTCAGTGAGAACACACTTCAGTTTGGAAAAGACTTTTCCTGCAGTGTCACTGTTTTTATTCTCTTTCATAATAATTGTTCACCCAGTTAAATCTGTTGCACTAACAATCACTTGCATAATGATTTATCAAATATTACAATATATTACACATATTACAAATTGGTCCACTTTAAAATTATATATATATATTTTTTAAAAAATGTGTTTTCTTACACATTTTGTACTGTGAGGAACAGCATATCGCCCATATGGCTCAGGTACCTTCAGCGTTATGTGCAGTATTTGTTGGGTCTTGGTAAATCTACAGCAGGGTTCCTCAAATCTTGCCCTGGAGGGCCAGTGCACTACAGAGTTTAGCTCCAACTCACCTACCTGTGATTAGACTCGTTTGAGATGCGCCTCGCCTCGCCTGAAATGTAGGTGAGAGTAGGCGGCTGCAGTGAGGGGAGGAGTGAAATAAGTGCAGTCAAGACGGACAGTTCTGACCTCTCGAAGTAGAACAGATACCTGCGAGATCAAAGGCGGATATCGCGTTATCACACTCACATGCTGTGTTGCTGATAAACATGATATAATTTCAGCTCTGTTGTTTTTATATGAAAATAAATATGATGAACAAGACACTCAAAGTGCTTGCTATTTAATTTCATACGAAAGGCGTATTTATCATCCATTTTTACTTTGATGCAAACATGTATTTTAGATTTTTATAGAAATATGACAACAATCACATATCTCACGCAGAGATCGCACTGGCATAGTGTTTGGGAATATTCATGCATAATTTAAACACATAACCACATCATATTAGATTAAAAAATAAAACATTTTAGAAAAGAACAGCAACACCACGTTTGTCTGAACCAATGTCGTCATCCAGGTGTTTCCCATCGTGCTTTTGGTCAGTGCAGTCGGTGGAGAGTTACTGCGCCCGACTGCTCAATCCGGCACAGCCGCCTCACCGTCGCAAGAGTTTTTTGGCACACGTCAGTATGACATCAGAGCAAGGCGGACGTAACTCAGACACATTTCTAACTGGCATGCATCTTGCGGTGATCACTGGTGATCGATTCTGCGCAGAATTTGCTCATCTCAAACAAGCCTATTGTCTAATGATCCTGAAGACATTGATTAGCATGCTCAGGTGTGTTTGATTATGGTTAGAGCTAAAACTCTACAGGAAAGTGGATCTCGTGGACCAGATTTGAGGATCCCAGATCTACAGTATCTGCTGAAATACCAGGCTCAAAAGTAACCGTTTTAGTTTATTTATTTTTTTCAGTTGTCAAAAGTGTATCTCACATTCTTATTTTGCCTTTATTTCTCAGCTTCACCTTGTGAGCCCATCCAGGTTGAAATGTGCAGAGGTCTGAGTTATAATCTCACATCCTTTCCAAACATCTGGCTGTCTATTTCAGATCAGAGAGAAGCTGCTTCTATTCTGCACAAGTACATGGTGAGAATAAAAGTAGCTTTCTAATGACTTATATCTGAGCAACTACTCTGAACCCTGAAATGTGTTGTGATTTGATTGCAGGTGCTGATGGAGTTTGGCTGTTTCGAATCTTTCCGGCAGCTGGTGTGCGGCATGTTCGTTCCTCACTGCAATGCTCAGAGTGGAGTTCTGCAGCCCTGTCAATCCGTCTGCTCCACCGCTGAGCAGCAATGCAGTCAAACCCTCAACTTGTTCAGCCTGAACTGGCCCTTCAACTGCCACCTCCTGCCCGATTCACACGACCCCATGGAGTGCTCCCTTCCATAGGTCACACCACAGACCAAAATCACTACAATCAGTGATACTCAGCTCAAAGTTGGGATTAACTCAAAAGGATTGTCAGTTTGCTGGGCATTAAAAGTGACATACTATGTCCCCAGAGTGAATTTTTATAGCTTGTTAAATTAAACCCCTTTTTGGGTATGAGCCAAAACAAGCCATTTTTGTGTTTGTCCCTTTAAATGCAAATGAGCTGGTGCTCCCTTTTCAGAAGAGGGCGAAGCTTCAAGAGCCGGCAAAAACAAAACAGAACAATTTCATGCACTGACAATGTCAGAAACTCTCAGTAGCGGTGTTCAGGCTTATATGTTCAAAAGGGTATTGGTTTAAAAGTCAGTCATCTGATTGTACTGTGCATTATAAATGAGTATTTATGAATTACACAGACAGGGAGCATGCCACGATAAAACCCCCCGACATAGCCTGTCTCATGGTGCTATTGCATGCTATTACAAACTTTATAAGTTAATATGAGCTTGACAAATTGAAGCAGTCAACTTTACATTGCTTTCATATGCAATTTTCAAGTACCACATTCTCATTTATGATCATTCTGGTTACATGTGAAGGCAGCATCAGCAGACTGCTGCTTCTCACTCAGGGCAATGTTTATGCTAATAGGGCAGAGATTGTCACAAATGGGCACAAATTGTTCCCTATGATAACGCAGATACATAGAGAGAATCTGGAATAAAAAATATGAGTGGGTGGATTTTTACCATTATAGGCTGGTTGTTTTCACACACTGTGGCCACACAACTCTGTTCAAACATGCTCGACACTGTAAAAAATGATTGTTCTAAGTTGTAAATAAAACACAGATTATTGGAATACATTAAATACTATTATAGTTTTCTACTTAAAAATGTCATGTTTGTTTTAGTGTTGTAAGTAGTAAAATAAGAGCAGAAGATCCCTTAAAAGTGTATCTCCTACCGTTTTGCTCTATCCCACGAGGTGAACTGCCCTCAGTGATTGTGGTCACTAGGCCGAGCTGGAGACCAACGGCCACAAACACCCCTGTGATGCCCTGATGCCACCCACCCGAGGACGGAAACTTTGGTCCTGACCACTTCTCAAAGAGAAGGAATGACCTCCAGGGGAACACCTGACCTGATCAGAAACTTCATACGAATCCACTGTGTCAGTGCCTGGATACAACTTAACATGTCTGCCAGTATTTAACTGCAAACTGTTGTTCCACCACTAAAGAGGCCTGAGGTAGAGCAAGCCAAGTGGAATCACAGAAGTGGCAGTGGTCAGCATCCCCAAAAGTTGTAACAACGTCTTTTACGGCAAGCTTGCTCCTAGCTGGATATGAGCAATGAGCTGCAGAATACTGTCCACACGGGAATCCAGTGTCATTCCAATGTACTGTTAGTTACATTGAAGTGAAGACACGAGGGGCCAAAGACAGCCCGAATGGTAAGTCCTTGAACTGGTAGGCCTGTTTTTTTTTTTTTTTTTAAAAAAAGGCAACAGTGAGGAGCAGTTGGAATACAAAAATGAACTGACTCAGGCCTCAGACAACTTGGAACATCTCTGGAATGTTAAGTTTACATAGGTTACCAGAAACAAATGGGAGGTCTTGTGGTGTCTTTTTACAATCCCCAGGCAATTTCACCTGGGCGAGCCACGCCTGCCGGTGGGCTGCCAGAAGCGTGGCAGTTCATGGGTGTCATGACCCATAGCCAAAAGGGCAGTTTGGAGGAATTGCAGAGCTATGGTTCAATATTTGCCAATTTGAGCGTGCTAGTAGCAGCAAGGAGTAATTGACATATTGTGTTCTCTGATTATATATGCAGTAGACTTGTATAGACCTTTTTCCTGACTAAACGATGAGCGCCGCCATTATGAATTCTAACTTCTGATTAGATGCTCTTCTGTTCCGGTCTCCATAGGAACCCATTCAAATAGCTGCCATCTGTTTTTAATGTAGCTAAGGTCCGCAGCTTTGTATCATCTATACACTCATTAAACTTTGACGAGAGAGGCACTGACAAATCATTGCGACATTGCAAAGTGATGGAGCTATGGAGCCATGTGCTTTTTAAAAACATTTTAATAGGTTTAATATTAGATTATCAGCTCGGAATATACGCTAATTTGACTAGAAACACTGGAGACCGAAAATGCAAAGCATCACTTTTTTTGAGTAATGTGTCTGTGTGACCAAACTGAGTTCTGGGGCAACGCACATTGCTTCACAGAGTCTCATCAGGTCGACGACATGGCCACCAGGGCGGCGACAGGTTGCTCTTTCTCTGGAGCCAATCTCAATGGTATCTGCATATGCCATAGATGCCAGGGTACGAGCAGTCTTTGACTGCCATTTAGATACACTAGACCCAATACGAAAGTTTGAAAATTCTGCAACAAAATCCTTGCATCGTGACATAGCAAAGTTAGATCCAGCTGAAGACTGTTTAAAAAAGACTTTTGCAGATGCACTTGTCTAAAAAAGACAGATGCACTTGTAGAAAGCACGTCAAAGTCAGACTGATGTGGGGGAGAAGCACCAGCAGCTGCAGATGCATACAGCATATAGGCTTACTAATGTTTCTGCAAAATAACGGTGAGTAACCAGGTTGTACAGGGCTCACAAAATATACTTAATTTTATGTCCTCAACTGAATACATGACTCCAGTTGACTTTAGAAAATGTCACAAACATTGAGGTTCACTGACTGAAAAAGTAAGTGTGACTGTGAAAAGTAAATAAGTAACTGTGAATGATTAGTCAGTGTCTGGGAAAAAAAATGGAAGACTACAGCTACAGTTTGTGAGTCAATAATTGTAACCCAGACCACATTTTATGGGAAATCAATGCAGGACTAAATCAAATTCCAAAGGGTTCACAAACTTTTTTTCTGCAACTATAAAGCACTATTTGGATAAAGCTTGTGTTCTAAATGGCATCTGAGTTATGTTTATTAATGCAGGAACCTTTACCTTTATTTCTGTGTGTTTGAATTTGACATTTGAAAATATAACCACAGGAGGAAATAATGTAAGGAGGTTTATTTTTATGTTTCTATTATATAGACATTTTATTAGTTATGTAGGTATGATCTGATTTAAGAAATGTCATAGATCTAAGAATAAGAAAATTTCAAAATTTCACTTTCAAAAATGATATACATTTGATTTGTTCTCTTATATTTCAGTGTCAGTCTCTCAGTATGTCAAACACACGTGGAGAGTGGCCGTTACTGATAGTGAGTTTTGTGTAGTTTGAAAGCGGGGTGATCGACCGCAGGGACAAATAGCTGTGTGTGTCAGACATGCTTCTGCTAACATTACCTCTCATCAAACTCAGCACTTTACTGCTCATCACCAAGCCTCACTAACTACCTGGACATTACCAGTCTTGTTAAGAAATATAAGAACTGTCTTTCTCATTGAAGTCAGTGAGTAGAGGTAAGTGGAACAGCAGAACTCAAGCGAACAGGCAAAATATATAATACTGTGATGTTTGTGGTAGCAGCAGTTTGTAAATTGAATGATCCTACAGTAGGCTAAAAAAAAATTAAAAAGCCTTAATAGTTTAGGAAATGTTGCTCATCATTCATACATGAACTAAATCTTCTCTGCTGGCCTTTATGACTATGATTTAAACACAAGACACTTCTCTTTCCACAGGTGAAGTAAAAATCTAAATCAGGTCATCATGTGTACAGGTAAATGTGCTAAATGCACCGCAGACCTTCTCTTCCCACTCGGTCTCTTAGCCGTGGTCGGAAACATCTTGCTGTTTTTTCCCAATGGTGAGGTGTGGAGGACTGAGGAGATCACCGAGAACATCTGGTTCTTCCCTGGGGTGATCGGAGGAGGACTGCTGGTGAGACTGAGAGTCTGTGAAGGGCAGAGAGATGAGCGAGTGTGTGTCCGCTGACTGTGTGTTTGTGTGCGATTCTGCAGGCGTTTCTGCCGGCGTCTGTGATGAGGGCCGCTGGGCTGGAGGGCAGCTGCTGTGCAAACAGATGTGGGGTGAGGACAACATATACTGCACACACTATTACACATTACTGAAAAATAAGTCGCTTCTTATATAATCGAATAACTTACAGTTATCATTAACAAATAAATGAGTGAATGGACATGAAGTATTGAGTTGAGGAATGACCTGTAGAGACGGCAGAGTAACACAAGCACAGCGACGCAGGAAAGATACGGTTCCTGTGAAAGAAGTCAGCTATACATGCACCAGTCAATGTGAAAACTTAACAATCAAACTTAATGTTTGAATTTTATCAGAATAAGTTCTTAAATGTGTCATCAGATATAGAAGGGCTGCCATTTATTTAATTTGTTAATAGTAGTTTCATTTGTATTAGCAACAAAATCACACAAACTTTTCAAGTTCAAGGCAAAGAAGCAGCCATTTGACTGAAGTGTGTGTGTGTGTGTGTGTGTGTGTGTGTGTGCACCTGGTATTCATCACGTTATGGGGACCAAATGTCCCCACAAGGATAGTAATAACAGTAAATTTTGACCTTGTGGGGACATTTGTGAGGTCCCCATGAGGAAACAGGCTTATAAATCATGCAGAATGAGTTTTTTTGAGAAAGTAAAAGTGTGCACAGTCTCCTGTGAGGGCTAGGTTTAGGTGTAGGGCGATAGAGAATATGGTTTGTACAGTATAAAAACCATTACGCCTATGGAATGTCCCCATAAAACATGTAAACACAACATGTGTGTGTGTGTGTGCTGCAGATGATGCTGTCCATGCTGATGTCTGTGTTGGGTGTAGCTGGAGCTCTGTACTGTATGATCGTCTCTGTCGTCGGCCTGCAGGATGGCCCTCTGTGTGACACAGGAGACGGGATCTTCATCTACCCCTTTCTAAACAGCACTGCAGAGTAAAAGCACAAGTTTACTTGTTTGTACACTATACAGTATGTGTAATGTGCAGCTTTGATGATGCAGGAGAAACAAAATCTCATTCTCATGAATGCAAAAACTCTTCATATGTAAAAACCCCAAACTGTGCGGCTTGTTTATAACATGCTTTGTACACGCTACATCCTCTGTTTTCACTTTTTTTTCACAATGACACTTTCACATCTTCGCTTTCCTCCTCTCAGAGAGAGTTACCTGTTTAACCAGACGACATGGACCGTGTGCGTGCAGCCGCACAATGTGGTGATGTGGAACGTGGTCCTGTTTTCCATTCTCTTGAGCATCGGGACTCTGGAGGCTGTGCTTTTACTGGCACAGGTAATCAACGGACTGATCGGATGTCTCTGTGGGACCTGCATGAACAAGAATCAGGTATGTTTGCTCTCAATGTTTACTATAAAGTTCATTCTAAGTGCCAAAAACACCAAACTATTGCTTTCAAAAGTATGAAATAACAGCCTCACTAAAGATGTGTTACTGCTTTTGCTTCAGCCGACGCTGATGGAATGAAGACACAAGAACACACTCCAGTCTGTGCAGAAATACACAAAACACAATGAATACAGAAACACATGTGTGAAATACACTGAGGTTTGATGAATATCATGCCTAGTTTTTGTGAATCATGCCCTTGTCTTCTATAAATGAAGCCTTTGACAGGTAATGAATCTATAGAAGGTCAAAGCATTTCATGGCAGTTCGTAAGTAATTTAACATTTTGGTGAACTGGTGCCTAATTCTTGTGAATTCATACAATCCCAGTTTAGGGGTCAATCTTCATGCTTACCTTTTTATCAAAAAATTGCATATTGAATTCATAATCACCATCTCATAAAATCGCTATCATAAAATGTTTTCTTGTGAGATCAGGTTGCAATATTTCAGACACATGACATTTATATAACCCTGTAATATTCAGCTATCAAATATAATAAACATATTTCCCAAGTTTTGTAAAGCTGCTTACATTTATCTATTTTGTTAAAGTATGTAAAGTTGAGTTAAACATCCACCAGTGGAAAATCTAACTTGTTAGTTGACCTAACGTGCAACAGTTTGTTGAACTTGTGTATATCTAGTCATGTGTATTGTTTGTTTACTTTGTATTAGTTACACAGAAAATCCTTTTAAGATAAATTCATTTGTGAGCCCCTTGTTGGATTCTACTGGAGCAGGTACATCAGCTGCACCAACAAACAAGGGGACCACTGCAAGGTTTGAGTAATGAAAAATGGAAGGTGGGTAAAATTTTGTAAGATGGTGGTAAATTTAAGCAGGAAGTGACAATGTTGATTTATCTATGGATAGCGAAAAGCCTGATGTAGCAGGGACTCATCTTGTGACAGAGCAGCTGGAGGCTGAAAACTCTGGTAGAGAGTCAGACATTTCTACCCAGTATTGTATACAAGAGTTGCAGATCTTCTTGCACCGGTCTGGCTCTTCTGCCTTATTACTGCCCTCTGCAGGTGGATGTCTACCAAATCACACACTAACCCAAAGATCCTCAAATCTGGCCTACGAGATCCACTTTCCTCCAGAGTTTAGCTCTAACCATAATCAAACACACCTGAGCAAGCTAATCACAAGTCTTCAGGATCATTAGAAAATCACAAGTAGGTAAGTTTGATCAGCGTTGGAGCTAAACTCTGCAGCGCGTTTTGAGGAACCCTGCCCTAAACCCCCACAGTTTCCCTCTGAGTCCACACTTTCGTGATGTAATGCTGAGCTTGCCTCAGTGTTAGCTCAGCAGAAGTGCGCACCAATGGTGGTTAGAGGGTGCTCGCGATCACCCTTCCAAAAGCTAAAATGATGAAAGGGACACCCTGTGGTCTGGTGGACTAGTGGACCATTGTAACTCCACAAGTGTACATGAAGGCCCACTCTCTTGGCACACTTTTTGCTGGTTGTGGCAGTGGCAGTATGATCACAGGTAGCAGCTGATCTGCTGGATCTTGTGCACCACTTGCCCATTTGACACAGGATGATAACCAAAAGATATCATCACCCCCAGAAGGTATCCGATGGCGGAAGGTCAGTGACAAAGTTTTTTCTGAGATCGGACCAGGGTCTATGAAGTATGGACAGAGTCAGAAGCTTTCCCTCAGGGAAGTGTCATGGCATCTTGGAGATGGCACAGGTGGGGACAGTTTCTTGGAATAGAGGGTGCATGGATGGAGTCTGGAAGGATCATCTTGCTGCTGTGATAGCACTGCTCCCCATTGGTGGATGTGTCCACTTCCAAGATAAATGGGAGATCTGGGTTAGGGTGAACCAGGGTACCAGGCAATGAATCCCTGGAATACAGAAGGGGTAGTTGGCCAGCTGATATTGGATCACCCTGTATTTGTAGTGGCCTGATGGTGTCACAAAGGTGGTCTTCCATTCATCACAAATTCCATATCCGGATGAAAATATATGTGCTACCACAGTCCAGCTTTGTGAACACACAAGCTCCCCTCAGTTCCAAAGCTGTCAAAACCAGAGGAAGTGGACAACAGAAATGGATGGTCTGATCACTCAATGGCTGATAATTGATGCAGGGCCACAAGCCTCCGTCCTTTCCAGCCACAAAAAAATAGCTGGAAGTGGCAGGGGAGGTAGATGGACAAATGTAGCTTTGACAGAGAGCCTTTTTTTTTTTTTTTACATATATACAGCTTTTACAATACAGACTGTGTCAAAGCAGCTTTACAGTATTGAACAGGAAAAAATTGTGACAAAGTAACCAAACTCCATTGTTCTTCTCTGGTCAGACAAAACCAGCAGTTTAATTCCAAGCTGCAACAAAGTCAGATTGTGCAGAGAACTCATCTGGTTCCAGTGGTCTAGGTGAAGAGATCTTCACTGGGGATCCGTCTCTGGGGCTCATCTAGTTGTCATGGTCTCCTGTGACATTCAGTGCTGTAGAGGTCATCTCTAGGTGCTGATCCACCATCTGGACTGCGGTGACCTTGGAATAAGAATGAAACAGACTAATATTAGCGTACATGTCATTCTTCTTACAATCTAACAAGTACACCAGGTGTAATGGTAAGTGTTCCTGGTTCCGGTTGACCTAATTAATGCGGCATAACAATCCTTTAACGGATTTGAATAATAGAAATGTGTTAATGTACTGTTCCATGGCCTTCTGCTCTGGGACGGACAATAGGCAAACTTTACCCCGGGCAAGATGGCTCCAGGCAGCAGGTCGATTATGCAGTCCCATGCCCAGTGAGGTGGTGATTTGGTTGCCAACTGCTTGCTGAACACATCTTGGAACACCTGCTTCTCACAGGGGATCTCAGCCTGGGTATCTGGAAACGGGGCTCTCAATGGTGATCGAATTCACGGATATGGTAGCGTGAGGCTGATCCATGACTGGTTTCTGAAGAATACAAAGACAATTTTGGTATACCGTATTCACTCAAAGATCTCCAAGACTGAATCAAGATTGAGATCTTCTCCTCATGTATACAGCCTATACAGAGTGTGAGAATAGGGCTACAATGGGTGATCACTCCTCATCTCAGCGGCTTACCCAAGATGGAGTGGATGTTCAAGGTCTGTGGAAAAGTGATCCTCCTAAGGCGGAGGCATTTGAGGAGTTTTCTGAATATGAAATTGCCCACGGAGTCGGTGAAGGCCTGAGCTGAAATAGAATGATGAGCGGTAATTACTGATATAGCTTGGATGGTACTCACCACTTGATAAGGAGGATGCACGGGACACCTTAGGAGGAGATGTCCCTCAGAACCAGAGTATAGGCAGAGGGGATTGTTGATCTGGTGTTGACGTTCAGCTTGTGAGAGATGGAATGAGTCAGTTTGCATGGGGTTCAGTATCTGGTACTGGAGGCGATGATGGTGCCAGAGCGGGCGGAGATTGCAGTGGGGCTTGGTTGGGATGACAGGCAGTGAGGCGTTGGGACACTCGGATAGTGATCAGCGCTGGTTCAATCCATCTGGCTGCTGCGGTGAGGGTGCAAAAGCGGAGAGCACCATCTGCAACAAAAAATCTTGAAGTGATGTGAAAGATGAGGCCAGACAATGAGGTGGTGAACTAGGTGAGTATTTAACTGGGTAGTTAATGAGTGTGAACAGGTGCATCTGGTTAGAGTTTGGGTGAGAGTGAATAAGTGGGCAGAGCTGTAGGATCTGGTGCTGATGTTGTGGCTGACAGTGACAACACAACAATGATAATCTAATTATGTAAGGTCGTAATCTTAAATAATTAGAATATATTAGATTTTTCCAGAGTTTCATTACAAATTTTGAGAAAAAAAATGTATATATTTAAAAACAAATCAAATAAATTTCAAACAAATTTGAAAACACTGTATACAGGGCTGCTTATTAAGATGTTGCTGTTTTAGATGGAAATCAGACAGAGGTGCGTCCTGCTGTGATGGTAATGCCTTTGGTCCTTATTCAGTATATTTATTCAGGGAATAGGAATGTGATCCAAATAAGGAGAAGTTTTTCATTTATTTAATACACACTTTGTGCAGAAGTAATCAGACCAGTTTTTTCATAGATTATGAATGCTACATTAAGATTTTTAGATTACCTTTTTTTTTTCTTCTATGTTCACATACACGGCATATACAAAATGCCAGCAGGGGTCACTCATACTTAATTAATTAATAAACAATAAACAGTTGCATTTTGTTGAAATGCATAACACATGGAGCAGTTTTAACAGTATATTAACACAAATACAACAAAATTAACATCAGCAAGGACCAGAACTATACATTTTATAAATGCAAGTATGTAGACATCTAACAATCGATCTCACTTTCTGACCTGTCCTCACTCGTGAACAAGATACTTGAACTTCTCCACTGGAAGAAGCAACTTATTCCCACCTGAAGAGGATAATCCACCTTTTTTTCTGCTGAGATTGAGGGTTCACACACATGAGCCCCTTCTGTCTTATTCTGCCTACATTTTTGTTGGCATAGATTCAACAAGGTGCTGGAAACATTCCTCCAAGATTTTGGTCCATATTGACATGACAGCTTCACGCATTTGCTGCAGGTTTGTAAGCTGCACATCCATGGTGTGAATCTCCTGTTCCGCCTCATCCCAAAGGTGCTCTATTGGATTGAGATCTGGTGACTGTGGAGGCCATTTAAGTATAGTGAACTCACTGTCATGTTCAAGAAACCATGAGATGACCATGAGGTTGACTGTGGTGTTTAAATGATGCTCATTTGGTGCTAAGGGCCCAAAGTGTGTCAAGAAAATATCCATTACACCACCAGCAGCAGCTTAAACCATTGATACAAGGCAGAATGGTCCTGTGCTTTCATGTTGTTCATTTAAGTCTCACAACAGCCATATTGTGGATCTTACGATCACAAACTCACCACTCCAAACTTAGTCAGAGGGTGCAAGGTTAACCTATACCTTAATGTCAGCCGCCTACTGCTTGTTCAGAACAAAAAGTGTAGTTTGTTAGGTCATTTCAATAGAACTTGCAAAGTTGGTGATCAACAGAAATCAAAAGGTGTCCGATGATGTGCCTACTGCTCCATTCATTCATGAGCCTTAGGTATGTTCTATCCTGGATACAGATAGATCAAATATAACAGAAATAGAATCAAATATAACATTTTATTAGTCAGGTAAGAATGTATCATGTAAATTACATAATTATACAATGAGAATCCAATTCAGATAGTGTACTCACCGCCTTGTCATCCAAGATGTTCATGTCTTTCTTTCTTCAGTTGTAAAGAAATTATGTTTTTTGAGGAAAACATTTCAGCATTTTTCTCCATATAATGGACTGATATGGTGCCCCGATTTTGAACTTCCAAAATGTAGTTTAAATGCAGCTTCAAACGATCACAAATGCAGATGTAAACGATCCCAGCCGAGGAAGAAGGGTCTTATATAGCGAAACGATCGGTTATTTTCATTTAAAAAATACAATTCAAATACTTTTAATCTCAAACGCTCGTCTTGTCTTTCTCTCCCTGAACTCTGTGTATTCTGACTTAAGACAGTTAGTGTATGTCGAAAAACTCCAATCGTATTTTCTCCCTCAACCTCAAAAATCATTTTAAAATCATCCTACATCACTGCAGAAGAACAGACACAGTGTTTGCAAAGTGAACATGCAAAGAAGATCAAACACCCTTAACAAAAAAGGTAAAACAGTGATATAGGGCGATTTTGAAGTTGAGGGAGAACATGAGATGGGAGTTTTTTATACCCTAACTGTTAGCCTGATAGCACCGAAAGCGAACGTCCCACCCTGCCTGCAAATCGATAAAAAGAGAGAAAATAAAGTAATCATCTCTTCACCTTTCCAGAACGTACAGACACACATTATGCACATGTGCAGTTGTCAGTCTGACACAAAACTACCGCAAATGCTCTAGTAGCCGTTACAACATCACGTCATTAACCATGAGAACACTTTACAGGGTCATTCCGTGTCAAATCAACCAAATTTCAGAAACTTCCCTGGCTCAAATTTTTGATTTTGCTAATATTTTTTCTAAAGAAAGATAGATATGTATAATGATGAAAGCCAAAATATTAAATGTCATAGATGAATATTTACTGAGTAATCCACTATTTTGTAGAGGGAGGTCAAAATGGCCATTTTCACCTTAGATTCAGAGTCAAGTTACGGGGGGTAAAAATGACTTAAGAAAGATGGCAGCATCATTATTTTATTTTCTACACAGATATTAATAGTTCTATTAGTAAAATCTGTTGACTTAAGCAATCTTTGTTGCATTATGTGCCAATGGTGACCATTCAAAAATGGGGAAACAGCACTTTTCAAGTTTTCTCCAATGTTTGCATGCCTGTAGCTTCAGATGTTTTAAAGATATTTTAATTCCCTTTTAGATATTGCGTCTTAACAAACTTTCCTTTTGGCATCTTTATTTTTAAGGCCCTGTATGGTTCGATTCCAGAGATAATGGAATTTCAATATGGCTCCAGGAGTAAATCGTTAAAATGTACACATTTTCAGTGGTCAAAAGCCAAATGTCGGTGAGTTAAAAAATGTGATACTTCTTTTCATTTAAAGAGGAATGTCTGAAGAACAAATAATGTTGAAACTAGAGATGTATGTCCTTTTTTTTCTGCATTGAACACACCTGTCTGAGCGCCATAAATATTCTTTTTCCAAAGTTTGCATCAATCAAGATGTATTAAAGATATCACAATATGATTTTAGATTCTAGTTCTTCATTAAATTTCTTTTTGAATCTTAATTTTCAAGGCCCTACATCATTCAGTCCCTAAGATATGGGGATCTCAATGAGGCTCTATGTCCAGATTGCTGACTGCTACCCATTTTCAGAGTCGAAAACCAAATGTTGGTCACTTTGTGTACAGCTGATACTTATTTTATTTAAAGAACAATGTCCAAATAAGAAATAATGTTAAACTAATAATTGCATCTTGTTTCCCTCTATCAAAACAATTGCATAAAACATACCTGTTTTGTCTCATAAATATTTTTTCTAAATTTGTGTGCCTGTAACTCAAGTAATATTAAAGCTATCCTAATATGATTTTAGATTCTGGTTCTTAACAAACTTTTCATTTGGAATCTTCATTTTTAGGGCCCTGTATGGTTTAATCCTAGAGATGTCGAGATTTCAGTGCAGCTCCAAATTAGTATCCTACCAATTTCAGTGTTCAAAAACCAAATGTAGTTTTGTGTTTATCTAGTCATTACTGTTTACAATGCAAATATGCAAATAATAACAGTAACCCAGGGATTAGGACTGTACAGTGTGACAGGTACAGTGCACTTTCAGCATTCAGACAGCTATGTTCTATGTAGTTGTTTTGATAGAGGAAAACAACATACAATTCTAATTTCAACACAATTTTTTCTATAGAAATTGTTCTTTAAATAAAATAAGTATCAGCTGTATACAGAGTGACCAACATTTGGTTTTCGACCACTGAAAATGGGTAACATTCAGCAATCTGGACATGGAGCCTCATTGAGATTCCCGTATCTCAGGGACTAAATGATGTAGGGCCTTGGAAATTAAGATTTCGAAAGAAAAGTTTATTAACAACTAGAATCTAAAATCATATTGCAGTATCTTTAATACTTCTCGAGTTATAGGCACACAAGCATTTGAAAAAGAATATTTATGGCGCAGACAGGTATGTTCAATGCAGTTGTCTTGACCAAAAAGAAATGAGATACATCTCTAGTTTCAATTATTTGTTCTTCAGACATTCCTCTTTAAAAGAAAAGAAGTATCACATTTTTTTTTTTCCCAAACTGACCCACATTTGGTTTTTGACCACTGAAAATCTGCACATTTTAATGATTTACTCTTGGAGTCATATTGAAATTCCAAAATCTCTGGAACTGAATCTCATAGGGCATTAAAAAAAGATGCCAAAAGAAAAATTTGTTAAGACTCAATATCTAAAAGGGCATTAAGATATATTTAATATTTCTTGAGTTAAAGGCATGCAAACTTTGGAGAAAAACTAGTGCTGTTTCCCCATTTTTGAATGGTCACCATTGGCACATAATGCAACAAAGATTGCTAAAGTTAACAGATTTTACTAATAGAACTATTAATCTCTGAGTAAAAATAAGATTATCTTTCTGAAGTCATTTTTACCCCCCTGTAACTTGACTCTAAATCTAAGGTGAAAATTGCCATTTTGACCTCCCTCTACAAAATAGTGGATTACTCAGTAAATATTCATCTATGACTTTCATCACCATACATGTCTGCCTTTACTCAGAATAAATATTAGCAAAATAAAAAATCGGAGCGGGGACCACTGGTTAAGTTGACAGGAATGACACTATAGTACAGTTAGTAAAAGTATTACAATACCAGGAAGGAAGATCAGGTTGTTGATGTTTGCCTGCCATTCTCGCTCTGTCTGCACAGTGTACGTGGACGTGCTGATGACGTATGCTGTCTGCGTGAACAGGGTGCACAGAGGTATGCAAATACATATGTTAACTGGCAGGTACGACAGCCTGTCGTAATGTTCGGACCGAACATTTTGATTGGACAAACATTGTCTTCCACAGATGATATAAATACATATAAATACATTTAGACCACTTAACTTTCAACCAGCATAACAAAAAATATTTCTGAATACAATCACCTATTGCACCTTTAAGGATGGGTGAAGGGACAGCTGAGCGAATGTTTTATCTTTGAGATATTTTCTTCAGATTAGAAAGCCTATTGTTTTGATGCATGGCACCTGTTTTGTAAGAGTTCCTGAACTTTGGTTTAATGGGCAGATCAGACCAGCCTTACACAAGCTTCTGTTATCTGGTTTTGGTGAGCCTGTGTGAATTTGTAGCCTCAGTTTTCTGTTCAGAGCTGAGAGCAGTGGAACCTGCTGCTGTAGCTCATCTGCTTCAAGGTTTAAAGTGAGATGCTCT
Source organism: Labeo catla (assembly GCA_012976165.1). Lineage (NCBI taxonomy): Eukaryota > Metazoa > Chordata > Actinopteri > Cypriniformes > Cyprinidae > Labeo > Labeo catla. Next base: position 132,036 of record VONZ01001264.1, on the reverse strand, counting down.
TTAGCAGAAGTGGCATCTATAAGGCATTTTTATCCACACAATTGCCACTCGCTGGATAGGTTTTGTTTCTTGGACCACTCTCAGTAAACCCTAGAGATGGTTGTGCATGAAAATCCCACTAGCTCAACAACCATGTCACATCACCTTTCTCCCCCATTCTGAAGCTTAGTTTGAATTTCAGCAGATTGTCTTGTCATGTCTACATGCCTAAATGCACTGAGCTGCTGCCATGTGATCGAATGATTAGATATTTGCGTTAACAAGTTTATTAGGTGTAAGAATTTACAGTCTGCCTCGACGCAGCTTTCGCTCCAACATGTGTATACGTATACGCTCCTTTTCTAAAAATAGCTCATCATTTTCTTACACAGGTGCACCTAATGAAGTGGTCAGTGAGTGTATCAGCTTCACTCATCAGCATTGTCCAAATAAAATTTCAGTATCAATTTCTTGCATTAATAATAACAATAATAATGTTGAAGTTAATGTGAAGTATTTGTTGTATTCCAAAGGTTATAGTGTGTGGTGTGCGCGACTGTTTATGTGTGTGCGTCACCGCCCGCTAAACCGGTCTGATCAGTATCGCAGTTCAGTCCTTAAAGTGAATAGCGGCATAAAGAAGCATGCAGCGACAGAATGGATAGCAGAGACGGACAGGGTGAAAGTCTAGTGTTATGACTGAGCTATAAAGACAATCACATGTTACTGTATATAAATATATGGAGGAATCAGTCTAATGAGGGCCACATGGATTCGTTTGTCTCAGAACACACAGATACTCTGCTTGATCTTCTGTCTCTGCCGTTACAGTAAGTGTATATGTGTGTGTGCTTATACGTGTTTGTGTTGTATTCGTTTACAAAGATATATTCTGGGGACAAAAGTATGTTTTTAGGGTTGCTCTGTACTCTTTATCAAATCAGTTTATATAGAAAACAACAGATATCTATGTCCTTATATACACAGCTGAGGATTTGTGCACAGGTGTGTATGATTTAAGAAGTAACCACATGAATGCATATCATGAACAATAATAATATGATTACAGTGCTTTCGTTTGAACAGTTCAGGTATTTGTTTATGCATCATTTCAAACAAAACTTTCTAGCATTAAACTTCTCTGCAATTGTTATCTAAGTTGTAAGGTGTTATAATCCTGTGTGAAACTGGTGCAGCTGTCATCACTGTGTAGCAGTGATCCCTGAACAGAAGACATAAAAAGGCGTTTGAATGAAAATACTTTGTTCGCATCAACATGGCCAACACTTCAAAAAACTGCCACGTATGTGACTTACAGTTGAACTGAATACCGACTGATTCTGGTGTCAAGACTGAATGAGTCAGGCCAGCCAAACCTGTTTCTGCCTCACTTTTCATTTTCCTGTCACTCTGTGTTCTTTGTTTCACAGCTAAGTTATTTGTATTAAAAACACTGTTTCAGAGCAGAGCCTTTTTTTGGAAAAGAGTACGAATGGGCAGAGTAGAAGCCATATTTGCTAAGCTAGGATTGGTCAGTTGCGTTTTAAAGCGGGGCTTATCAAGGATCATTTCACCAGTAATACGAAAAGCTTTGGTTTATTTTATTGTTGACATTCAACTCCACCAACGTGTTCCTGGTTTGAAGGGGGTAATCATTAACTCACCAAGAAAGGACAGGCACACGAGTGCACGTGTGCTGGATTTTTTCATCTTATTATCCCAGGGAATCTCATCCACTGTGTGAGGGACAAATCTGCACACTTTGATTATGTGGGGGGAAATGATGCAGAAACATGAGAGTGAAGGTTTTTGAAAGTGACTTTGTGCCTAGTTGTAAAGGGAAAATGACTGTAATGATTTGTTCAATGACTGTAGCTGGTGGGAGAGAGCATATGTCTATAGTAGTGAGTCAAGGTGTAGAGAAGAGCAGCTTCACTGACAGTCCTAGAATCCAGCGTCAAAACCTTACATTTGATTCTGGCTACAACCGCCCACATAGCAATTGACATCTGGTCCAGCTCTGGGCCAAGCAAGCAGTTACACTTGGCCCAAGTGCAGCAAAGAATTACGGCCCTTGAGTGGCCTGGATCTGGACTACAGACATGAGCCACACATGAGCCATAACTGGCCCAAATCTCAGCCAAATAGTAACTTATAACCAGCCCTGAACTGGCCAGAACAAGTTTTCATAGTGCTACACAATCTCAGCCTTCAGTAAACTACATAGAGGCCAGTCTATAACCAGAAACCCCAAAACTGAGCCATGTCTAAAGGTGTAACTGTGTGTTTTACTGCCTATTGATGGATCCATGGCTTTTTTATGGCTCAGTTTTGGGGTTTCTGGTTAAAGACTGGACTCCTGAAGGCTGAGATTGGGTCCCAGATAGCAAGAGAGCAGGTGTAAACTATCAATGTTAAAAAATAGTTGGTTTATCAATGTTAATGGCATTAAATCAATTAATGTTAACAAAAATGTTGACGTTTCAACAAACCACCATTACTGTGATCAGTGATTGGTTTAGTTGGGTTCTTGATTCTTGCTTTTCATTAAGTCATTTCTTTTTTCTGTGCTACAATAGTGTTTCAGTGCAAACACTTTTTACTCTGTTAATACCCAGCATGCTATTCTGCATAAAATTTTCTTTTGCTGTTTGTCACCATTGTTGAGTTTCATTCTTCATATCTAATTGATTCAGCAATTCAAAGATTTTTTTTTTTTGGCATTTTCTGTTAATTCATAAAAGTATGATAGCTGTACTTCTGCTTTAATCTCATATTGCAGTATCACACATTGTGAGCAATTATTTAAATAATCTCACAGTGATTACAGTCACCATCATCTGATCCCAATGGATCTTAGCTTTCATTGTCTCAAACAATGTGTTTTCACACAATGTTATAAAAGACAAAAAAAATTAACATTAAAGTACAAAGAATCAAGAGCCCAACTAAAGCGATCACTGATCACAACAATGGTGGTTTGTTGAAATTTCTTTTTTTTTTTAACATTAATAGCGGGAGCTAAAGTTATATTAATTCAATGTCATTAACATTGACAAATCAACTACTTTTAACATTGATTCAATGGTTGCTTGGGGGTAGCACTATTAAAAATTGTTCTGGCTCAGTTCAAGGCTGGTTATAAGTTACTATTCGGCTGAGATTTGGGCCAGTTATGGCTCATGTCTGTAGTCCGGATCTGGGCCACTCAAGGGCCGTAATTCTTTGCTGCACTTGGGCCGAGTGTAACTGCTTGCTTGGCCCAGAGCTGGGCCAGATGTCGATTGCTATGTGGGCGGGAGCCGGTGGAGTGAGATCAGGAGGAGTGTGACGTGGGTTCACTTTGGCTGATTGAAGAGCAGAAGTGCTGCCGTGTTCTGGATCATCTGCAGAGGTTTAGTTACTCTGACTGGATGGTCTGCCAGTAAAGCATTGTAGTCTTGAGAAGACAAGAGCTTGGACGCAGAGCTGTGATGTGTCTACTGACAGGAAGGGTCTGATTTTCCTGATGTTGTAAAGCACAAACCTACATGACCAGGCTGTTGTTGAGATGTGGGTAGAAAAGCTCAGCTGGTTGTCAGACATAACACCCACACTGGTTGTAGACACTAGTTGACACTAGATACAAGCTGAGGGAATGCGATCATCAGGTTTAAATAAAAGATGAAGCTGAAGCCATGTGCCTTTATGGTCATACCCAGTGAGAAAAAAATTACAGTGAGAACTGAATCTTGAGCAACACCAGTGATTAGCTGATGTGACTCAGGCTCCCTCTTCTCTAAAACACTGAAGCCACCAAAGTACCACAACTGTGACGTCCAAATTAGGAAATCATCTTGACAGTAGATCAGTGTGAACAGCCTTTCCAACACACTTTGAATGCACTCACTCATTTACATGAACGCCTCTAAGTGGTCCACATTAGAGAACAAATGTAGAGAACAGCAGACGTTATTGATGTAGCCTCTGTGTCCCTGTCTGCTTTTCTAATGGACTTGGCTCTTCAGGAGGTTAGTTTGCATCTGCACTGATTTCTTGCAGTCTCCAGTTCAAATTCCCCGCATTATTCGACCTCACGGCACACTCCAATCCTGCTGCTGGAGGGCCGCTATCCAAGAGTTTAGCTTCGGACCTCATTAAACACACCTTAAGCAGCTGATCAGCAGGACTGGAGACCCCTGTCACTAGTTCTTTTATGAAAGTGCATGATTATAAAACAGTTGTCATCATAATGGCCGTCATTCCTCTGTGCAACTGATGCCTCCTCTGTGAGCACATCATATTGGCAACATGCTGTTGTTAGAAAGTCTCTGGGTAAAGTGTGTAATTACAAAAATATTGACTATTTCCAGTTCCAAATATTGACATGTTACCAAGAAACGTCTTAAACCCCTGTTTAGCATCAGTAAACCCAGCTAGAAATATGTCATGTTCTGGTATTTTAGTTCCCAGAATGTTCTGCTAAAGGTAGGATCACATTCTCTAAAAACAGTCTACAAATGTTTATTGATAACATTGTTAGAACATTATCCTCTAACATTCTCATAAAGATTCCCATCAGATGTGGACTTGCATTGCTCAGATGTCAAATTTTGGTTGAAAGTGAAAACCCACCCTTTGTTTGATGTCAAGCTCCAGCGTCATCAAATAACTCCAAAAACAGCATTACCAGCTTCACTTATTATAAACCAGATTATTGTATCATACATTTACACAAGTTCTTATTGAGATTAACAGAGGTGTAGATGTTGATGTCTGTTTGAAAGTAATATAGTTTGGTTTGAAGTCACCGTTATGCCAGTAAGTGTTTGCTTTAGTTGGGCAATGTGATTCTTGAATTGATGGTTTTCTCTAGCTGCTATAACTATGTTTGTTATAGTAAAAGCAACAAAAGAAAACGTGATCAGGTGATTTTGGCTGCTTGTTCACAATATCATCATGTAGTGATCTGATCAACGCTATTAATTTCATGTTAGTGACTGTACTGATGTGTTGCAACAGCATCCGGTGGTGTTTTAATCAGATAATCTGTCTTTCTACCTTTAATTCTTAAAACACACTGTTCACAAATCACTTTATACTAATGAATGCTTAGACACCAAGAATCAGTGTATGAATCTTAACAATGGTGACACGCTTCATGTTGCAATGCATTTTGGGAGCCGTGGATGAGTTTTGTATGATGCACCCAGAATACACTGCAGCATGAAGCATGTTACCATTGCTAAGATTCATACACTGATTCTTGGTGTTTTTGTAAAAAACAAGGCTGTTGTTGTTTTTTAAATCCTTGAAATGAAAATTCTGCTGAATTTAAGTCTGTAGAAGCATTGCATTGCTATAATAAATGACGTACAACTAACACCATAGACTAGACTGAATAAAATCAGATGATGACATCTGAACCGTCAGCATCCAGCCAACAATATCTGATGACATTTTCTCTTGCTGTTTTTGCCATAACAAATACAGTTTAGCAGCTACAGAAAAACACCTGAAAGTCAAGAGTCAAATTGCCCAACTGAAGCAAACACTTCTCACCGTAACTGTGACATCAAACCAAACTATTACTTTCAAACAGACATCAGCGTCTAAATCTCTGTTAATCTCAATAAGACCTTTTGTATGACAGAAATAAAGTCAATCTGGTTTATAATAAGTGAAGTTTTACATTTAGAAGTCCACTGCCAATTAGAATGTTAGAGGACAATGTTCTAACAATGTTATCAATAAACATTTGTAGAATGTTTTTAGAGAATGTTTAAGGAGACTATTCTGGGAACTCAAATAAAACTTTCCACTGAAAACATTACCAGAACATAACATAATGTTCTCAGAACATTCATAGAACAAAAACATTTCTGGCTGGAAAACAGCTATTATCCTAAAACAACATGCCAGATTCATCTTACAGAAAAATGATTTGAACGCATTACAGAGTCACATTGCTGATACCCTTTGGAAATTTTTCTTGGAAGTCAACCAATAGTGTTTAATACACCATAAATGCTGCTTTTGAATCAAACTTTCTGGTGTGACTATTGAACTGGGATAAGAAAGTATTTTAAAATTCACTACTGTATTTCTCCCCTGTCCACTCTCTGAAGCTCAAGCCATTACCATTCAGGTGGGGAGGAACAATATCACTGCACCGGTTCAGGGAAGTGCTCTTTTCTCCGTGGACATCACATGCGCCGGGACCCCAGCAATCAGATGGACGTTCATTTCTGTAAACAGACACCAAAGCATCGCATCCTGGATGCTGGGTGGCGACGCAAACGTCACGCAAATGTACGAGGGACGAGTGGAAACTCACCCCAATGGCTCTCTAACAATATCCGACTTACGTCTACAAGACTCTGGTTATTACACCATCACTGTGACAGAAACGTCTGGTAACAGCAAAGACATGTGTATGGTGTTGAGTGTAACTGGTGAGTAGCTTTAAAGTGATTTGTCCTTTAGTTGCACCAGCTTACATTGCACTCTGGCTTGTTCAGTGGTTTTCCCACTATATAATGAAATAAACAGAGAAGTGAAATTCTAAAACATTCTGAAAATAGCACAGTACTGGTTACTCCAGATTCTGGAATGTATGTTGAATGTCAGTGTCACAGATAAGCATATTTGTAATTTAGCAGTTTAAGTAAACTGGATCTGTGCAGTTTCTGATATAAAGATGCGAATGCACACTGACAGAATGCTTTACTATATTTATCCTATGTTTGCACTGAACCAATGCTGCTTGTATGTTTCAGAGGTGCTGTATGAGGACATCCAGTACATCACTGTGTTCACCATTGTGTTGGGGACGCTGGCTGCATTTCTTATGCTGTGTATGTGGCTCTTGAATAAACTATACAACTTAATGAACGCCTGGAGAGAACGGAGATGCTTACCAGGTAACAAACTACATTTACTGTCATTTACATTTACTGTAACACACAGCAGCTGCCTCACAGATGTTTATATAACATGTCCTGAACTTTCATGCTAAGTAGGCAAGCACTTATATTTAAAGGGGTCATCGGATGCAAAGTTTACTTTTATATGTTGTTTGAACATTAATGTGTGTTGGCAGTGTATGTACACATCTACCCTATAATGATAAAAATCCATGCAGTGGTTTTTAATTAATCTGTAAAAATAATATCCCCTTTTGCAAATTGAGCCGTTCTCAGAGGCCGCTCCCACAATAGTTGATTGACATTAGTGTTTTACCTCAGACCCGCCTTAAATCAGCTGTAACAGTCCGACCTCCATTGTTTTGATGCCGGAGCAGGGATGTAAGTTAGACAGAAATGGAGCGATTGAGGTGTTGTGTTGCTGGATGTAATAATGAACATAGTGGTCGTCATTTACTCCCGACATCTGAGCCGCTGAAGATGCAGTAGATTATGTTTGTTTGTGAAGGGAATGCACCTCCTGATCTACATATATCCGTCTATGTTCGTGTGAATCATTCGTGATCCAGCTTCACTTACAGTAGAAGTGAGTATAAGGTTTTTTTTTATGAATCTCTGCAATCACCTTGCCTAATAACGTGCTAGTTGGCAAGTTTCGTGGCTAAATGCACTAAATGCGGCTAAAGTAAACAGGCTCGTCACTCCACAGAGAGAAGAGAGGGGCGGGGCGAACAGAGCTCATTTGCATTTAAAGGAACTATCCATCAAAATGAGATGATTTTTGCAGAGCTTATTTTGACAAGGTAAAAAGGGTGTTGTTTTACACAACCATTGAGAATTTTTAACTAAAGTATATTATAGACTTTTCATTAAGACCCTAAACAATCATATCAACTTGTGGAAAATAATGGACATCCGATGACCCCTTTAATGTTAATCAACATCTCAGCCATTGAGTCTCTGACAGGGCACAAGAGGGAATAATCAGTCCATCTGATCCATCAGAAAGAGTGTTTAATAGAATATGAATGTTTAGAAGATGTAATATTATTTTTAATTTGTAAATGAAAATGAACATCTGTATTTGTACTCTGCACAGAACACACTGAGACTGAACTACAGCCACTGTGATGTGAACAAACAGTGAGGAGTTGAGTGATGAACCTCACATCTGCCACAATCAGCATTTACTTCTGCAGCCCCAGATGACTGTAGATCAACATGTTCAATCAGAGTATCAGACTGACACGGAGCCGCCGACGGCAGCAGCAACAACAGACTCTCTGAACGACGCTACTTGACATACTGCTGTGAATGTCATATGTATATGCTCAAAGAGCATCGTCTGGTGGAAGATTTATGGATGTCTTTTGTGTTATTTTTCATGGATGAACATTTTTGAAAATCATTTGATATTGCAGGGGCAAATTCCATTTGTGGTTAGGGTACCTAACAGAATTCCTCAATTATCATATTTAGTGTACAAACATGGTTTAATATAATGTTTTTCCAGATTTTTGTGCAAAAAAGGTGTGACCTTTTTGAATGTAAAGGTTCAGAATAAACATCTGTGCATAATGATGATGACCTGCACTGGTTGTTCTCATTAAATGCAGAGTTTTGCTTGATCTTCTATTTATCTCAGTTTGTCTTTCTGTATTTTCTTGTGTATAGAAGGATCACCTCCCTCTATTTGTATAAACTTGCTTTGACAACAAAGGAAAAATGCATGGCTGGCAGTACAAATGTTTTATTTCCAACATGTGCTTTGGCCATCGCTGACCTTTTCTTAGAAAAATGACTAGGCAGTTCCACACATGAAGCTCAAGAGCACTTCAGGAGTCACGTAAGTGCAGAGCGTGAGCAATCAGGGTAAAGAGCCGTGTCAAATCAACGCGAGACGCAACCGACGGGCTCTATGGACACGGGGTCAGTGCCGCCATCAGCAGCTCCATTTTGTAAACAAAGTTTCTTCCTTCCATTCGACCCCAGTGCACTTCCTTGTGAGGACCCCTGAGGTGCGTCCATTTGCCGTCCTGCACCACGTCGCTCTTGGGCAGCTCTTTGGCTTGACTGCGCGGGAACTGAACCAGCACCTTACAGCCGCTCTCCGGACCGTTGCGCACTGCACACAGACAGAACATGCCAGGCTTTATTCACTGTCATTTAAGTTCATCATGCATTACAAGTGCAGTGAAGTCAAACTGTATTAAAGTATGTTTCAGCGCTGGCTCAGACTCACCTGAGATGGCAAATTCTCCATTGGGAGACGCCACTGTGATGGCGGAGGCGTTCCCGATGCTTTCGATGGGGCCGAGACCCACGTGATTACTGAAACTCAACACATGCCAGCCCATGACTTTAGCCAACTGCTGCACGGCGTGAACCTGATGCTGCGACATCTGCACACACAAACACACAATTCATTATGACAGGGGTAGTTCAAACAACAAAAAAATAATATCTGCTAAAAAAATTTCTTCATTCAAAATGTAGATGAGTTTGTTTGTTCATCAGATTTGTAGAAATGTGTCATTCCATCACTATGTCACCAATAGATCCTGCAGTGAATGGGTGCCGTCAGAATGAGAGTCCAAACAGCTGATAAAAACATCACAATAATCCACAAGTAATCCACACCACTCCAGTCCATCAGTTCACATCTTGACAAGACAAAAGCTGAAACAAATCCATCATTAAGACATTTTTAAAAATTCAATAATAGCACTTCTTTCAAAAAAAGTCCATCTCCTGTTGTCTCTCACATCAAAATCCAGCCAAAGATTTGTTTAGAGCTGTTTTGGCTTGTAAACGGTGCTTGATCTGTGCAGATTTCTCTCCTGAATCAGACCAGACCACTTGTGGAAGTGTTATTATGGATTATGGACTCATAAATGTCTTGATGGATTTGTTTCAGCTTTTGTCTTGTCAAGATGTTAACTGATGGACTGGAGTGGTGTGGATTATTGTGATGTTTTTATCAGCGGTTTGGACTCTCATTCTGACGGCACCCATTCACTGCAGAGCATCCATTGGTGACACAGTGATGGAATCACACATTTCTACAAATCTGACGAAGAAACAATCTTGGATCTTCTGAGAGTGAGCACATTTTCACTTGTTTGTAATTACTTCTTGAAGTGACTTCTCAAGCAATCGTGTGGCTGTGTACCTGTGACAGCAGGAAGTCCTGCAGCTCCTGCTCCTGGTGTGAGAGCGTGATGACGCGTCCGTCTCGATGCACAACTCTGATCTGCTCCACACCGATGTTCAGCTGCAGCTGTATCGATCTGAGCAGGAGATTTGAGAAATTGTGTAATTAACGTTTATGCAGAAATGCATCATGGCTGTTTGATGAGTGAGGTCTGAGCTACTGTCACAGTAACTGCTGCTAATGTGTGTTTCAAGTCATACTTGCAGATCTGCTCGTATCCCTGTGAGGTGATGAGCACTTTGACGCTGGATTCATACACATCATTGATGTTGGACCAGTGGGCCTGGATCTGAGGATCTTCTATACGACTGGCGAGACTGTCGATGGTCCGCGCCGTCCTGAAAGAACGAAAGCAAACAGAGACTTTACAATGGTCAGACCTTTGATCAATATATCACAACACACACACCTGATAGAAACTGATCAGTAAAGATGATGAAAAAGACACTTAGCATTGTGAGTCAGTTAATTAATATGTATGAGGCACCTGCTCCTCAGGAAGATGTGTTTGGCCTGTTTAATGATTTTCTCCAGGAGTCCCTCGGTCTGCTGCAGCGAGCTGATCTCTGCTTTGTCGTAGGCCATGGGTCCCGCCAGCCGCAAGCGCTTGTGGCCGAACGGAGCGCTCGCAGGATGGGGCATCACCACCGAACTCAGCGTCTGCTTGTGGAACTACAACACACACAAAAACACACAGATGATGATGAGGCGAAGGAAGAGCGCTCCATACTGGTGCCGTCTGCCAGTGACGTGCATGTACCTCTCGTATCAGCTGGTGGAGGTTGTGTTCTAACACATACAGGTGGTCGTCTGGTTTGCTCTTGTCTGGTGATGCTCTCTGGTTTTTCTTCTCTCCAGTGGAGTGACAGAGAGAGATGGACAGCTGCAGACCTACACACGCACATGCAGTGTGTATTTATATTATGCTTTTTGTTTTTATGGAGCATTATTGTGGTAACACTATGTTCCACCTCACTGTCAAGTGTTACTGTTAATACTAAGTACTCACATAATGCAGTAATACTTCCATGAACAGAATCACAGTGTTCAGATGACGTGCTTGTGCTTGTGATGTTGCTCATTTATAAGTGGCTTTGGATAAAAGTGTCTGCTGAATGAATGAATGTGAATACCTGGAAAGGGTTGCGAGATGATCTGGTTCTTGACGACGATGTGAGGAATCTGTGATTTGATCTGAACAGCTTCACGTGAGAGCTGAGCAAAAATCTCCTTACACAGCAGCACATTCTGAGCCGCTTCCAGCTTTAAATGCCACATCTGAGAACCTGAGAGAGGAAAACAGATGACGATCTCATGAAACAGACCACAGAACATGTGTCTGATCTGAAATGACTTCAAATGACGATCATAACATTCATGAATATTTCAAAGTTCAAAGCTGAACAAACAGTTAAAGCAGAACTTTGAACCACATTTACTAAAACAGGCTGAACTGCAAAAATGAATGAAACTCTGAATTTCCTGGTGAGCTTTAAAATATCTGGTAAGCCACCTACTGGCATGGCAATGGAAGCCTAAAGGGACAGTTCATTCACTCTTCATTATTCTAAACCTCTAATGCTAAAAGATGATATTTTATTAAAAACTGAAGGTCAATGGTCACTAAAACTGCTTTGTGACATAAAAAACTGCTTCATTAAAAACTCTTCTTTCTGTTCCACAAAAGAAATCAAAACAGACAATATAGCAGCAAGCAGCAAATACTGGAGTTCAAGCTTTTTAAGGCATTTAAGCACATATGAAAAAGGACATTATTTAGCAAGCCAGTAAACCTAAATCAATGATTAAAATTTTCCAGTTAATTTACAAATCCAGTTAATTCACCACAGAAATGACTGTTACAGCGCCAGCTGTGGTCCGATTTCCTTTGCATGCTTGTTTAGAGTCACCTGTTGCATGTGCTCAGCAGGTTTTGTGAAGTTTTGAGCTCTCCTTTAGGCTTTACAGGCTTCTTGGTATATTTGGAAAGGCCCCTTTTCTAAAGAACCACGTTATAGCTTCCCAAGGATAATTTTTTTTGACAATTATTGACCTAAAGAGTCCAGAGAATTGTACTAATTAAGCAAAAACCCTAGGACTAGTTTGCAAAAGTAGGTTTTTAGTCTTAGTCATTTAACAAATGATTTGATTGACAGCATTGGTTCTATGGCATACATACGAAAAACCACGCAATGTACAATTGTTTATGCCCTTGAAAAATGCGATAACGCCCACCAGTGGCTGATTTCTTTCAAATCTCTCTCAGGTGTCTCTCGTTTCCGATCGGCCTCCGTTAACCTTTTCTACTAGGTGCTCAAATTTCATTGTGCTCATGTTTTTTTAGATACACAAATGTCCTTATATACACATTGGGCACTTTGGACCAAGAGCATGCATACTGATTTTCATGTTGCAAGGACAAATGGTTGCGCAGGTATAGTCATTTTTGTGTCCCCACACCCCTCGTATAGTGCCACCAAGTGAAAAAACATTTTTTTCCTGTGACCTCAGATTGAGCTCTTACATAAGTGTTCTGAGTTTGGCAGAAATATCTCATTCCATTCAGGAATTATAGCCGTTTTAGTAAAAGCAGCTTCGCCCCTTCGAACGTTTTGCTGTCCCTTTGAGACGGAGAGTTGAAAGTTCCACTTTTTTTTTTGATAATTATTGATATTAGCTCTCCAGAGAATCTTTCTGCCCTGGTTTGGTTCTGATCGAGCAAAAATCCTAGGACTAGTTTGCAAAGTTTAAAAAAAAAAAAAAAGCAAAATACCCTAAATTTCACCAAGGCTCACAATCGAATCTTTGTGTGCGTTTTGTCCAGCATGAGCCAAGGATTCCAACGACACAAGACACTTGAGCCTGCGACTGACGGTTTAGGAGTAATGAGTAATTTTGTACTTTTGATCACAGTAACGCGCCCGTCAGGCCGACTGGGGTGAGCACTGGTCACACTGTAGGTGGTGTGAGGTCGCTGATCTGTGACTATTCTAACAATTACAATAGGGTTTCAGCGATACGTGCTTGAACTCCTAAAGAACAATATGAGTAAATGATGACAGAATGATCATTTTTGGGAAAATAACTATGAATGGATTGTTTACCCAAAAATGATCATTCTGTCATCATTTACTCATATTGTTCAAGGAGCATTAAAATCCTTCTTATATTCATAATCATAAATGTTCTATACATGAGCCAAACATATTCCAAAGCTATGCCTCTATTTTCAGCCTTTCACTCAAGTATCGTCTGAAAGCATGTCTCATCAGTGACACGAGCTGGTTTTACCAGGTTTGGCTTTAGGCTGTCTTCTGAAGAGATTCACTGTGCCGAGGTCCCCGATATCAGGAGACTGCTTCTGAATGGACACCTGGAGAAACACACAGACAGAAAACATTTGATGTCTGAGTTCATCTGCAATTGAATATTCTTAAATGTTACCTTAATATACGCTGATCCCTCCAAGTCGCTGGGGATCTGCACGTTGAGCGGACAATAATCATCAGGGATTTTCTTATCCAGGTCGATGTCTGTGTTCTTGATGACCTCAAACGTGCCGTGATGGGGGAACAGAGACCCTGAACACCAGCAAACACTTCAGTACTTCACACTACTCTAACATCAAAGAGACATCATTGATAAAATGAGTGCGTTACCAGCGCTGCGGTAGCTGAGATCCCCCAGGATTTTGTCCCCGACTTTGCGCAGCTTCCACTGCGAGCGCAGACGCAGCAGTTCAGAGTTGAAGTCCCGCTGTCTGCGCTGCTCCTGGTTCTCAGCCAGGGACTTGGTGAGTTTCTCTGCTCCTTTAAGCAGCAGCTGGGCTGCCGTGGCCAAAGACTTCTTCTTACTGATCAGCTGGAACACCTGCGGGGTCTAAACAGAGAACACGTGTCACGAGGACATCGAGCGCCGGACGACAGACAGACAGATGGAGCGTGATAGTCCCGCCGTACCTTTGTCATAGCGGGGTCCTGGGACACGGGGTCGAGCGCCATGTACTTCTTCTCTTTGAGCACACTGAGCACATCGTGCAGCACGCACATCTCCGTGAGAGCGCTGCGCAGGTTATTACGCACCGAGTCCCACGGCCACAGTGACGGCTGGAACTTCACCGTACCTGTCAGCGGAGAGCAGCACTTGAGTCGCGAACGAGCACCAACGATGCATTAAAACACCATCCCACATACCCTCGTCCTCCTCCGGTTCAGGTTTGCTCCACGGCTCTCTGCTCTCCCGCTCCGACCCTTCCTCGTCTGAATCGGAGCTCTGGTCGAAGTCTATCCGCTGCGCCAGCTTGGCCAGGTTCTGAGACATGGACAGTGGCGGGACGTACGTCTCCATGCCATCCAGAGACACCTCCTGCACCTGCCGCTCACACGTCGACTCAATGCTGACGCGAACCGCCGGACCTCCAGACATCATGCCGACTGCTGCAGCTCTGCACACAGACACACGACGAAATCCCACATTAAAATACACACAAACACACACACACGTGCTGAACACTTGATGTACGCATCTGAGGGGGGGAACTTTTGACGCTGTGATAACAGAACAGGATTTCTGCAAGTTTTATGAAGGTAAACCTGCTTGAGGCCAAATAAAGAAAATGTAAGTAATAAACTGAAGTGAACAAAATACAACAATATGTTCTCTAAATGTAAATGTCTAAGGAAAACACATCGTTTTGTATTGAACACTTCAGAATTTAAAAATATACACTACCAGTCAGAAGTCTCTTCTGCTCACCAAGCCTGCATTTATTTGATCCAAAGTACAGCAAAAACAGTAACATTTTGAAATATTTGTACTATTTAAAACTGTCTGGATCATTTAACTTTTTTCTATTTTAATATATTTTAAAATGTGATTTATTCATGTGATTTCAAAGCTGAATTTTCATCATCATTACTCCAGTTACATGATCCTTCAGAAAACATTCTAATATTCTGGTTTTCTGTTTAAAAAAATATTTATTATTATTATTATTCTTTTGAAAACAGCTGAGTAGAATTTTTTCAGGGTTCTTTGATGAATAGCATTTACCTAAAATGGAAATCTTTTGTAACATTATAAATATCTTTATCACCACTTTTAATCAGTTTAAAGCATTCTTTTCTACTGACTTCCTTTTGAATGTTATAGTGTATAATGTTACAAAAGCTTTTTATTTCAGATAAATGCTGATCTTTGGCTTTCTATTCATCAAAGAATCCTGAAAAAAATTACTCAACTGTTTTAAATATTGTTGACAATAATGAAAAAGTTTCTTGAGCGGCAAATCAGCATATTAAAATGATTTTTGAATCATGTGACACTGAAGACTGGAGTAATGATGCTGAAAATTCAGATTTGATCGCAGGAAAAAAAATAATTTTAAAATATATTAAAATAGAAAGCAGTTATTTTAAATGGTAAAAATGTTTTACAATATTACTGCTTTTGCTGTATTTTGGATCAAATCAATACAGGTTTGGTGAGCAGAATTGACTTTTTTTCCTTTTAAAAATCTTATTCAAAAACTTGTTTTCTACACAAAACTAGCTTAACTAGATTACAGAAATCACTTCTGATCTCACAGCAATAAATCAATATCCTTCATCAGTATTATAATCTTGTTTTCCAGTGAAAATGTCAATTTTTTTAAAAAAGCAAGACTTCATATCTTCATTCTGCAGCTCAATCACCTTGATTTAAGCATGTTTAGATATTTATATTAGGAAACAAGTCAAACATGCTGACAAATATAATCATTTTTGCAGTGCATGCAACATTTAATGCCGTGATTTAATAAATTTAAGACTTTCTGTTTTGATATAAAGCATTAACTAGAAGGGAGATTTAAGACTTTTAAAGACATTCTTAAGACCCGCAAAAACGTGATCCAGACAGCAAAATAAACAGAAACGCTACTGTATAATGCCCAGAACTGCTGTAATGATGGAGGAAACACATTAATGTTTGAGACACAGCCATTGATACGCGCTTTATACACGCAGAACCACAGCGCACAGGATGATAGGCTGACAGATTTAGTCATGTCAGACATGAAACATTTAAACCGCATACTTACATCTATGAAGTAACTTGATTATCTGTTTCTCTTTCTTTGTTTGTTTGTGTTGCAGTTCTCAAGCTATGAGATTCCGCTCCTTAGTGCTGTACGAACAAGAGCTTGCTCAAATCTCGCGAGACTTGCCGGGGTCAAAGTTGAAACGAGTTTAGGAAATGGTGTTTTTACTTAATTTATTTATGCATTTTATATATATTTACTAGAGTAGTTGCACTTTATCTCTCTCATACGCATTAATTTTTGTTTATGTTTCGTGAATAAATAAATAATTCAAGCCAACAACTCCCGCTGTTCCGCGGGTGGTTTAAATAGCGGAAGTGACGCGGCCGCAGCTTTGAAGGAGCCGTTGGTATTTGTTGACATGGAGTCGATTAAACAAAAGTCTCTCGACGGTCTGCGTGTCTGCGGTGCGCGTACCGTGAAATCCGTCATTGAATTATGATATTGTTAGACAGAAAGCCTCTGTGTGTGAGGAGCTCATTTGTGTGACATGAGGGGAAAAGCTCGTCTGAGACTCAGCCCGAATGAGGAGGCGCAGCTGGTCAGAGAGGAGCTGGACAGGAGGAGGAAACTCCGCTTACAGCAGGTCAGACTCACATCAGCCTGAACTCAGCTCTACTGAGACAAAACGCTGGTGCATTCGTAGTTTTTAAGTTATTTAGTGTTTCAGCTGCAGTTGCCTTCATTTTGCACACAAGGGAACTAGATATTGTGTGCAGTGTGCTATGTATTAGCAGTATGGCATGACTACTTCAAATGAGCTCCACAGCTCTGCTAAATACAGCTATAAGGCTTGAAGATGTTAATATTACAAACATTAACATCATGGTTCTGTGGAAAGCTTTTTATTAATATAGAGACCAGCTATAACTCTAGTAGTGTTCGCTACCAGCAATACTGCTGCTGTTTATGTAATGTGTTCAGATGTGTAATTTAGCACTTATAAATATGTACCAGTGATCTACCAGAGTAGTAGACTGAATGCATGAGATACACTCTGTAGTTTTTTTGTTCTGAAGTAGCTCAAGACTCTACAGTGAGGATGTCAAGCCTGTGTTCTGTCTGTAGTGAATGTGTGTGTTTGTATTACAGGTGCGTGAGCAGGAGCGCTTCATCGCCCGGCAGGTGCGCAGGCAGGTGGAGGAGCGCAGACAGCAACAGCTGCAGATGCTCACAGACTCACTGCAGCTTGAGTGGCAACAGCAGCAAACGCTCAAACTACAGGTCTTATCCACACACTACGAGCACAGCCTGAGATCTGTCGGAGACGGACACCGCAGCGCTCAGGAGAATGTGAGTCAACCAGTGAACTCCACACATGGTTTGACAGGAATGTCTTTAGTGTGATGATCACAAAGAGTCTGCACAAAATATGTAAATGTGCTCACCCTCAGACAATCCTAGATTAGGATGAGTTTGTTTGTTCATCAGATTTGTAGAAACGTGTCATTCCACACGTCTCACCAATGGATCCTTTGCAGTGAATGGGTGCTGTCAGAATTCAAACAGCTGATAAAAACATCGCGATAATCCACAAGTAATCCACACCACTCCAGTCCATCAGTTAACATCTTGACAAGACAAGCCATGCATGTTTGTAAGTGTATTATTGTGGTGTTTTTTTTCAGCTGTTTGTCTCTCATTCTGACGGCACCCATTCACGGCAGATGTCCTGTTTTCGGGTGAACTGTATTTTAAGGTCTGTGTTGTTTGTGTGTGTAGGAGCCTGATCTGGAGGCGTTGGCTCAGAGGACTGTGGAGAGGCAGGAGCGCGCGGAGGAGAGACATCGGGAGGCTCTGCGAGAGCTCAACGCCCGCAGACATGAGGAAGAGCAGCAGCGCTGCCGGTCAGCACATGTTTCTATACATGCTCTGGGTGTGCACCTGTAGCTTGTGTGAAAATAAACAGCATGATCTGAGCCACTAGTGGCTTCACATAGACTTGAAACTGGTGTTTCCTAACATACCTATGTCATGATCATGTGTGAGATGTAATTGATTCTGATAACAGGCACATTGAAGCGCGGAGGAAAGCTCTGGTAGAGGAGAAGAAGAGAGCTGAGAGAGTAGCCAGTCTGCCGCCCCCTCCTCCAAACCCAGTGGAGGTACAGTCTGCTCTCCTCTGCGAGGTCAGCTGCTAGAGAGCTGTCAGCTCATGTCATGACTTTGATGTTTTCTGTCTCAGAGCATTGGGAAGAAGACGCCTCGTCCGCTCAAGTCAGCAGCAGCAGAGCGTTTCTCACTCACACACTGTCACATGACACAAACCGCTGTGGACAGAGAGACCGACACCGAGCAGCAGGTACATGCATGATTCAGGGCTCTGTGCTTGCTTTTCTTAAAAACTTTAAAAAAAAAAAAAATAGGAGCACCTTCTAATTAATAATCAAAAAATCTGATCAAAAATTGACCTTCCCATTACAAGGTGACACAAGGTGATATTTGACTCCTTAAAGTGATTTACAGGGGATTTTTGTTTTTACCTTTTGTAAAGGTCTTGATTAAAAGTATGTCATCTCTTATGTCAGTTTTTTTTATTATATTTTATAAACTAAGCACTGTTTGAATGGAGATGCGCAGCAGCTTTTTATATATAAAAAGCTTTTTTCATAGTTGCACGAAATAGTTTTCAGTCGCCAGTGCAACTGAAATTGTCGCACTATATGAATAATGCCCACATATGAGAGATTGACATGAAAGAAAAATATACTTGGTGTTAGAGCTTCTATATTCCGTATGTATCTCAGTATAGTTATGTATTTGCACTGATTGAAGGGGAAAAGTTACACCATTTCAGAGCAGAGTAGGTTTGAAATGTTTAATGCGAAAATGACACAACAGTAGAATGTAGTTAAATATTACCTAGGCATGTTTCCCACACAGTCACATGTGTATTCTTGTAAAAATTTTTGTCATGTTGCTCTATGTTGATCAGTATTGTTATAATGTGTGTTTGGTGTGGTGTTTCTCAGCTGTGCGCTCAACAGGCCGCAGAGCTGGAGATCCAGCGTTTGGAGGAGCTGCAGCGAGAGGAAGCTTGTGACAGGCAGGAGCGACTGGAGAAAGCGCGACTGAGAGGAAACCACGCGCTGCGGAGAGAGCAGCACACGCAGGTAGAGCTCTGGTTGGTGTCGTCTGATTCACGATGCAGTCGTGTGCGTTTTAATGGGGACTCTGATGCGTTTCTGTCACGTGCATCTGTAGGATCGTGCACGGCTGCTCTCTGAGCTGGAGCGTTTGCAGCAGGCCGATCTTCTGCGTCGCAGACAGGCGGTGAACATCATCCCGGCGCAGATCTTCCAGCCTCTCTATAGACAGGAGGAGCTGCGGGACGAGCAGCAGCGGGAGCTTGAGATCGCCTTTCAGGACGCGTACACAGAGGAGCGCAGTATGTCCTCTCACTTCACTGCAGCTCTCCAACACACGAATACACATGTTCCTCAGAATAGAAGGGGAAACTTTAAGTGGCGTCACTATTGCTATAGATTATGCATGAATAGACTAATAACACATTAAACTAGAGTGTGATTTTTATGTTATGTTAATGAGCTCTTCTGCATTTGTTATTTGTCGTCTGTCTGTCATGTGATCTTCTCCAGAGGTCAAAGGTGACTTAATGCTGCAGCTGGTACCCGAACCTCTTCCCTCTTTGTCTGCTGCTAGTCATGATGAGGAGCTGGATGTGACCCTTGACCCTGAATGTGCACCTGAAGGAGAAGAGCCTGAGACGCCAGTCACTGAAACTCCAGGTGGGCAGCCAATCAGAGAGTGCCATGTCACTGGATGGGACTGCAGTAGAGATTGAAATTTCAGTGATGTTCTCCGTTATGTTTCGGCAGCATCTCCTCCGGCTGACTCGGGCAGACGGGCTCTGACCAGACTGCTGGAGCGCATCAGGAGGCAGAGAGATCAGAGGACCCGTCAGCAGACCGCTGACACGCCGGTGACGTCATATGACGGAGATGCTGAGGAGCAAGCCTTGAGTGTTGAAACAGGATCTTTAA
This sequence comes from Labeo catla, assembly GCA_012976165.1. Taxonomy (NCBI): domain Eukaryota; kingdom Metazoa; phylum Chordata; class Actinopteri; order Cypriniformes; family Cyprinidae; genus Labeo; species Labeo catla. Next base: position 111,855 of record VONZ01001264.1, on the reverse strand, counting down.
GCAGCCAGGAAAAAGCATCAGGAGGCAGTTCAGAGGAGCAGACACCCAGCACAACGCACACTGAGGAGGGTAAGCATTCAACTTTTACAATCAAACTGCTATTAGGGACTCTTAAGATGATCTCCAATCTGATCTTGTTCCTCAGCTCCTGATGTAAGTGATGAAGCTGTTGTGGCTGGAACGCTGCTGCCACCGGAGGAACGAGTCCATCTGATGCCAGAGAGCGAGAGGAGGGCACACGTGGACCAGCCAACCCATGTGAGTTAGAACATCACTGTCTGTGTGGATTATATGGGACACGTGGCACTAATAATTCTCCTGTCCTCAAACAAACATGCAACATTTAAGCGGCTGAGCTGTGATGAGACTCTACTGTACCTGAGGTGCTTGTGAAACACACTTGCATTCTGTGAAGGCATCTACACTTGATCTGAGCTCAGATGTCAGAGACCTCATGAGGACGCCAGCATGCTCTGATATCGCACTTATTATATGGATACTTTCCAGATTAAAAATATATATGGAGAAGCAATATTGATTTGAGTTTAGACCAGTTAATTTTTTTTATCTTTTACATTCTTTTAACCTCTGTTAAAGAAACATTTCCTAGCAATAAATAAAGTCTCTGGACAACACAAAGTAATATGAATGCTAAAGGCCCTTTTTACCACAATTGGTAGTGGTTTGGGTACAAGGTGCTGTCTCCCATTCTAACTGTGTGTGTGTGTGTGTGTGTGTGTGTGTGTGTGTGTGTATGAATAGCCTTATAGAACTTATGGTTCTGATGAAATGACATCCATTTGAAGATGTTGTGAAACACACACACACACACACGTGTGTAACTGCACATGAGCTATTTAACAACAGCTTTGAATGTCACTCCTCCAGTCAGAGCCAGAAACTATGGGTTTGCTGTTGATCACAGTTTTATTTTTTGGTTTTTTTTTGTTTTTTTTTTTGTTTTTCTCTCTTTTAATCTGTCGAGACACATTGCTCTTGGTTCCTTGTCTTTGTGGTTTGTTCCAGCTCTAACATCATCTTGATTGACCTCCTCTCCAGGTGGAGGCACTTTTGAGACAGCAGCAGGAGCAGTTGGCTTTGCTGGAGGAGCTGGAAGAGAAACGGCGTGAGCTTGAGCAGCGCTTGAGAGACACTCAACAGACCAGCAGGACACTGCAGGAAGCTGCTCAGAGGCATGCTGGGATTGAAGAGGGCACAGCACTTCCTGAACCGCCTGCAGAGGTGCAATCTTTCAGACCAAACCAATCATAAACGACATGCTGTTGAAACCTTAAATCAGTAATTTTTTCAATGTGCAGCAGTAACATTAAGTTAGTAATGCTTACCTTTCTGTAAAAATGTGTATTTACCTGTAAACTTTGAAAATATTGTGATAAAGACATTAATGTTCTTTTTAAAGGGATAGTAAGTAAAGACAGTGGTCATTTTATGTGAACTCTTTAACTAGACTTTGTGTGTGTGCAGGTTCGGCCGGATGTCACACACACGTTGAGACTCCATCAGTACCAGCAGAGGCTCCTGGAGCAGAACAGGTCAGACTGCAAGACACACTGCAGTAGTGTTGTTTTTGGTGGCCTGTTTTCATTTTAGTTTTAGTCTAGTCTTTGTGTGAAGCTGTCATTTTAGTTTTTATTAGGTTTAGTCACGTTCATACTCTTTAGTCTCATCAAGTTTCAGTCGACTAAAAGTCTGAGCATTTTAGTCTTATTTTAGTCAGAATTATCCATGACTATTTTCGTCTAGTTTTAGTCGACAAAAACTGATGACATTTTAGTCCATGAAAATTCTATTTTAGTCTGACAAAACTAGCTACAGTATTTGGCCAACAAGGGATGCTTAGCAAAATGTAATACATTATATATTACTAGTTACTGTCTTTTGACAAGAATTAGTTACATTACAATATTACGGTCTCTGAATTGTAATGCCTTACACTACTTTTGAGTTACTTTCACCAAAATATCCACAGAAGTATGACTAGGCATTATAAAATACCAAAATGTAGTTTACTGCAGCTCATTATGCATCCTGTGGAGGGTAATGAGGTAGGTCTATATAGCATAAAATTATAAAATCATATTTAGATAGGCTACCGGTATGTAGGTCTACATTAACGTTATGGTTTAGGTTAAACACAGGTAAGCACAAAATTATTACATTTATAAATAATGCCGGTAAATAAAGTGAAATGTTGTAATGTACAAACAATAAACACAATACCTATAGACTATTTTGAACGGTTTTCGGAACAAAACAAGAATAAAATATATAAGTTGCTAAACAAGCCAAAACAAATTAGGCTAATTTAAAGCGAAACTGAAAGCAAACGCGTTGTTCTCACGCAGCCTACCTCTCTCATTCGGCATGAACCCAATTAAATGTGTCCATATTCGCGATGTATTTGAATGCTAAACTATTATTTATTAGTAAACCAAGCCTTGTACTTAATGCGTGTAAAAACATCTTCACATGAGCAAATATGAGTTTGGCCCGACCTTAGGCTGAACGACACGGATTACACGACGCAGAACGCAATATTTGAATTAATCAGTGTACATGTTTGTTGACTGTATGTGTGTGCGTGAGGCGCCGGCGCAATTGAACAGCGGAAACAAATAACAAAAAAATACTCATTTTTAGTCCTACAGATCATTCGAAATTGCAGTGTGTTTACTTTTATTTCTGTCATCTCCTTTTTCTTTCTGTGAACTTTCGACGAGCGCTGCGCCACACAAACCAGACTTAGCAGCATATGTCACTCAGTCTTTTCGTTTGAATCTGTTAATTATAATTCATTAGTAATGCATTATATTACTATTACTAAACAAAACGAAATAACGTTATGACTTTTCGTTTCGTCTCGTTTTGATCAACGAAAATGAGACATTTTAGCATAGTTTTTAATTTGTAAATCACATTTAGTCTCGTTTTTATTCGTCAACAATATTGCATTATACTATTAATTTATAGTCATCGTCACATGACCAGCATTTACGTTGCGTCTTGTCTCGTTTTCGTCACGTGATAAAGGCTCGTTGACGACGATATTTAGTCATAATTTTCGTTGACGAAAGCAACACTACACTGCAGCAGTAATGCATCCGAAGTGTCACATGTGTGACGCATGTGCTCTTCTCCACAGGCTTCATAAGAAGTGTGTAGAGGAAGCTCGTCGACGGCTGGAGGAGTATCAGCATACTCTGAAATTACGATACGCCATGGGCAGCACATCAGCAGCGCCACAGCAGACTTCTTTTCCTCCGGAGACACAATTTGACCACCGCTCTGCACCTCCTCTCCATCTCATCCCGAATCCTAATGTTCTCCATCCAGAAAAAGCACCTGTTAGTCAGTTTCCATCTCGCCCTGCTCCGTCACAGGTCAGTGCTCATCTCCATCACACTGCCGCTCTCGTCATTCACCAACCTCACAGCCACTGTTTTCCACAGCAGCCTTGCGTCAGCCTGCCGAACCCCTCTGGCTCTGATTCCAGCTGCCTATCAGTTCTCTCAGAAAGGTCACCACAGGATGGACAGGAAGATGGAGTTTCTGAGCAGGACCGGCTTCCTCTTCCTCCCCCTTCTGTGGTTCTGGAGCTCCTGCGCAGTCGGCAGCATCGTGCAATGCCACGACCTGCTGAGGTCAGTGGATCAGTGATGGTGCCTTCCTTCGGTTCTGCCGGTCCAGTGCGGCCCATGACGCTGCTTCAGAACGAGGCACAGCAGGAGCAGCCGTCTGTGGAGGTGGACAGACAGGAGATGAGAAGACAGAGAGACATCCTGCAGGCTCTGATCACAGCAGACCGACAGGTAAATCTTACTTGACCAGCCAACCACAGGACACATCTATTTTCATGTTTGTTTCCACCAAGCGCAAGGAGTATGAAATAAAAACTATACAGTCAATAAGGCCTCAACTCTTGTTAAAGAAATAATTCACCCGCAAAATTAAAGGGTTAGTTCACCATTAGCCAATAATTTACTCACTCTCAAACCATGCCAAGTGTATATGACTTCCTTTTTTAAGATGAATACAGTTGGAGTTATATTAAAAAATTATCCTGGCTTTCTAACCTTTATAATGGCGGTGGGTGTTTCTCTTCATCAGTCCAAATCAAGTCCAATAAAGTGCATCCATCCATAATAAAAAGTGCCTCACACGGCTCCGGGGGGTGAATAAAGGCCTCCTGTAGCGAATCAATGTGTTTTTGTAATAAAAATATCCATATTTAAACCATATTTAAACTTTAGCTTCTTTTGCTCCTGTAAACAAATGTTGGTCTTCACGAGAGCAGCGTCCATCTGCCCGGAACAGATTGCATGTATGACAGTTAGCATTAGCTACAGAAAGTGATTTATGTTTTAAATAAGGATATTTTTCTTTCAAAAATGCATCAGTTCACCACAGGAGGCCTTTATTCACCCTCCGGAGCCATGTGAGAGACAGTGTTTCACAAAACTGTACATCACATCATTGCCTCTTTCAGTAAAGCACTGTTCCTCCGGCAGGGTTCTGGGTTGAGCTCTAGTGATGTTCAGACACACCGGATGACTTTGAACTCTCTGCTAAATGCCAATGAGGAAGGTAACAGCCAGACCGAACCCTCGACAGCACCCAGTCAGCGGGACAGAGCCGCTATCGCCACAGCAGTCCTCTCAGATGGTAAATTCAGTGCTCTCAGACGCACACAGAGGCCTGGGTGATGATACAGTTTTCACTAATTAGATTCTGATTCATGTGCTCTTGATTCCATTCTGATGTCAGTTCTGATATCACTTCTCAGCCAATCAGATTCAAGGACTAGAAAGATGTTAATGCATCAACAAACAGCTAAAAGGTCTTGGGAAGTGATATTGGTTCATGAAACGGAGGAATTATTCAAATTAATTGGGAAAAAAAAAAAAAAAAAGTACTGTAATGCACACTAAAGGTGCTGGATGTGTGTTGTAGACTGTGTACATGATCCAGCCCCAGTGCATCGTGGGAGAGTGAGGCCACCCGTGTCTCGTCCACCTGCCCGTTTGGCCTTCTTACGGCAGATGGAGCAGCATGAACTCAGTGCTATACAGGAAGTGGACACTCCAGTCAACATCAGTCTGGACACAGGTACACAAACTCACCTGAGCTCCAGCACACACCTCATATTATCCTCATTCAGGGCGTGTCTGACCTCATGTGACGTCTCTTTGCTCTTGCTCTGCTCCTGCAGAGCTCCAGTCTGTTGATGTGAGTGAATCCAGCAGTGTGTCTCTCCCCGCCGTCTCCTCTGAAGACACTCACAGCGTGAGTCAGGGGTCGCAGGGCACGGGCAGAATCAGCCGCATGTCCTGGAGAGAGACGCTCCTGCGTGACGCAACATCCTCAGCTAGTATGAAACGGCACATTTACTGCAGCTCTGCTTTGGAGCCCACTATGTCGTTTGTGTTTTGATAGGAGAAACAAAGCTGATGAAACTATTGCAGATGGTTATTTCTGCTTTAACTGTTCTCGTCCTGTTTACTCCTTAGGTCTGTCCAGCATGAATCACAAGCAAGAGGTAAGACAGTGTCTCACTGATGGTAATCTGATCACGTGATGCACACGGCCTCACTGATGGCTCATCTGAGATCCACAGGTGTGTGGATCAGTGATGAAAACTAGCCAAATCTGAGCGTGCCATCACCAGTGATTATGCCAAGAGAAGCTGATTGTGTGTGCGTGCTTGGTAGTGTGTGCGTGCTTGATAGTGTGTGCGTGCTTGATAGTGTGTGTGTTCATGTATATGCCTGAGCAATGATGAGAGTGTTTTGCACCTGAAGTACATGCAAATAACATGTGTATTGTAATGAAGGTCTCTACACTTGAACTGAGCTCAGGTGAAGCATTTCAGTGTGTGTTTGACCAATCACACTGTGTGAAACTGTTCTTTGTGTTTGTTTGCTAGTGCTTTGGAGCTGTTGATCCAGACTATCTCTCGTCCACTACGATCTCAACAGGAAGCTATTCCACTAGTGACCATGAGCCCAGTTATGCTGTTTCAGGTGTGTTTAATCATTTACGTTTACAGTTTGTTCTGGAGCGTGAGCGTCTGCCTCTGTCCCGTATGAGGGTGTGTTTCTGGATCAGAGCTCACATCTGCATCTCTTTCTCGGATGCATCTCATCTTTGCATAGAGCCTGACGTGTGCGACCCATCACCCAGATCCGGTTCCGGTCACACGACTGCTGACCAGGAACAGGAAGTGAGAGACTCTGTGCAGCAGATCATAGATAAATACAGCAAGGAGCTGAACGCTTCACTGAGACACACAGGAGTGACATCAGGTAAACGTGTCATTGGTACATTTAACGTATCAGACGAGTGCAGGAAGCACAGGCGCTCACGTGTGATGTGTGCAGGTGCGGTGAACACTAGCTCAGAGTCTCAGTCCTGGTCCAGTGTGCTTCAGGAGGAGTGTTCGCTACATGATGGAGACTCTCTGAGTTCAGCTGCGGCTCTGTCCAGCACCCAGCTCTCAGGTGACTCCACTTCCTCTGCCCTTTGACCTCCAGTTCCATTTGCTAGCCACATAGACACGCTGGTTTTAAATGATCATTAGGGGTTCAAGCATGTAGCGCAGAAATCCTATTGTAATCGTTAGAGTGGCGAAGGAGCAGCGATCTCCATATAAACTGATTGTGCAGACCAAACTGTAAGTCATAGAGACTTGAAACTTGGAGGGACAGTAGTACTCACACCACCTACAATGTGACAGAGCCTTGCCCAAATTGACCTGACGGGGGCGCTACAGTGATCAAAAGTACGAAATCGTTTATGACTTGTATATTGTATGTTTTATACTTGGGATTTTTTTTGAAAAACCTACTTGTGCCAACTAGTCTTAGGTTTTTCGCCAGATCGGACATGGTGGAACTATAAGAGAGAAAAAAAAAAATAAATAAATAAAAATGAAAATTCAACATGAAAATTGCTGTCTTGGTCCAAAATGTCAGAAGTGTTTATAACGACATTTGCATATCTCCAAAAAAGCACGGCTCCCACTGGCCGATGAAGTTTGAGCACCCATTAGACTAGGTTAACAGAGGCGATCGGAAAGAAACTCAATGGGCCTGTTTGACTCGAGACCCTAAAGAGCTGTGAGAGATTTCAAAGAAATCAGCCACTGGGGACAACATTGCATTTTCAAGGGCATAAACGATTGTACATTGTGTGGTTTTTGCACATACACACAATATTTGTATCGTATGGTAGAACTCCTCATTCTGGACAATTCTAGAACCACTGCTGTCAATCATTTGTTGAACGATCGAGATGTAAAAACACAACTTTTGTAAACTAGTCCTAGGTTTTTCGTTCATCCTAGAAAAAACACTGCAGTACAATTCTCTGGACTCTCTAGGTCAATAATTATCAAAAAGAAATTTACCCCTTTGGGAAGCTAAAGGCCCGTTTAGAAAGAGAGCCAAATTTACCCAAAATTCTATAAAGCCTAAAGGAAAAGTTCACCTGCTGAGCACATGCGACAGTTTTAAGGATCAGACCACAGCTGGCGCTATAACTGTCATAAACATTATTGGTGCAGTGTGTAACTTTTTTGCGAACTGCAACCAACAGCTCAGTTTACCGCTCACACCTCCCTTTATTACACATTGCACCTTTAAAAAAAAAAAACATGTTTCTATGATGAATTACCTGGATTTGCCAAAATTGCTTTTTTAAATAATTGATTTAGGTGGTTACAGGGTTGCTAAATGTCTTTTTTTTTTTTTTTTTTTTTTTTTTCATATGTGCTTAAATGCCTTAAAGCGCTTGAACCCCAGTAACTGCTGCTTGCAGCTATATTACTTGCAATTGTTCACTTAATAAATTAATTCATGACATATACAGGTGCAACCAATTGTCTCACAACAGGAAAAGCGAGTTGCTAAAAACAAGCACTACAGGAAGCACCAAACTTGACGATGGTTAAGCAAAATTGTTGAAAACTCATACATTTATGTGACAATTGCTTATCACTTTAGACTAATAGATAACACTGCACCTAAACTAATGTGGTGTGGCCAGTGTTGAGAGACGGCAACACAAAATACAGATGCAGTTTGGCATCATGTGATCAGTTTGAATTGGTATTTGTGTATCCACATAAAAGCATACTTTGGGCTGAAGGGTCTTATTCTTTCTCCAGGTGTTTTCCAGCCGCTACAGCCCCGTCCAGACATTGACTCCTCGTCTTCATCATCATCATCTAGAAATGCAGTGCGAGATGATCAGAGCCCTAGAGCACAGGTACTGTGTGTGATATTATTATTATTATTATTATTATTATTTATTATTATTTTTTTTAATTCTCATGATTCTGTTCTCTTGCACGTTTTCATGCTAATCTCTGCTCAATCACATCAGGGCTGGAGTGAGACTGTAAACCGGCTCCTTGAACGCCTGTCCGATCAGTTATCCATCAGACAAAGCGAGCAGGGTCACGGCGCCACGCCTGCTGAAACGCCCCATCTGTCGTCCTCAGTGAGTCACGATGAAGGCAGACACCTGAACGAGTCACTGCCGTCCTCTCCCATCATGAGGCAGAGCTGGGCCGGTCCCGTCTCAAACTCACAGCCAGACGAAAGCATATATTCGAGTGTTGAAGATCAGTCAGCATCTCATCAGTTTGACGGCTGTGAGTCTGTTTTGAGCCGGGTGATTGGTAAAGCGTCAGATATTGGATCGTCTCAGGTGTTTGATCAGAGCAGCGTCCTCGTCGATGGGCTGGAGGAAGTGACTCAGAGCACAGGTAATGATGGGGGCTTCGGTGTGTGGGTCTGCGCTGTGTTTTATTGATCTGATTGATGTGTTTGTGTTTGTTTAGCTGCAGAAGTGCTGCACTTCAGTCCGGTCAGATCATCACTCCAGCCGTCTACATCACAGATGATGACACCTGATGTTCTGACTGACGCCCCACACGGTAAATGACAAACACCACAGTCCTTATGATGCAGAGTGGTGAAGATGTTCCTCAGATAATCCTGCATTATATACCACAGTGTTAACTATTACAGTGGATTAAAGGCAGTGCTCTGTTGATTATTCAAGCAAGTCTGCTGCTTTTGTTCTTGAGCTAAACAACAGTAATTATTAGTGTTAATAATACGCCAAAAATAAATTGTCAGTTTCAGAAACAGTGCACCACTGGAGAACTGCTAAATGTCAGTTTCGGTCATTGTTTCATGCACACAACATAGATCGGCTTCAACATGCTGCATGGATGCTAGTGTTGGATTAACAATATAAATTTTGCTCTTTTAATCTTCTTTTTAATGAACAGGTCTTTTTAGCCTGTGCTGTTTTCAGCTGAGCGTAAACAAACCTTCAACATTTTGTAGTTCCTTTTTACTAGTTATAGCATGAAATAATCATGAATAAACATCAGAAGGTGTTGAAAGAAAAAAAACTACTTACTGAAGTGAATTGTTTCATAATTAATCAATCAGTGTTTCAACCACAGAAAGACGTCAGAAGAGCTTGAGATCAGTGTTGTCATGTAACATCACATTTACCTCAGGAAAGACATTTAGTGTCTAAACTTCATAGTTAGCAAGCAAACAATTCAAGAGAGGAGCGTTTTGATAAATGAATGCACTTTATTACATACTCATTACATTTTTTTACTAAATCTGTTATTGATGTCTAATTTAATTAAATAAATAAATCCTGTCATGTAAACAAGAAAAAGTGGAGACAATTATATAATTTAAAAGTTGATATAAAAATGGCATTATGTGCAATCTGAATAATATAGCTCACTTTTTATGAGTGTTCATTTATTTAAATGTGCTAATTGATTATTAAACTTGTTTTTGGCTAAACGAAAACTTTTTAATTTTGGTTTTAGTAAAAATATCTTGGTGCATCACTAGTGATCACTCATTATATCTCAAATGCAGTGTTGTATCATGAGACCAGTATTTCAGCTCTGATGCAGCATTTCAGTTGTGTAAAACGTGCACATTATTATGCTGCAGGAACTGCTTGTGTTTCCTGTAGGAAGTTTAATTCGTTATTGTTGTAATGTTTAGTGGAGCTGATGTATGTTTTGTTTTACTGTAGATGATGCATCAGATTTGTTTCTTCCTCTGCCCTCTGATGTCACCACCAATGAGACTGCAGACTGTTCGACGGCTCTTTGCGTCCCGCTGGAAGCAGAACCGTGTGGCTCGAATGTTGCCGATGCCTCTGATTGGCTGGAGCCGACAGATCAGTCCCTTCCGTCCCTGCAGCATCTCAGAGCCGACACGCTGCTCCAGTCCCAGTCAGAGCTGCAGATATCCATGGATACGCTCTCTCTTACCCACGAGTCCCTCTGTGAAACTGACACTGTGGCTCCTCCCACTGCTGCAGATGTGAGCCTCATGCCATGCTCCCCTTTCAAGGAAGACTGCCTTGACCTCGTACCCCAGCTGCCCTCACAGGAAGTGAGCTCACACCCAGAGCCGGTCAACGCTGAGACGCCACAGCAGTCAGCTGGAGGAAGAAACGCGCTGACCGAGCTCATAGAACGAGCACAGGTGAAGTTTCACATTTAACAAAACGCCTCACTGTAACATGATGGTGTTTACTCTGTGACAATTCAACACAGTTATGTCTAATGTCAGCTTTGTGCTGTAGATGACCTGCTTCTGTTTAAACACCTGTCAGAATCACACCCGTGTTCACATGAGCACATAAGATGATTCCTCTTAACCCCTTCAAACAGTTTTTACATGATGTTTAGGTTTGCTACTTTCTCTTAAAGGGACCGTTTACATGAGATGTATAATGTATAAGTGTCTGAAGCTATGCAGAACACGAACGGTCTCTAGTGAGGAGCATGAGTCAGGTGATCCTGAGTTTATTTGAGTTTGGGCCGTTACGAGCGTCACGTGCTGAGCTGTTAATCACATGACTGTGGTTGTGTCTCTGGTTAGGTGGCGGGTGACGTGAAGGGCATTCTGGAGGAATCCACCATCTCCTTCATCAGTATTCCAGAGTCGACACTACAGGATCCTGAGCTTACCCTCATGCAGACTCCAGACACAGGAAGTGCTGCACAGGAAGTGGAATCTGAGGGCTGTGAGGTAAGGGTATGTGTGTGCAGATGTGTACTGCTGCTTCATGTGTGTCATTCAGAGCTAATGGGTCCTGTCTCTCGTAGGGCCAATCACAGTGCCGTATGGATGACAGCCAATCAGAGCGGCCTGAGGCGTCACTCTCTCACGGTGGTGAGTGAACCCGCTGCTCTGACTCACGCAGGTGTATTAGTATTGAGTGTTAGTGTGAGTGTCACGTGACTGTGTGTTGCAGTGATGCTGCTGGAGTTTCAGAGCTCATCTGCTCAGCAGCAGCGCCTGCGGGATCGTCTCGCGCAGAGATCAGCGCACAGAGCTGCCCAGATCAGAGCCAGACACGCGGCGTCTGGAAAAACCACGCCGCTCCAGAAAATGTCCAGAGGCACAGGACGCACAGATCCCAAAACACACACAGGTAATGGGAGTCCTGCTCATCACGTCATAGTGATTTGCTTGATGGGAGTCATATTTAGCTCTGTTTACAGTTTAAAGGAGTAGTTCACTTCCAGAAAAAAAAAATGTACAGATTATGTATTCGCCCTGTTGTCATCCAAAATGTTAATGCCTTTCTTTCTTCAGTCAATAAGAAATTGTTTTTTGAGGAGAACATTTCAGGAATTATCTGTTGTAGTGAATTTTGCTTTCGCCAACCTAGGGAGGCAAAATAGTGTAGCGATGGGTGCTCATGTCACAGATGACGTTATGATTGTTGGATCCACGTGTCAATTAATGTGTGGTTATGAGTACATCACATAAGAAAGATTGGTGGGATCTCTAACCTGTAGAACCTCTTCTGTTTTATCAACACAAGAAAGACGCAAGTTGTAATAAAATAAATTTTATTAACAAAAGATAGACAAGAGTAATCAACTACTAAATGAATACCATTAATGAAAAAGGAATAAAGTGCATAAAATGCAAGTGATTATGTTGGGTGTTACTATGTCAGAGCTACATTATCTGGAAAGATAAACTGTTGCTACTCTGAAACAAATAAAGTGAAGAACCTTATTATGCATCAAACAAATACGTGTAAGATTTATCAGCTGCAATCAGCTATATAATATCTAATGTAAATTAGAAAATCATATACATCATATCATGTGGAAATTATACTTACGTTCGCTGTGGTTGAGTAAGCAGTCCGGTGGCGGTGACTTCTTCCACTGGTTGGGCTGGTGGCAGTACGGTGGAGAAAGGAGCAGGAATCCGTTTCGACAGCTTTGAAGATGAAGCGCTGTAGGATGCTGATCTTCTGGAGCACCAAAGGGTCCTGAGATCTGGAACATGCAGATGTGGCCCTGGAGTAGGTGCTGAAGGTCCTTAGCTTGGAACACACAAGCAAAAGTACCTGAAGTGAAGGTTTGCTCGCTGGAGCTTAACCTTGTTGCAAATGTCTGTGTCTTCTGCCTTTATGGGCTAGAGACTGGGTCAATCCGCTTATTGACCCAGATTACACAGAGTATGCATGTGCATCGCAGAGTTAAACAAGATGAGGTAAAAAGTATATCATATTATTTATTTATTTATTTTTTTAAGTGGCCGATCGATTCGCTAGATAAGACCCTTCTTCGACTGGGATCATTTAGAGCCTTTGAAGCTGCATTTAAACTGCATTTGGAAGTTCAAACTCAGGGGGACCATAGAAGTCCATTATACAGAGATTTTCCTCAATAAACATAATTTCTTTACAACTGAAGAAAGAAAGACATGAACATCTTGGATGACAAGGGGTGAGTATATTTATCTGTACATTTTTGTTCTGGAAGTGGACTTCTCCTTTAATGCAGATTAAAGGTGGCACGAATGCATTTACACTGAATAAAGAATGTTATGAAAATGACTTAAAATGAGTTTAAGTTTGAATATTTAATTATGACATTAAATTGGAAAAAAAAAAAGCATTTACGTGAAATTAAAACTGCCCATAGGAGGTGGTAAGTCATTCTTAATGAGTCATTGGGTGAGCGTTCATTAAAATGGTTTATTCAGAACGTGGCTTCATTTAGTAACAGGCACCATTGTGTTTCTCAGAGATGCAAAACAGTATGTGTTTTATTTATTTATGTAAGTCGATATGACATTTGCAGTTTGAATTTCAGGGCATTTTTACAGCTTTAAAGTAGATCAACACAGTGAAAGCATGAAGAAAGGTGTGTTTTTGATTTGTTGCAGTGAGTGACTGATTATTGTAGATGATACTTATCTGAATGCACACGTGACACACAATGACTTACACGTATGCTTACAGCGAACAGACTGAAGAGCGTGGCTGAGGTGCGGATCTGCACTGATGAACACAGACGCTGTGAGGAGACGGCGATGTACCGCCGCACACAGAGGTACCTGCGTCTCATTAGCACGAACCTTAGCCTGCACTCTAGTTTAGATGTTACTGCTCCGCATCTTTGACCATTAGATGTTACAGAGCAGATGGAACGATATTTAGATGACATCTCATGAAAACAGTATTGCAGTAATGGCTGAACTTCCTTTCAGATTGTACAATCAGTTAGAAGAGGTCAAACAGAGGAAGGAGCTGCGGAGCCGTCAGGAATCGTACGCTAAGAACCGGGAGAAGGCCAGAGACTTCCAGAGGGTGAGACGCTTGAGCAAGACATTGAAGAAACACAGAGACGTACATAACGCAGCATACTCACGGTCTTGTGACTGGATGAGTCTCGCGCTAAAACATGTTCCACCCCAAAATCAGCTTCAGGCCAAACATTGTAATGGTTTGGTCACATTGACCCTTACACAGGAAGATTCCTCAGGTGAAATAGTCCAGATGTCTGCAAGATTCCCATCAAAATGACTGATTTCCCTCAGGTTACAGTCACACATGAATTGGCTGCCAAACCAAGCAAATGACTGCAGCTCAAAGCTGTGAGATCTGAGTTGGGGTTCACACACACTTCACATTTACCTCACAATGACCTCGACTTTTCATTTCTGCTTCTGGGTTGAATTATAACTATTTAGCATGATCCTTGAATGTTGTACAGATATGGACGTTCTGAGATGTGTGATGTGTCTCCTTATCTTTTGTAGAAGACGCTGGAGAAACTGAGGGCCAAACTGAACCGCTGATGTTCGGATGGAGGTTCATTGCTGCTGTTTATTAGTTTTAGATTTTAAAGTGTCAAGCTCTTTTATTTGTATGTCTGTATGTTGTGTATTTTAAGTAAAATGTTATTTTAATTTAACTGAGTCACCAGTGTGATTGTGAATGAGGAGATGTGCTGAAAACCTACCTTACATAAGCAGGGACTTTAATGACATCCATTTCTAACTACAAGCACATTTAATATAGAGTTGGTCCTTGTTTTGCAGCTATAGCAGCTTCCAGTCTTCTGGAAGGATTTCCTCAGTTTTGGAGAGTTTCTGTGGTATTTTTGCTAATCCAGTAGAGCATTTGTGAGGTCAGACACTGAGAAACAGGTCTTCTCTTCCAACATCAATCTATGTTTCTGTTCATCGTGTTTTTTGGGATTGAGGTCAGCCAACCATTACTTTATGGAGCTTGCTTTGTGCAGTGAGGCTCAGTCATGACGGAACAGAAATGAGCCGTCTCCAAACTGAGAGAAGCACGTAGTGTTTCTAAAATGTCTTGGTATGATTGCCCTTCACAGGAAATAAAGGCCTGAGCCCAACTCCTGAAAAACAGCCCCATACCCAGTGAAGGAGTATGTCACAAGCTGTTTTACGGACAGTATAAATGCTTAGAGAGAATATTTAAAGTTTTTAAGTCCATTATTTGTAGCGGGCCAGCCACCCAATAATTCAGAGACAAAAAAAAAAAAAGAAAACTCAAATAGCTGTGGTGCAGTAACACAGCATCTTAGAACAATTTTTGTTCTTTGTTTAGGTCATAATTTTAAACATTCTATAGTTAACTGAAAGTTTGAAGAGTAAAAGAATGAAAACTACAGTGTACATAAATAGCATTTGAAAAGTATGTGGGGAAAATGTTCATTGTAAAACAAAAAAAAAAAAAAGTGTCTTTCACAGTTTCAGAAGGGAATTTAGTACTTTTATTAAACATAAATGCCTGAGAACCCACTATATATATATATATATACACACACTTCCAGCTGTTTGTGGTATTTATGACCTTATATGTCAGTCCTTTAAACTGGAGACATTTATTAACAGCCTTCCGAGACGACTTTTTCACATTTGCTAAAACTCTAAACCAAATTCTCAATAGCCTAAACCAATTTGTCAAATAAATCAGTCTTTCTGCAAAACCTTAAACCGGTTTAGACACTGTTTGCAGGTCTCATGCACTCTTTTTGCAAAACTCTAAACACATTCTCACTCACTAAGACACAGTTTGCTCTGTGACGAACTTCTGACACAAAACCCTAAACACAAGAAAGGAAAAGTTAAGCACAACTGCAACACGGCTGTAATCATTTACACAATAATCCGAACTTTTTCACACTTGTTTCTAAATATTTAAATATAGAACATATAAGCCAGTTCAAAGTGCAAATATATTTTCACACGTACGTTTGGTAAATATACCAAAAAAAAGGAAAAATGCACACATGTATGTATAGATAGATAGATAGATAGACACGTACACATATGTATGTGAGTGTATGTTTATGTATCTTTTTTATTGCAAAATAATTACTATACACAGTAAACATCCTTTTTTAGTAACTACATGCACTGAACACTGTTCTCCTTTTTTTGATGTAGTGTCTAATGATTTAAAAGCTTTGTTTGATTTTGAGTACAGCTGAAATGGTTTTGAAGCGATTGTTTGATTTTTGTCAGAAGTCAGGGTTTCTGTGAATTTAGTTGGAACATTTGGATTTGTGTTTAAGGTTTTGATAAAATGAGTGATGGTTTCCAAAAATATGTTGTAGCATTTCAGAAAAACTGTAAAAACATAAACATCATAAAAACCATTTTAAGCGATCAGGAAAGAAGCATTCTAATTGTTCAGCGAATGGTTACTGACACGTTTCTTTCTAGTAACTCCATGGTACTTTACCTGCTGACCGGCACGACTTTGCACCCAGTTTAACGCGCAGACCCTCTGTAGTATGTAAAAGCAGGTGTAGTTGGTGTAGTTTTCTTTTCCACTAACAAACCTTTTTTTTTTGGAGTAGGTGGAAGTTTCTCAATAATTCATTTATTCATGCAATATATTAGAGCTTTAATCTCATAACTTTGACTTTATTCTAAAAATATTATGGTACTAAAACACTGCCATATTTACTCAAATGCTTAATTGCTTTCATTCTTTTGGCAAATTCATCCACGATGTCCTTGGTGTTTAATTTAAGACTTTGTGTATTTTCAGTGGAAAGAATATCTCCTTTTGATAGTCTTTTCATACAAGAATTAAATGTTTTTGTATTTGGGCCCAGGGCTGACATAATAAGCCACTGATTTTTGTTCATTATTATTTAATTTGGCCACAGCAATTCAGCATTCGCACATAATTTAAAAAATAAAATAAAATAATGCAGTTCTACAGCAGCAACACCAAATAACAAATGCACACAATAAATTACTGAGCCCTGCACATGACATGCAGATCGATCGATCTATCTATCTATCATGGCCACAAATTAAGAATATGTTCCCTCATTTTAATTAAAAGTTCCCCCTTGAAGGGCCCCCAGTCAGCCCAGACGCATATGCACCTGCATACCCCTGCTTTAGCTGTTTGGAAAGAGAGTCATAAAGGTTGAAAAAAAATGTTATTGCAGTTTAGTACAAATCTAAAGCAACACTGGTCAATTGATATTTATGATTACAAGCTGCAGTTATCAGGTCAGTAACTATTTTATTCTGTGTGTTTTCATTTTAATGACTGTTAGAGTGGACTTCTGAAATCCTATTTGCTTGGAATAAAAAAAAAATGAAAAGGTAACTGCAAATTTCTCACAATTGTGAGTTTATTTAAAAGTTTTTTAAAAATTAAAAAGAAGTTATAACCTCACAGTTGCACGATATAAACTGTAAGGTGTTACTTGCAATTCTGAAAAGAAACATTTGAATTGTTAGATAAAACATTTTAAACTCAGAATTCAGATAAAGCGTAAGAATCGCAAGAGGTAGGAAAACTTTAAAACTTGCATTTGCGAGATATAAACTCAGAGAAAGTCTTAATTGTGAGATCTTTAAACTGACTCAGATACACCCTGGATTTACAGACAATGGAAAGCAGCTGTAACAGCAGTATTGCACAAGATGCTTTTACAGCACAAGTCAGGTTGGGTGAGCCGAGTAAAGTCTGCAGCTCACTGAAGAAGATCAATGCACTCTGATTAATGAATGTGTAGTATGATGGCGGCTGATATGAATGATCTGAGACAGGATCAACCTCATTCCACTCATTCCAGCCTGAGGCTTCATGTCTTCATCTTTCTCTCAGCAGCAGTTTGCAGAGGCTCCTTAATAAAAAACAAGAAGAAAGAAAAAAGGTCGAGCAGTAGTTTTTATTGGTTTTTGAACCTCAAAGTGCTTTAATTTAGTATGTTTAAATTCATCAATTTTTTATGGTTAGTTTAACTTTTTTATTAATATGATCTTTTTTTTAGGAATGCATTTGATATAAATGTTGATTGTGTGACAACTCTTCTAAAGCAGTCTTTCACTCGTGTCAGTCTTGATGTTATGTGATATTATACTGTAAGATTCTTGTTTCAATGACACACTGAACGTGTTCAATAAAGATAATAAAAAGTAAACTCGCCTGAGTGGTATTTCCTGTTTCATCATAGCCATGGGAAACTCCTGACCAATCAGAGCGGTCTGTGAGCGACCGAGTGTGATGTGATTGGCTGGCTGTGTCGTCTCAGAGACGCAATGAATGGCAGATTCCTCCGAGCGTTCCTGCGGTGGTCGGAGCCGGACTGAAGCGAGCTCTGTGTGTCTCCGTACGGAAGCGCCTCTCTCCGCTCCTGCATTCAGGTAAAGCTGCTTTCATAACAGCGTGTGAAGTCACACCGCTCACACTATCCACTGTCGTTTGTATTTATTTATTGTAAAGTGAGCGAATGTTATCTGAACCGTGCGCGAGTCCGTCACATTATTACTGCTGAGATTGATTTAAAGCTGTGTAGATGTGTGCTCGTGTTTTGTGCAGCTGGCGTGAGCGGGGCGCATACACCCCCCTGAGGCTGATGCAATAACTCACTGTTTGTTCAGATCAACCAATGCATTTACTGTATACTGTAAATGAGCAGGTTTCGCAGCTGCATGCTAAACACGCGTCCTTCTCGGTGTGTCCCGTTATCTCGGCTCTTTTGCTGATGATGTTTGCTGCTTAGCGCGACGCTTTCACTACGCGCTTTCAGACGCGTCACGACTGCCTGTTTCCTGTCGCTCAGTGCTCACCATGACAACAGCGGCGCAGACGCAGGAGCTCTTCCGGCGCGCGGAAGCCGTGTGCTTTGACGTGGACAGCACCGTGATCCGCGAGGAGGGCATCGATGAGCTCGCCAAGTTCTGCGGCGTCGGGGACGCGGTCATGGAGATGTCAGTAAACCTGCTCTCATATACACAGTCAGACAGAAACGCAGTACCATTAGTCACACACACGTGTGATCAAGCACCCTAACTAGTGTACATGCACACATACACACTGCTGAGTCTGAGAGCACATTTCTGTTGTCCTGTCCGCAGGACCCGGAAGGCCATGGGCGGCTCCGTCTCATTTCAGACGGCCCTGAGTGAGCGTCTGTCCATCATCAAGTGCTCAAGGGAACAAGTCAACAAACTGATCACTGACCACCCGCCTCAGCTGACCCCGGGTGTCAGGTAATGTGGTAACCATCCTCATTTCACTTTACACTGTATACACTATACAATATATACAATAAACACAACAGTTACACACTATATACATTTCACATTGTATCAAGTGTGTATATTGTATAGTATGTATACTGTAGCATATTACCACACTACTAATACTACACTATATATCATACACTATACTATATGCATGTACACTCTACACTATATACACTATTTATGCCTTACACCATGTACACTACTATACATACTATACACTATATTCACTATAAATGACATGCGTTATGCTATATACACTATCCACATACTTTACACTTGTGCACTGTACATACTTTATACATTTTACACTCTACACTATCTACACTATAAACTGTATGCACTACTACAGATCTGGCCACTGAGAATGCGTGCGTGAGCACGACATATAGCGCAGGGTCTCAGAAAATGCTGTAACACAGGAAACACATGATCAGTAGGGGCAGTCATGTAACGCACCGAACTGAAGCGGCAGAGAACATTATTCACGGCGAGCGGTGGTCTAATGAAGTTTATTGCGCGTACTACACGAAGGCCAATAAAATATTCCTGATTCTCTTATCAATAGTATTATCACCTGTTTATCATGACAATTTGATCACAGAAAAAATCATTTGAAAAGTAGGCTATTACTCTACAGCCTTATTTTTATCATGCTTCGGTTTGTGGATCATCTAAAATCACAATCTAAAACGTAAAACGTCACCACACTCCCCTTGTCTTATGCACAATTTACTACAAAAACAGAGACAAGCAAAATTTATTTTCTCTACATGATGTGACCTAAAATCGTTTTTTAAACATAAAAAAACACAAAATACAAAAAGCCAATTGTAGTCCTGATTATTTTGTTTCCTGTATTTTAAGGCTAATTTAAGCATTTTTACTGTTATGTAGCCTAATAAATTGTTATTAAACGGAGAATAGACCGGAAATTAAACCGCATCTGTTTATGAACAGAGAAAACAGAAGAAAACTTTAGAAACGAAAATTAAGATCATTTACAGGTTAAAAAAGAAAAAATGTGGTGACACGCTCCATGTTCACAGAAAGGAAACATGGATTAAGCGGCATCCTCTTCTTTTCTTTATTTTGCAAAAGCTTAACAGTTTTGAATTATGTTTTGCTTCTGTATGACCAATAATTACGGAGTAACAGTTTCCTCAGAAGAGGAAAAAAATGCAGTGATTGTGTCGGCGCCTCAAGCGCACAATGTTTTATCAACTTGACATCGCAACCTAATGAAATACAGTTAAAGAACCGTAGGCTATAAAAAGTTACACTGCTCAGTTTAAATAGTCAGTAGTACAATCTGTTCAGCGTGAAAACCACCACACTGTGCTGGAACTTATGTTTTAGAAGGGAACTAGCCTATAGATCATTTTATAATGTTTATAATTTTTGTAAACATTTTGCTTTATTCCCCGGTAGGCTACTGAATGTAGGCCCTATTAATAAAATGCGACCTAAATCCTACCTGACTTATAATTTTTTCCTCTCGAAACGAAGTTTTATACAAATAGCATAATTTTTAACCCTGCAGTAAACATTTTAAATATATATATAAAAAAAAACTGTAATTTCCCTGAAAGTTTTTTCGTTGGTTTAATAGGCTACATTTGGCCAAAATCTTATTATAAAAAATTATGCTGTATTGGCCGCGACTACACAAGATATCGGACTTCATTTTTTTTTTTTTTGTTGTTTGTTTATTTTTTATTTATTTATTTATTTTTGTAACATACTAATGGCATACACCATATGACCACCAGACCATATGAATAACAAATTCACAATTGATAATTCATCATCTTTTTTGTGCACATGATTGTTTTATTTGTGATCGTAGCCATTTGAGGCTTTAAGACCAAGCGGATCCTCCGCCGGCTGCTTCCGCTTCACAGCGAGCGGGACTCGTGCTACCTGCAATTCCCTTCACCGTCTGTGTTTTAATTTTGGCAAATAAGTTTGGGCGAATGCAACTTATTGGTCATGAGCCAAACATTTAGCAGGGCAGGAAAACAATCGTTCTACCTGATTTTTATCCATGGCATAGATCACAATTTTTTTTACTTATGTACATGCACTAAATTTTTTTTTTTCTATTACTGTTGTGAGATGTATATGTTTGTATTAATATGTACATAATTGCAATTAACTACAGTTAATGCTGTTAAAATGTAATGATGTTAAATAGAGGGGGGCATACATTTAAAAAATTCAATTCTAGCGCATTCTTGGACCTCATTAAAATATTATTGACTGATGTTTCATAGACATTCAGTTGTTATGCTTTCAAATTTATTGGCATTTGTACGTACAGTATGTCATTTCACCTCCTAAATTACTACACTACAGTCACAATTCTATAATGGTACAATTTACTCAGGCCTGTGACGTTAAAATTCTTTTTTAGAATAATTGTACATAAATGCAAGTAGTTCTAAAGCCTACATTTACAATAAAAATGTCTGAATGATGACTTTTTTTTTTTTTTTTAATCAAGTATAAATATATCGCTTGTGTGCTAGGCAGCAGCCTACTTTTAAAATCATCCTACTTTTAATGCATCCAAATCTACAGTAACCCCCTGGAGCCAAGTCTGCTCTTCTCACCTTTATTGATAAGGTGGGGGAGGTGGAAAGTGGTTTGGGCAGTTTTGGCCATCCACAAATGACCCCCTCTCATTTACAGTTGTAAGGTTAGTTCTTGACCTTTGACGAGTTGCGAAACCAAGGCGTAGAGGGGGTTGGGGGCCCAAACATTGTGAAACAGGACTCACGACGATCTAAAGTATCCATGAAATTTGTTCTTTATTCTCAATGGGAAAGTGCCCAAGCCACATTACTCCAAAAAGTTGCCCAGCAAAATTGCTTAAAAAGTTAAAAAGTGGCCAAACTATTGGTTCTTTGATTCTTGTGCCTGTACCGTCCACTGGAATACAGCACTGCACATTGCTTTGAAATCAATTAATTTATTTTGTAACTGAACAAGTTTTAAGAAGAATTTTCTTTGCAATCTTTTCATTTTTAATTAGCTTTTAAATTCTGTCAGTTTTATATAGCTAACAAACAATAAGATGTGAAATGTCACTTCAAATCATTTATTATAGACTACAGTGAATTGTGAATATTCAAATTATTTACTTCAGAAAAGACAATAGGCTGACATAAACCGATTTGTACTTTCGTTACTTTTAATATAAATTCTTTCAAATAATTTAGGGGATTTTACATTATTTATTCAGGTAGATTCCTTTAAAAAAATCAAGCCTTAAAAAGTACTAATACTGTAATTATTGAAAAGTAAATATTATGTGTATTATTGTTACCTACTTTAAGCTCATACCATTTTTAGTGTGTTTTTACACGCTCTTTAATGTGGCGTGACAGATCACTACATTTGCCTCAGTTGAAGCTGCATGTGAACTAATCATTCGATTAAAACGAGACATTTGTTTCATTAAATATTCAAGTCAGTTCTCAGACCACCGGAATTTCTCCCAGTGCTCCTATTCTGGGCCATTTTCTCAGTCTGTTATAACTTTAATCTCTTGCTATGACTTCATTCTTGAAATTTTGACTTTATCCTCAAAATATTAAACAACGTTAAAAACAACGTTATCCAGTCAAAATATTACCTTAGAATTTGTAACACGCCGTACATAATGCTGCACCTTTATTCTCACAATATGATTTTATTGCCACGACTTTTATTGCTCTCAACACTATGGCTACGACTTCATTCTCGTAACTTTGATTTTATTCTCAAAATTTTGCAGTGTTTAAATCTTGTAGGCTACAGTTTGTCATAGTAAGGCATCATGTTTTATAATACTGGCCGAGTGAAAGGAAAACTCTCAACGGTTTGAAGAAATTAAAGTTTTTTTTTTTTTTTTTTTTTAATTTTTTATATTAAAATGTTTGCTGCAATATATTCCGCTACTAAAATTGTGATTTTTGGAGGGAAAAAAAGATCACATACGTCACATTTTATTTAGATTTTTAACACTATGAACAGCTAGAGGCTATATTTCCCCTCACTACTCAAATTGTCTAAAGTGAACAGCATTCAGGGTGTATAAATGTTAAGCCAAAACAAATTCATTTAAAGTGAAACTAAAGCCCCCTCTCGTTCGGCAGGAATCCAAATGTTTCCGTATTCGCCACATATTGCTTCACTCGCATTTTCGGCCTAAAACATAATTAACAAACAGCACAGTGGGACTGTGATCTCGCTGAACGGTACAGATTTTATTGACATTGACATTTATATATTTCATTGATTTTTAATAAGAAAACTATAGCTAGCCAATTTAATAATTTCATAATGATAATAATCTTTGTTTTCTAGCTAGTGCTTCACTTAAAGAAATAAAACATCTAAATACACCAGTAAAGATTCCATGAAATTTTAAAATAAGCAAAAAGAGGAGAAATAAATTCAAAGCACTTGAAAATAAAATTATGGTAACAGTAACATAAATTTCAACCAAAAGAAAGGTAAAAGCAATATCTTGACCATGACTGTCACAAAAATCCTAAAAATATTACAGCCACAGTTCTAGAAAATAATCGTTTATTTATTTGGTATGCAGTATTTATAAGACTTGTGGGACGCCTGACTGAGTGGCATTGTTCTAAACAGGGGTTTAATTCCCACATTATAAATTAACCTTGGACGAGCGCGCCGGCGCATTCACTTGGAATATTTTCTTATAATAGCATACAAACTTAAATTGTTGTTTTTGGTCATAATAGTAGAACATCGTTCAGCTAGTTTAGGCTACTTTTGTATATTAGGCAAAACGTGGAACTGAAATAAAACGTCAAATTGAAAACAAAATATATACTTCATGCAAATATGAATTATCACTTTTGCTTCACTTGGTTTGTTGTTTTTAATTTACTTTTAGTAAGACTTATTAAATCAGCATGCTGACTTGACTAGCTATTGCCTATAGTAGCCAACATATCAACTACGTATGCGGAAAGCGCAATAAAGTGTGCGTTTACAAATAATAAAACGTTAATGGGTTAAGTCCTTTTTACTTCCCTACATAGATTAAAATCTGAAATAGCGCTTGCAGGGAGCTCCGTGATCACGCGTGGCAAATTGCAGGCTGCCGCGTAAAAAAAAGACAAATTCTCAGTGGCCAGATCTGTATACGGTCTATACAATATACTGTATACATGCTATAAACTATATAATCTTTACACACACTATATTCACTGTAAATGACATGCATTATGCTATATACACTATACATACTATATACTTTACAGTATATATACTATACATCCTATATAGCTTACACTTTGTGCATTGTAAATATTATACAATACACTTGACACTATACATTACACAAAATACACTACTATACATTATTTATACTGTATACATTTCACACTCTACACTAGATAGACTTTACACTATATGCACTATAAAATGTATGCACTTCTATACACTCTATACAGTATACTGTATAAACTATGCATACTATACCATTTATACTTTACACTATATACACTTTATGCAGTGTATAGTAGTTTATTTTGTGTACTGTCCATTTACATTTTACACATTCCACTAGAAATACTTAACACTATGTACACTACATACTATAAACTGTATACACTTTGTTTACTATGCACAATATACACTACTATACACACTATACTATATACACGATGCATACTGTACACTTTTTACATTTAATATGCACTTTATACACGACACAATATACACTGTCCACACTATAAACGATCTACACCGTGTGCACTATACATAATATACACTACTATACACACTACACTGTATACACTATGCATAATATACATTTACACTTCACACTACATACACTTTTTACTGTACTATATACACCATACGTACTATATGATTTACATTGTGTATAGATTAATATAAACTATGCATACTATAATTTTTCACACTATATAGTGTACACAATATGCACTACTATGCACACTATATACTCTATATACTATGCTATATACAATATACACTACACTACATACATACTGCACACTACTAAACACTTCATAAACTATACTATACACACTGAATACACTATTTCACTCCATACTATATATCCTGTGCACTATATTCACTACATATACTCTATGCGCACTTTACACTATATCTACTATACACTATATCCACCTTATTATTTTTAATGCAGAAGTAAGTTGGTTTATGTTTGTTTAAGTACGTTTTCTGTGAATGTGTAAGACTTCTGGTTTATTATCCACTGTAGGGAAATAACGAGAAGACGAACAAAGTGCAGTAAACACTAAAACCGTTTGCACTACGAACGTGTGTTCATAATTAAGATAACTCATTACAATAATATGGTGAGACACACCAGTTTGCAATATCTATCAGCTAAACGAGCTGTTTTGTAGAAGAAGCCAGACACGTTAAATATACGAATGTCCTCGCCGCTCTTACGGGAAATAAAAGGGTTGTTCACCATACACTACTACACTATATCCACATGTATCTGGAGATTATTCATGAAGCCTTTGTCTGCTCAGGGAGCTCACGGAGAAGCTTCATCAGCGCAACGTGAAGGTGTTTCTCATCTCGGGCGGTTTCCGCTGCATCGTCGAACACGTGGCGTCGCAGCTCAACATTCCTCTTCATCACGTCTACGCAAACCGCCTCAAGTTCTACTTCAACGGTAAGAGCCGGCCGCTGCCTTGCAGGCCGCTGATGTTAGCTAGAGACTGACGAGTGTCTGCCGTGTCTGTCAGGAGAATACGCCGGGTTTGACGAATCTCAGCCCACTGCGCAGTCCGGCGGGAAGGGCAGAGTCATCAGCCTGCTGAAGGAGCAGTACGGCTTCAAGAACATCGTGATGATTGGAGACGGAGCCACTGATCTGGAGGCCTGTCCTCCCGCGGTGAGTACGTCATCATACCAGCTTGAGCGCTGTCTGGATAGACAAGCTACAGTACCACACTATAATGTAAAGCTTATGCTACTGTTCATCTGCCCGTGAACGTCACCTGCTAGAAGACAACTTTGAGTTGCGGTTATTAAATAAACACTTTGACAGCTGCTGTCCTGTCTCTTTCAGAGTGCTTTCATTGGCTTTGGTGGAAACGTGGTGCGGCAGCAGGTGAAGGAGAAGTCCTCGTGGTACGTCACAAGTTTCGGGGAGCTGCTCAAGGAGCTGGAGAAGATCTAATGGTAGTGACTGAAAACATCCTGGAGCGCACAACACAGAGTTTAGCATACTCTATGGTCATGCACTAGCTTTGTGCCTTTCCTAGTTTTACCTAATGCACAATTTTTAATGTTCAGATGTTTTTAGAGTTTATAATTGAAATTGTTTATATAGAAGATCACGCAAACCAGCAGAGATCAGTTTGCAGGGTCCGTTTTCTGTGATGTACTGTACGGTTAGCATTTTAATGGTATTGACTCATGTTTGGATGTCGAACTTTGAGAGAACACTATTTTTCCTTGATAATGATTATTTTATAACTAACAACTGTCCACTTCAGTATGCATATTTGAAAATGAGCATTTCTAATATCGCTCGACAGATAATAAAATACTTAACAGCGGTTGAGTGTCTTCTATTCATGTAAACATGACACACTGTGGTAGAATGATCATTTATGATTTATTGATGACAGTATTGGTTTGATTTGAAACATCTTGTGCTGTTAAATCCCCACGGGATCAGTGTACAGTAGACTGAGCATGCCGCGATCACACACAAAACTAAATCAGTCTGTCAGCGAGTTACCGATCAGAGCAGCTTCGTCCAGAAACTGCAGACATTTCACAACACAAAAAAGGCATTAAAAAGCATGTCTATGTAGAAACAGAACAAAAGTACAGCAACTAAATAAAAACGACTTCTAAAAAAAAAAGTTTTAATTTTGCACACAACCTGTCCCCAGTGAGGCTTGTCCAGCTCCAGCGTCACAGATTTGTTTGAATGAGGGCAATTTCAGGCTACTTTGGTAACAAACAAATGGAGCATTTATATTTGATAAGACTCTGTTGTACTTGTCATTGTCACTTAGCATTAAATCATCTTTATGTGGGGGCTCATATTTACAGCTTATAAATATGCAATAAATACATGAGTAGATTGCAGCACTCGAGCACATTCACAGTGCTTTCTCAGCAGGCTGATCAGTAAACGTTTGTTTTCCTGACAATGATCAGTTCATACAAGTCTGCGCAGACTAAGGCATGCTGTTTGTGTTGAAATACGAAGATTTACTGCCCACCAAACTGCAAAGGGTTCATACTCTACACTTATGCACTTTACAGCCCTTCTGACAAAGCCTTTTAATATTCCAACAAAACTTTATTTAAGAGATCCACGGCTGTGTTTTTTTCTAGCTTAGCAAGAAACACATTCATGTAACCAGCAATACAGATTTTCTCAACTTACAGTAACAGCCTTCATTCCTACGAATTCAATTTGGTTTGCTGGTGCAAATTTTGATGGACAGAATGGACAAACGTGATGTATGTGATGTTGGCTGGCCTCATGAGTTAATCACGGCAGTGGAAGTGTCTGATGTCTCGGTCTGGTCTGGAGCTCATGGGGACATAACGGTGATGATTGCAACTGGATGCGTTACTGGAGTGGAGACGCTTGCAGCGGGATCATTATCCTGGACTCCATGTGCTGAATGAGCGGCACTGAAAACAACACAACAAACACACTAAATTACCAAATGACATCACATATACAACCAACACAAACTTATTTTGTCTCATAACACCAACAGAAAATAAAATAAAACTGACACTATATTTGACTTGTCTTGCTGTTTAAGAGCAGCAAAAGTTACTTCTAGAACACAAAAGAAGTGTGAGCATGTTTGAGGACGGTGTTTACCGGTGTAATAAACGACTTCATCCCAGCCCTCGTGCTGCCAGGCGGCGTTCCTCGTGTCCTCTCTAGACTGAAGATCCTTATACGCTGGAACACACAGACAAAGCTGTATATGAGATGTATACTATTGCTAATTTTAAAGTCGTTTTTGTGCAGAAAATCCAGAAGGCTGCTGGTGTTTATTATATGTGATACATGTAATGAATACCCGGTACTTTAGTACCAAAAAAAAAATGTTCAATTTTACGGCACCCGGTCAACCCGGTTCTTGCTGCGCTATCCATTGCAACATCACCATTTGCTTAGTTAATCGTTAGCATAAGCGCTGCTAATGCGAGTATTCAAATAAAGCTTCTTTATTAACTCTTTAATGTTCCTATAGCGTTTATTATTAAAAAAAAACAGGACATGATAGTGTACTAATTTTACATGTCAGAGGTTTTTAAAAATGACCTGTGTAGCCAAAATATGTGTGTTAAAGAACAAATGTATGGTTAATGTTTAGGTCCATCAGAAAAGCAGTTCTAGGATATGAAATCTAGTTTGCGCAGTTTGATTAAATAAAAGTACAGTCAAATACAGTCCTGTATAGTTTGGTAAGGCTTTACAATAAGATGCCATTCATTAACATGACTTCATATATTATCTAACATCAAGTTACAGTGAGTGAACATTAATTAATGTGTGTGAATGTTATTTTATACAAACACTTGATCGTTCATTTTTGTTCATTGTGCGTTAAATAATGTCAACAGATACAACTTTTAATTTAAAAAAAAATGTATTAATACATTTTGAAATTAAAAAGAATAATTGCTATATAACACTTGTTTATTGTTAAGTCATGTTAAACGAAATCTTTTTGTGAAGTGTTTCGTCTGTAACATTGATATCATACACTTAATATAAGTAATCTTATCTAAATTTATTATAAAAGCTGAGGTTTGTTATTTACTGAAAAGTTATATTATATATAAAGTTCTGTTTAGATGGTGTTAATCTAATGTTGCACTTGGTCAGACTCAGCCCATTGTTTTACTGAAGTATATTAGATTTTCCTTTTACAGCTGCAGGCTGAAGAAGACCACAAACCACCAAAGCAAACTCTTAAGCAGACAACGCTTCCAGATGCTTCTCAGCAACAGCAGAAGTACGACAAAAACTCACCTGAGGCAAGAAAACTGAACCCAGCTGTTGCTGAATTCACATGTATGGATCAAGTGCCAGTTTATACAGTGAAAAATGGGGATTCCAGCAAATGCTTCATCACCTCAACCCAAAATACCAGCTTCCAAGCCAAAAATTGTTTAGGTTTTATTTTTGTTTGTTATTAATAAAAATAGTGTGTTGTTCAGGCACCAAAATTAGTACCGAAAACTGGATTTTCACTGGTATTGGTACCAAGTACTGAAATTTTGGTACTGTGACAATGCTACTTTCAGATTAGCGTCAAACATGTTTGTTTTTGTTCGTTTGAGTTTTCCCTCTTTTTTCACCTTCCTTCGGTTTTAAGTAGCTTGTAAAAGCGTTATGCGCATTTTACTTTCACTTTAAAATTAGTGGCATTATGGTAACGTAACAAACTTTTATTGACAAAACAAATAAAAATACACCATGTTACATGCCTAATATAAAATAATAACTTACACAAAGTTTAAATAGGAATACAAAACTGAAAATCAGTACAAACTATGTAATCAAATAAATAAACAGAACATTTATTAGCAAAATGAATAAGGAAGCTTGGAAGCATGGCATACACCTTGATGTAATATATATTTAAAAAAAAACCCTGTTTAAATAAAAATCAGCAAACACTGTGGAACCAAATAAATATGAAACTTCCACTATCACCTTAGATAGATAAATGGTCAACAGGCTTTTCAAAATCCAAAATATTTTTAAAACACGAGGAAACGATCCCGCACGGAAATTAATGCCATGATCACACAAATTTAAGACTTGCTGCTCTGATTTAAGACCTTTTCAAGGCCTTAATTCACGAAAAAACGATTTAAGACCCGCAGAAACCCTGTAACTAAAGACCATGTTCTATGAAGATATTTTGCAAATTTCCTACTGTAAATGTATCAAAAGTCACTCTCAGATTTCAGATTTCCAAATAACTGTATCTCGGCCAAATATCATCCTATCTCAACAAACCATACATCAATGGAAAGCTTATTTATTGGACTGGTTTTGTTGTTCAGGGTCACATATATAACACCTAGAACAATATTAACATGGTCTGTTGAGTTTTCCCAACATCTGACCTCACTGACGCGGGCTATGGAGACGTCACAACCACATGGTCTGTCAACATTTGTGCTGTACAAACACAAGAGATGTCACTGGTACTACTGGATGAGAACTAAACTGATCTGAATAAGGACACTACTGTCTTGAGCAGAGCTGAATCTGGATTCGTCTTATATTTGATGAAGTTTGCGTCACTGAAACCGTTATTTTCCTGTTTATTTGTTTTTCTGTACTGCATTGTAAAGCTTTATAAAACGTAAACGTGTCTTGACTAAATGTCTGGAGGCATGTGACCATTCTCACCCCAGAGATGATGGACCATATACAGGTTTCCTATCTGAGAGAAGAAGCCGCCGACCGCCTCACGGTTGTGCTGCCGGTAGTTGATGGCTCTGGCCCTGAGGAAAACACACAGTAATCACACACTTCTCAATCATGAGGAATCGCACTGCTCTTAATAAAGGCCTGTTCACACCAAGACTGAGACAAATCACTGACGAAAGGCCCATTTCAACACACTTGCAGATGCTTTTATCTAAAGTGACTTGCAGTCAAGCTACGTTTTTTTCATGTTCATGCATCCGCTGGGAACTGAAGCTCTAGCACTACGCTGTATTGTTTGAGCTACTGGACGAGTGAAGCGAATCACTAATGAAGGTGCATTCACACCAAAATGAGATGGAAAAGCGCTCCAGTCCGCTGCCGGACGGCATGTGATGAAGGTGAACAGATCTGCCAAACATTAGCTCTTGATGCAAACCGTTGTGGACAGACTATTCCTGGTTAATTCTCATCACAATCAGTTGGAATTGTAAATGTTGTTGACAGTACATTGGAGTTCATATGCACTCTGTGTACTGTATCTTGGGAGAAAAAAACTGCTCATTTAGATGATTTACACCAAGTGACAAAACTACATTTCCCATAATTCTCTGCAGCAGAATGAAAAAACATGAAAAAATGCACATCTCATCATAATGACTTCTGAAACACTCCCAAGAATTTCCAGTGAGGATTTGAAGATTGCAACAGTCCTGTATTTGAGAGATTTAACTGAATTTAGCACAGTTGTGCAGAACTGAATGTGCTCGAAAGTATTAAATACAGTACATTACAGCAGTGCATGAACATAAACACTTCATTTTAATTATTAATTTGTATTTTGAGCTGTTAACACATTTTCAATCTTGTGAGTGTAAACAGCTGTTATGTATTGCTCGTACTCTTACCAATAGTTGCCCCATTCAATCATGGTCCCGGGCTGCAGGAAACAAGAAAAACAACTGTTAATCTGATTTCATTTCAAAAAGCCCACAGCAAGCCTGTAGGATTGCTGATATACAGTCACTTCCAAAAATATCGGTACCCTTGCAATTCTGTCAGAAAATGCAACCCTTCTCTCAGAAAATTGTTGCAGTTGCAAATGTTTTGGTACTCACATGTTTTTTTTTTGTTTTTTTTTGCCATTGGAACAACACAGAAAAACAGAGAAGAAAAAATCAAATCTGATACAATTCCACACAGAACCCAAATCATGCACTGGACAAAATTATTGCTACCCTCAACTTAATATTTGGTAGCACCCCCTTTGGAAAAAATAACTAATCAATCGTTTCCTGTAACCATGAATGAGTTTTTTTACAACTCTCTACTGGAATTTTGGACTGGAAGTCATTCAGACTGTTTGGAGATCTCTCCACAGGTGATCTACGGGATTCAGATCTGGCCATTTCAGAACTCTCCATTTCTGAGTGCTTTTTGAAGTGTGTTTCGGGTCATTGCCTGCTGGAAGACTCATGGTGAGAGACGCAGCTTTCTGACACTGGCCATTACGTTGCGCCCCAAAATTAATTGGTAATCATCAGATTTCATGATACCGTTCACACAGTCAAGGCATCCAGTGCTAGAAGCAGCAAAGCAACCCCAAAAACATCTCTGAACCTCCACCATGTTTGACTGTAGGGACTGTGTTCTTTTCACTGAAGGCCTCATTTCTTTTCCTGTAAACAGTGCCATGATGGCTCTACTTTTGTCTCATCTGTCCACAGTACGTTCTCTCAGAAGGATTGTGGTTGTGTCACATACTCCAGTCTTGCTTTTTTATGCCTTTGTGTCAGCAGTGGTGCCCTCCTGAGTCTCCCACCATAGCGTCCCTTTTCTTTCAGATGGCGACAGATAGTATGAGCTGACACTGCTGTACCCTGTGTCTGCAGATCAGCTTGAATTTGTTTGGAAGTTAATTGGGGTTCTTTATCCACCATTCAAACAATCTTTCATTGTAATTTTTCATTAATTTTGCTCTTCCGTCAACGTACAGGGAGGTTATCTCCTGATATTGCTATACAGTGCGCACAGTGGACACAGGAACATTAAAATCCACAGACAACTCTTTACACTTCTTTCTTTTCTCCATGCTCAGTGTGTCACACAACACAAAGGTTGAGTCAACTTTTATCCATTTTAACTGGTTGCAAGTGTGATTACTATATTGCCCACACCTGCTACTTACCACAGGTGTACAATTTTGACAAGGTGCCAATAATTTTGTCCAGTTCATTTTTGAATTCTGTGTGAAACGTTATCAAGTTTGACTTTTCTTCTCTGTGTTTTTGTGTTGTTGCAGTGCAAACAAAAACAATAAGCATGTGAATACCAAAAAAAACTGCAGAACTGCAACAGTGCCGATATTTTTGGCCATGACTGTATAACACTACAAGCTTATTCACACTGACTTTGTCGGCAATATGAAGTAAAGCAACATTAGGAAATTGATAAACTAAAAAGTGTGTCACTATTAAGAAAGACTGACAAGTTCTCAAACTGCACGTTTCAAAGAATCTGTGCCAAACTGATTTAACATTCAAAAAACATTATACACATCTACTGCAGTTTACAGAGATCACTCGATCCCAACTCCACTGATAACTAGCACACAAGTCATTCAGCTAGAGAAAGACTGAGGCTAAAGGTGTGGGACACACTCACTCTCAGCTGGTAGGAGCGGAGCTCGTAGATGTTAGGTCCGTCTCTGGGCACCGGCTCGTTCCAGAAGCTGAACTCCAGCAGCAGCTGGTTCCTGCG
The DNA here is from genome assembly GCA_012976165.1 of Labeo catla. Taxonomy (NCBI): domain Eukaryota; kingdom Metazoa; phylum Chordata; class Actinopteri; order Cypriniformes; family Cyprinidae; genus Labeo; species Labeo catla. The sequence continues at coordinate 78,708 of VONZ01001264.1, read as the reverse complement.
GGACAGCAGCATCTTCCCCCTCTCGTTCCTGTACTCCAGGAACTCCTTCGCACAACACAACAAACAAACATCAGCGCTTTAACAGCCAGAACCAGAACACACAGACATCTGCACTGATCATCTCACTGGGTTTGTCCATCTGCAGGATCTTCCACAACTGAACATCATTTCAATACAGCTGAATGTGTGCAGGACTCACAGTGCACTTTACACTGCCGTACGAACAGCTAATAATAACATCTGAATAATTCAGGAAATGGATTTTCAAACAAGACATGAAGAAGTTCCAAGATTGCATGAACAGTGCCACCTGCAGACGTGAGCTGATACGACTGCATCACCAGCCTTTTATTTACTCCAGATCCACTGACTGTAGGTTGATATTATTCATAGATCACACTTTTAATGCTATTTAATCAGGTAACACAACTAACACATGCTTTTTTTTCACCATGTATATTCTTGCTAAAAACTTGCCTTGAATGGGTTTGAAGTGTTGCGAGATGTTACACACACATGCGTATTACAGCAAATATGAATGCACTGAAATTGTGTATAGTGATAACATAAACCATAATATGTCTTGTGCTGTGTAATATTGAGACTGCACTGCTCAACTACATGAGCGTGCAGCACAAACACCACTTTACCTTGTTATTCTTCAGTTTATTCATGACTTCAGTCAGAGCTGGATATCCTCCTCTGTACCGCCACAAGTGCACTACATAGTGAACAAGATGAACATGGTACAGTGTGTCAGTGCTCACATTAAACAGATTAAACACAGAAATTTTCTCGCTCTAAATTCTGAAACTTTACGTAAAAAAAATGTCCAGCATTTTTTTATGTCACTACTGAAACAGAGTATGTTTTCGTCTATTGACTGAGACTGATTTTAACTACACCCATATATTTATGAGCAGGAAATATTCCTGTGTCCCTCTCTCTCTTGGTTACAAGGTGTGAGTAGACAGGCCCTTCATTTTGAGCTAAATGTGTTCAAAAGTATAAAAAATCTGAGGGTAACTTTAAGGAACGTCACTATCGAACACCTTTTTTCTGCAATTAAGCACAGTTATTTAGGAGTTATTCCATAACGTTTAGTTTTTATATGTATAACACTGTTCAGAACTGTGCTAGCTAAACGAGCTGATTAGCATCTTTGAGCTACATTCAAAAGTATCTAAAGTTGTCACTACCGAAACATTTGGCGGCGTTTTGGTAGTGACATCTTTGTTTTTTTAGTGTTATCCCATAGAATTGTCACTACCGAAGCAGTCACGACCGAAACGTGTCGTCATTGGTTTGGTAGTGACAAAAGAGAACACATAATCCTTTATTTGGGGGAAATAAACAACATTTTTGTATTTCAGTATGTGAGTTAAAGTTCTGTAATGTGATGTGGTCACTACCAAAGCATTACTGTCACTACCGAAACATTGGATGTTTTGTCAAAAATTAAGTATAATGAATAATAAACTAAGATATTATGATAGTTTTTGGTTGAATGTATATTCAAACTAAAGATTCCTTAAGTTTGAAATCAGTATGATCAACTTTTTGCCTTTTACAAAGAAAAACTGGATTCAGAATACAACAAATCTAATAAATTACACTTTAAATATTGTTAAAAATGTAATTGTCATGGATTTATCATAGATTTAAAACCTTAATAGGTCAATATAACCCTTCTAATTAAATTATATATATATATATATATAAAATCATTTTGTGTCAAATCAACCAAATTCATAATATTCCCTCACTAAAATTGTGTACTTTTCTGAAGAAAGACAAACAGAAATAGTGTTGAAAGCCTGAATATTAAATGTCACAGAAGTATAGTTACTGAGTAATCCATTATTTTGTCGAGGGAGGTCAAAATGACCATTTTCACCTGAGATTCAGAGCCAGAATACAGGAGTTTATGACTTTAAAAAAATGACTTTAGAAAGACGGCAGCGTCATTGTCATTTTTACAGAGATTAGTAGGTTTGTTAGTAAAATTTGTTGACTTCAGCATTCTTTGCTGCATTATATGCCAATAATGAAAGGTCAAAAATGGGGAAAAGTACTTTTAACTAAAGTTTCCATAGCTGTAACTCAAGAGCTATTGAAATATATGTGTAGTCTTATATATTCCATCTCTTAACAAACGTTTCTTCTGGCATCTTCATTTCTGAGGCCCTATTCCTGCAGGTGTCCTACCAGCTTGGTCCTGCTCTCCATACCAGGTGTTCCAGGTGCCCACCAGCTCACACGGGTAATGCTTGTCATTATGGATGGACGGCAGCACCTCATTACTGCGGACACAAGACACAGTCTCTTAAGAGCTCGTTTACTGCAGTGAAAATGTGTGTAAAACATGGTTCCTCTGTGAGGAACCGGAGGAGAACTGACTTTATACTTTCACTAGAATCATCAAACACCATCTGACTGAAGCACACCTAAATGATAGTGATGAGCACTGAGGGTCAGTGTGTGATTAATCAGTGAGATCAGTGAGTTGAGTCGTATTTCCCTCAGCAGTAAACACTTGAGGAATGGGCTTTAGCGGATTCCTGCCAGCGCTGCTGCCAATCACTGACAGGAATAGAAAGCAGGACATTTGGTTTGAACTTCAGTAGTCACATCAGTTCGCTCTCAGGGGACTCTGAAGAAGTTAGAAACAGCTCGTTTTATGTAATTAACACCCAGCGGCCTCGTTTGACCCAGTTTATTCATGCTGGAGAGTCTGACTTACCAGAGTTTGTTGTACGCCTCGAGACACTCGGGCTTCACGTTGTGAACTACAACACAAGCAACATAACTGAGTGAATCAACAATTTTCACCCGTGTTGAACGTTTTACAACAGAGGGCATAACTTACACTGTATTTTATATAAGTTGCTGTCCTCTTTCTTGGCTAACAGATGGGAGTGAGCGTCTTTTCTGGGGTCCACTTTCCTCACAAACAGTGATTTAAACCAGCTGTCCTCTCGATTCCGGTTATTAGATGCTGACAGACTCCTGAAACAAGACAAGTTCTGCATTTTTTATATGATACAGTACACATATATAGACCTGGACGTTACGTTGCATTATGAGACTATGTACACGTTTATTATTTCCTCATATACAGCATACCATCATCCTCAGGAACTGTGTTTGTATTTCAGTATGTCAGATGATCATGATGCGTTTCTGACATTCAGTCACATCCATAACTAGTACAACCTTTCATTCATCAGCATGAAAGCTAAAACACTTCATAGTGTCTTTACCATACCAACACAAGCTGAATTATGACCTTGAGCAGCAGATCCGAACGCGTTTGACGCCTCTGTGATTCGCGTAGCAACCATTGACCGTTGAGCTGTTCACGATTTGCAATCAATACATTAGTAAAGTGTTTGTATTTATCTGTTAGCAGCAGTAGTAGTAATGTAATGACGTCTTTAACTAATGCGCCACTTCGTGTAGAAACTCTCATGCAGATCTGAGCGGCGCGTTTCGCTAAAGTACAAAAGCTCGCAGATTTATAACGTGTAATTGAGATAAAACTGGTTGACCTGATAACAGCGGTAACGTGTCCTTTCGCCCGGCCCTTGTTTGTAGCCTGATATAGGCCGGAGCAAGAGGTCTGAAGGACTCTGGTCGCCATCTTCCACTGATAGGACACAAACAGCAGGCGAGGAACGAGTTAAACGGCCGCAGTTCGTCGGCGCTGCCGCTAGAGGCGCTAGAGCGCGAGCCGCGTGCGGTTCACGCGCCGCAGGGAGGGGGCGCTACAAACCACTGAAACACACTGCTGAGGCCTAGACCAGTCTGAAAATCAGTCATCTTTTCTTTTTCTCTTTTTTCTGCACAGCTGCTCATTTCAATCAAACCAAACATCATAATTATTAAAGAGAACCTACAGCAATTAAAAAACCAAACACACAATAATTCTTCTTATATTATTATTATTATTATATATATATATTTTTTTTTACACATTTTTTAATTCATACCCTGCTGAAAAAAACAGCCTAGGCTGGTTGGCTGGTTTTAGCTGGTCGTTCCAGCTAGTCTCCCAGCCTGACCAGCTAAGACCAACCAACCAGCTTAGGCTGGTTTTAGCTGTTTTTTTTTCAGCAGGGTAGATAAAACAAGTAAGATTTCAATGATATTTTCACCACTGAAAAAATCTGGTCACTTTAACATAATGTAATTGGTAGAATATAAGTCTCAGATATACAACTCATTTTTTAATATGCCTTTCCCTCACAGCAGTTACCATTATTCAACAATCTTTGCGCTTGACGTCTTTGATGCAAGAGGGGACAAAAATAGAGATATCTGAACAGTGTAAAAAGATCTATGACACATGGTGACACAACATTAGCCAATAAACATTCAACCTGTAGACTTGCAAAGGCTGCCACAAAACCTGCTTTGAAAGAGAAGCGTCATTGCTTATTAATATTATTTGCATTAAAATATGTTGATTACTAGGCACACCAGAAACATTTAATTTCATAAACTGCATGAGGGTAATTTTAGGGTTAGTGGTGATAAACAGCTGTTGGTTCTGACCACGTATTCAGGATGTAGATTTCCACAGTGGATCTTATTATAGCTGAATCACGTGGACGCTACAGAACAGGATTTTTTAAAGATATGTTGAATCCTGCTTTAAAAGCCTGGTAAAACACGGTCCGCTCTTCTCCGCGGAGTCGGCTCTGTGAGTAGGCTGCCTTTGTTCTTGAAGAAATGTGAGTTTTTGCTTCATACCCAGCTGTTGTGTTGCGGCTTTTCAAGCTTTGCTTGTAAGATGTGTCCCTCGATCCCTATCAGTCTGGTTGGGATGTTTCCCAGCGAGAGGAAGACTTCCTGCACCAGTGTTTCAGCAGTCATTCATGGCTATACCCACCGGGAAAACAAATCTACCGTCACGAGAACACAGCGATAACCACGACTAATAGGCTCACGATTAAGAGAGCTGGAGATCAATCATGCTGAATATGTTTCCAGATGTCCCACCGGCCTGTCTGCATGTCCTAAAGGGATCTACGCTCAACAGATCAAGGATTTATCTTCAGGCGGGGAGGAACCCGGCTGCTCTCTTTAACTGCTCGCCGGCTATATGTTTGGCCACTGGCGGATTCAGTTCAACACGCTTGTGTGCAGCGACTGCTCTTTTCTTCAGGTACCTCAAAACAATGTGAAAACTTTCATCAGATCACCACAGACAGGCCTACATGACTACTCTAAGGGGAAGGGCGAAGATTTCGGTTGCGTCAGTCAGTAACTGTGTCAGAGCATTTCTGTGTAAATGACTTCACCTGTGGCTGACTGATCATCTGTGGAGGATTTGATTGAGCACCAGCCCACGACGAAGCGTTCGATAACATCTGAATCTGTGCAAACAGAAGCTGGTTTGCATCATTCTTAAGCTTGGTCCTGAGCATGTTTAGGTCAGAGATTCAGTATGTCTCACTGAATGATGAATGCCGTCTAGCTTTGGGTTCAGTTCATCCATTCTGCTCCTGGTCGTGTTTGTTTCTCTGGGGAAAAAAAAACATTAACATGTATCATTTACACAATGACAGGCCGATCTGTGAAATCAACAGTTAAGGCTAAAGATGACTAGAAATTCTCCAAAAGGCTGAGAGTTTCACAATTAAGATTCGGCATTTGTCTAACCTTCAATATTGGATATAATGATTTATTGCAATCATTTATTTATATCAAAGAAATGCATAAAGGTGTGCACATTTTGAAATTTTCCTCAAGTGCACATTGTTTTTCAGTTATTATTTGTTTATATACCTTAGCACACCATACAGCAATTTAATATACAGCATATTTCGCCCTATATCAGGAGTGATATTGCTATATTTATTATCTATAAGGCCATATTTTTCACATATGTACATTCTCTGGTTAGATGAAGAAATATCTATGTATATTATACATTAACAAACAGATTTGTAAGGGCTAATATTATACGTTAATATATGAAGCAGTCCCAGTTTCCAGGTTTCATGTACGTTTTGATGTGACAATGTATTTCATATATGGAGATTTAATATATGTACATAAATCGCATTCGTGTGTGGGACTCTTATCTTCAATTCTGTCCTCTATTAATTCAAATTTAAAATGAAAGACTGAAGTGGGAATAAACAAGAGTCATTTGAAGAATTTGATAATATTTGTTGTTCCTGGCTCTTTGTTCAAATACTTGTTCATTTCTCAGGTCACAGGTGACAGATCATGAAGTCAGAAGATGGAGATCTGCTCAAGATCACTTACTGACCTGAGAAACAACACAATCATTACCAAATGATCTGAGAGTTTACAAATACAAACACATGCTTACCACGCCATCCGGCTCAAATGAATCATGACGTGTTTCAACAATCTGGATCGTATGTGAAAACGTGTTGATTTGAGTTGGAATCGCATCTATTGATCGTCATTTCTTTGGAAACATCGAAACAGGTCACTGTTAGCGGTTTAGTGCCAGAACAGATTATTAAACATTTTGTAACCAATTATTTTAACAAATGAATAACTGATTACATTACATTTCAGCCAGTGTAAGCTCTGGCGTGTCCATCAGAGGAGAGTGAAGTCACTCTGCATAAACATTGGGGAGGATGTGAGGCCGCAGCCAGCGGTGCTGTCCGGTACCGGTGTGGGGAGCGGTTGCTAGGGTATTGCTAGATGGCTGCTGGGATGACCACGCCAGTTGCTAGGTGGTCAAAAGGGTTCCATTCCCAAGTCCCAGTGATATTCTTGATGTCTATACGTCGTGTTTTCTCCTTCAGTGCCAGTGGATCTTTTCGTTAGCATGGGGGAAAAGTGTAAATCCAACCGTTAAGGAAAGTCACAGCATGTACAGGGCTCTCAAGATGGGCTGTACAGTCATGGAATTGGGCGATTGCCTCCAAGTCTTTCAAGTTGAAATGTTAAAAAGAAAAAGCTGGAATGTGTTTCTGTAGTTAATTACCAAAGTCAACATCGAATCTGAATGCAATCAGCTGCTTTAGACAAAGAGCAAATAAATAAATGTACATGAATTAACTGAATGCAGATCTCAGTTGTGTTGTATTGGACAACTTTGCCTCTAGGTGGTGCTTTTGTCAGTCTCTTCAGAACCGTGTCCTCACACACATCTGCATCACAGCCGTATGTGATTGTGCACTGCAGATGTATAGACAGAGAAACATCTGTATCAAAACAGTACAAACACTGCAAAAATGTAATACAAAAATACAACTGTGGAGAAATGTGAACACAATTATTTACCTGTTTAGACATTTTAGTCACACTTCACCATGTCTGTGGTTGCGTTAGGTTACAAAAAATCAAAGAAACTGTCTGTATATGCTGAAATGAGTCTTTTTCTTCACTAACATCAGTTTTCTTCACAGTGTCTGAGGTGTCACGATGTCTTTGAATCAGCTGGTGCTTTGGTGATTTGTAGCTCGGCTCAAGAGTGGCATGTTACACAACACCAGTTGAACAAACTCTGAGTCACAGAGCAGGTTTAGAGTTGACTAAACCAAACAAATCCACCCAGTTTAGATGGGGTTCAGTGGGTTTACAGCACTCACAATGGATGTTCTCCGTCAACGCGGGGTTTGTTTCAGAGTTTGTGATTAAACTCAGGCGAGCACCTGAAAGCGTCTGCAGCCAACAGACAATCGCAGAAAACAATTCTCTTCTGTGCAGAAAAACAGCTATGACAAATATCTGCTAATTGAAGGCATTTACAAGGCAAAAAAACAAACAAACAAACAAAAACAAAACAAAAAAAAACACAGCTGATGCCACCAATGTTTGAGAATAAAGCGTATAAAACTATATAAACACAAGTGAATCAACTGAATTTATTTAATTGATCATCTATATAAGTCACAAAACTTGCTTAGGCATTTTAAAAGCTTTATATATTCTAAAGCTTGTATTTATATTTGTTAATTCTAAACAAAAATTCTAAAAATCTAATAGTGTGTATAATATAATTGCTTTTCATGAAACTGTTTAAAAAATAGCATAAGTAACCAGGGCAATGAAACACCACTAAAAAACAACCCAAATCAGACTGCACAAAGTGTGCAAATACTTTCATATTCAGTCAGAACAGTACATCTACTGTTGTGAAATTAGGGGTGTGACGAGACACTTATCCCACGAGACGAGACGAGACACAAGACTGGGTTCACGAGACGAGACGAGACTTTTAAACTTTTCTTAAGAAATCCTCAATGATGAAATAGTCTTTTATTAAACTGAAAAAGGCAAAATGCAAAAAAATGTAGGTGCATTTTGAACTTTATGAAATTAAACTTCCATTTTAATGAATTATATGCAGTAATAAACAACATTTAAACAAGAGCTTCACGATTCTGGATAAATTGAGAATCCCAGTTGTTTTAATAAATTGGAGACCACGATTCTCTCACGATTCTGGAGAAAAAAGATTAGAAAACTAAACAAAATAACATAATTTACTAGTGGTTCTGACAAATCATTGCTTAAGTCTTTTAAAAACATATGCATTTAAACAAAATAACAGTAATTAAATAAAACATCCAATGAAGGAGTCAGTGTCTCACTTCATTAAGACTTGTTTGACTATTGAAATCTGCTGAATGAATGATTCATGACATACTCTTTTTAAACGGGCAGTTGTCGCCACCTCCTGGCGGAAGAGGATCAGCGTTACTATACATACAAGTGTTAAGATACTTTGGTTTTTATCGCTACTGTAAACAATAAGTGTTTATACCCAAACTATAAACTTTTATCCCAGTACTTCTGTTATTTAAATGTCTGTAACACAGAAATAATGGTTATAATGTGGTTGAAAAGACTGTTTGTGTTGCTTTTTCCGCATTCACATTTACCCCGACCCTCTTATTTTTTAACATGGGCAGCGGCAAAACGTGCTTCTCACGCTCCACTGACACTCGCGATGTGAAACAGTCCTAATAGTCATAGCTAAATCGTTGTCATTCAGGAATTAGATGGCGTGGGTGTTTGAATTGAGATCTCCATATTTTAAGGATTAATGGTGCAGCTAAAATGTAAACACTGCAAAATGTTTTGCAAGGATATCGTCACGAGATCTCGTGAGATCCAACATCCCTATGTGAAATTGTGTGAAATGTTTGTTTTAAGGTCTGCTTTCTTACCTCAATTTTAAGTAATGACATTCAGACATATTTAGGTGGCCAAATATGTCCGGTAGCCACCGTATGTACTGTAGTGGACTATATTATATTATACTGTAATCACTACTTCAAAAAATATTTGTGAAAAACAACGCTTATGTCTTTTTGTAAACGGAAACGGTGGTGCGTTCAACTCCCTTTTCACAGTTGCAGCTATGGCAGCTGAGAAGGCCATTCCTTGTGTTCTTTTTGAAGAATTTTCTGAGCCTGATGAAATCGGTATAAATATGTTTAATACTGCAAAATACGATCAATGTTACAGTCACTGCCCTTGCCGTCCAGAATAAAAGAGAACAGGGTTTGTGGAAACTGTGGTTCCTAATTATTGTGATCCAACATTTACCTCACATTTCAGGTGAAGGATAGTTCACTTATAACCTCCGAGACTGTGTTGTGATCTATATGACCTTATTGTTTTTATTGTGAGTATTAAGCTTATCATTATTGCTGATCACTGTTGTTGTGCCATGGTATTGTAATATTTACCATTATATAATCAGAGGAGTATAGAAAAGTGTATGAAAGTGTCATTCCACAATACAATAGCAACATATAAAAATATGTACAGTATTTTTATGTTACATTAATCAGTATCTAGCACACCTTCCTAATGAAAGGATATGGACCAGAAGACATTGCAATTACTACATGATATTTAGACAGACTTAAATGTCTCTTTAATACCGCGTGGTTTATATACATGTTGCTGTTGATTGGGCTGACATTTTTGACACACCCACCAAACAAGAGAAAACGTATCTCAAACCCCATCCAGGAAACATGTCGTTCAACCCAGAAACCGTAGCAAAACGTTGCACACCGGTTTGAACTTGAATGTGCCCCAGGTGTAGTTATGGTGTCTGCCAGTGGCGGCGCTAACCAGTCAAACCTCCATCTCTTAAGCTGCACATGTGTCGTCCTAAAATGATCTGCCTTGGCAAAATGGATGAACAGTGAGCTGACTTGGCTCAAACACTGCAAAAAATAATTTGAATCAAGATGCATTTACCTGACAAGTAAAATGACTTAAGATATTATGTCTTGTTTTCTGAAAAAGATATCAAAATTTTGTTAGTTTTTGCTTAAATCTGCCAATGTGGTAAGAAATATAATCTTAATTCAAAGTCTAAACAAGATTATTTTTCTTGCCCCATTGGCAGATAGTCTTGCTTGTAAATTCATCTTGATTTGATTCAAGAGTTCTTAGATATTTATATTATACTAGGTGCATTCTCGAATTTTGTGACCTTTCAGCACAAACGGAGTGTTAAGTCTCTCACATGACGTGTTCGAAAGTAGTCTCCCTGTCAAACCTTTGTTCATGCTACCTTAGATTACAAGAAACGCCTTTGAACCTTTTCCTCCTGCATGCGCTCCGCTTTCTTTTGAACGATCCTCTCAGCCTTTTATGGTCACTTAGAGAGGAATGGAGCGAGCCGAGCCGTTCCAGTGCAGGCATTCCAGCAATTGTGATTCTTGGCACGTGGATCTACGGGCTTCAATCAAGAGCTTGGCACGGGTGGACCGCAGCACACAGCTGGGCACACAGGTCCACCAAAGGCTCCGAAAACATGCTGGACTGGGCCTGGGAGTGATTTGGCCTGTCCCGAGTGACTCACAAGAACAGCGAGCTTATATTTCCCACTTCCACCATTTGGATTGAACATTGTTTCATGTGTAGTGTCTGCAAAGTTCACGCAGTCCATGCAACACTCAGGCCCCGTAATAATTTATACTAGAATGGGGCACAAACACCTCTAGCTATGCAGCCATGATTTCACCCATTATTGTTGCATTCAGAAATGTGTCGATGCAATTCATAACAAATGTGCGCTGCGTTCTCAGGATTACCACAGGGGGAGCTATTAGTCTTCAAAGGTTGGCTTTCTCCTTCAGGTCAACACCTGTCATAGCGTAATAAAGTCTGAAAAGAATCTTGCTGTGTAGGTTGAAGTTAATGAGTTAACTGTTCTATAGTGTAATAACACTATGATTATTGGAGTATCGTTTAAAAGAATATACTACTATTACAATTTCATGTTTAAATCACTGTGTTATTTGCCTTTTTTTTTCTCTAAACGCAAAGCTAAAACACACAAAAGTTCTCTGTTGTGGAAACACCTCCTGAGAGGATGCAGTAAACACAGAGGGAAAATGATAACAACAGAAGTGGTCTGTAGAAGTGAGGAACACTACTGTGAGACGCAGCGCAGTCTGTTGAGTCTACAGTTAGACACTGACTGTGTGGCGGTGGAGGGTTTATATTTATATATGCCATGTTTGATTGCGCATACGAACGGTTACATGTGCGAGTGAGAGAAAGCAGAGCCTGGTGGAGGCATAACAAATATACATATACATTAATTTATCACACTATTAAATTAACAAATTACAATATAATCACTTACAGGCATGCCATTCATCACACAATCAGTCATTTGTTTCCCATATGCTAATCATTTTATTGCATCTCTCCAGAGTTCTTTGGTCCACCGCAGGGGGATTCTGGAGTTCTGCAAAACAGGAACTGCTGGAATCAAGCCACAGTACGTTTGATTAGCATGTGAGTTAATAAGCCAAAAAGTTTATGGCACAAGATAAACTCGGAGAAGATTGTTTCCGCCTGCTGCCTTATGGTTAATGTTGAGCCCTGCAAACCTGTCCGAAACCTGTCATGTATGCCCTATAGCCCACTCAACTAGCTGGTTTCTACGTGATCGCTCTGTAATCACACAGAAAATAAGACAGAAAATTAGTAGAACAAGTGCTAAATGGTTTGTGTCTGTTTTGTCAATTCACTGGAAGGGTTATGATTATGTCCTATCACTCTGTGTGGCATCAGAGCCTCCAGCGTGAGCAAATCAAAGCGTAACGTGCTGATGCACTGCCGAGAAGAGAAATCATTTAAATTATATGCTAGGATATTATTTTGTCATTGTGCCATAACATTTAGAACTGTTATGGTATCTACAAACAATGATTAAATGCCATATAACTGATGGGGATTCAGTGATTCTGAATCAGACTGTTTTATCATTATTTAAATCTTAACTTTAACAATCTGGTTTATTTTTGATATTTTGGCATGTAGAAGTTCTGAATAAAAAAAAAAAACAATTGTGTCCAAATTGGCTGTAAAGTAAAAAAGTTAATTTCAAAGCCTGATTGGGACCAAATGTCCCCACAAGGATAATAAACACTAAAACCACACCACCATTCTTGTAGGAAATGGCTTAATAAACATACTAACTACATAATGTTTTAAGACTTTTTCTGTGAGGGTGTTGCAAGAAGAACTTGTAAGAGTATAGAGGGGAGTGATAAAAGGAGCAGCTATTTAGAAAGAAATCTGCATGGATGGATGAATGTCAAAACCTTCCTTGGATGGAAGTTATTTTGCTAAAGATGCATTAAACCTGTCTGTTTTTACTTTTGTCTCAGAAAACCAAGGATGGAAAAATATATATTGTAAACTCCATTCCAAATCATAAATTGCTATGGAAGTCAATACAGGTTTGGAACATCTGGAGTAATGTGATGAGTAGATAATGACAGTAATCCCTTTAAACCCTGTCATAATGGAATGAATCATTCATGTCCATAGCTAACTGTCAGTTGTAGGCCAAATATTCAATATCATCCATTTCACTCAACATTGTAGTTGAGGCTTTTTTTCCAAACCCTGGAAGACCCTGACTGCTCCTCAGGTGTGACTGTGATGTATCTGGGTTCTTCTTTGTGGACAAAGAAAGTTCATTGCATTGGATGCCGGGTAATAAAGTCTGGGTGACACTGCCCTCGTCTTGACGTGAACCTGGGGTTGTAGGTGCACTTTCTGTTGGGGCAGATTGAACTGATTCATAGGTGACCCTATCAGGTCACCTCTTGCTCTAAATGACTGTCCTGGGCTTGCTGCATTGCCGGAACATGTCTCTGAGCTCTTGAAGAGTGGTATCTTCAGCAGATTTCTGATTTCTCTCTTCTCCATCATCCTTTACTTCTTGAAACAGCTTCCCCATGAACCTCTTCCTTAAGTTGAGCATTCAGAACTCTTTTACGGCCTACTTAAAGCAACACTCCACTTTTTTTGAAAATAGGCTCATTGTCCAACTCCCCTAGAGTTAAAAAGTTGAATTTTACCGTTTTCGAATCCATTCAGCCGACCTCCGGGTCTGGCGGTAGCACTTTTAGCATAGCTTAGCATACATCATTGAATCTGATTAGACCGATAGAAAAAATGACCATGTATAATATTTTTCCTATTTAAAACTTGAGTCTTCTGTAGTTACATCGTGTACTAAGACTGACGGAAAATGAAAAGTTGTGATTTTCTAGGCCGATATGGCTAGGAACTATACTCTCATTCCGGCGTAATTATCAAGGAATTTTGCTGCCATACCACGGGTGCAGCAGGTGCAATGATATTACACAGCTGTCAACTCTGCCGGCTGCAACTCTGCATCTACACAAATTTGGTGCCGGTGATGAGAGTATAGTTCCTAGCCATATTGACCTAGAAAATTGCAACTTTTCATTTTTCGTCCGTCTTTGTACACGATGTAACTACAGTCAAGTTTTAAATAGGAAAAATATAGAAAATCTTCGGTCATTTTTGAGCGAGATGCCAACGGTCTAATCGGATTCAATGATCTATGCTAAGCTATGCTAAAAGTGGTCCGCCAGACCCAGGAGATTTGGCTGAATGGATTCGAACAGTAGAACTCAACTGTTCAACTCTAGGTGACTTGGAAAATGAGCCTATTTTCAAAAAAAGTCGAGTGTTCCTTTAACCTTTGCTACTTTTAAAGGAAAGGAAAGGTGATGTGATGTGTGTCCATACTCAGAATTTGTGCTCTGCTTTTCACCCATACAAGTACACACGCACACACACACACAGATGGAGCAGCCATTTTTGCTGCAGTGCCCGGGGAGCAGTTGGGGTTCTGTTCTTGCTGTCGTGATACTGAAGGTGGAAGAGAGCGCATCGTTCACTCACCCCACCTACAATTCAAACTCGAACCCGAACCTGTGATCTTTGGGTTACAAGTCCGACTCTCTAACCTTTAGGCCACAACTGCCCCCCAAATAAAAAGTTTTGTAGTGCTTTTGTAGTTTCATTGTTAATTGGTTCCCCTGGATTTTCTCCGCAGGTGTCCTTGTTTGCCCTTGTGTATAATAAGCCCTATTGTTTCTGTGTTCCTTTGCCCGGTCTTGTTTATTCATGGCTGTTGTGTATGTGTGCGCTTAGCGGTTTCCAATCTGTGCGAGAGAACTGCCGACATCACGGCATGATGACCAACGCACATCGTCCCGGTGCTTTACTGCTCTGTCTTTGCTGAGATTATTGAACAGATCAAATGTCAAAAATTGGCCAGATCTGTGTCTTGTGTTCTTTTGGTAATCCTAGATGTTGATGGAGTTGCTCATTTCACAGCAGCCATCTCTGGAGTGCTCAGCATGATAGCGGGTCTCTATCAGGGAAGCAGATCTCGAGATGAGTTCATCATGTGCAGGAGAGCTTGTATTTTCGACTTGACAAGAATGCTCGCCACCCCTGGAATTCACCAGGATCCTTTGGAGGGATTTGCTTTAATCCTGAGATATAAATCACATCAAAGAGGGAATCTTGGCCAAAAGATTCTTTTATGCTTCAGAATATGGAAATGTTTAGACCAACAGTAAAGCTTTAGCCACATTACTAGCATTCGTAAGAAACGGACTCAAAGGAATAGATTGTCCCGAAATAAGAATTCTGTCATCGTTTTCCCATCTTTCTGTTGTTCCAAACTTGTATTTTCATGTTTAGCAGAATGTTCATACTGTTCTTTTCCATAAAACAAAAGTGACAGGGGCAGTGGAGCGTGAAAAGAGGACAGAAAAGAAACATAAAAGCATCAAGCATCTAAATCTTCTGAGGTCAAGCGAAGCCTTTGTGTAAAGAACAAACAAAGAGTCATTATTCACTGAAAATCTTCCAGTGTAGCTCTTAAATGTCACGTGCGCTTTTAAAACCGGTGCAGGATGTCAAACTCTTGTGGCCCATCGTGAGGGTAAGGGTTAAATCCCGGGGATCGTTGACGATTAGAATATGAGATTTTTTAGCAAATAATGGCTCAGATCTATTGTCTGGCTTCTGAAGACTTGCAGCGCTGAAGTTGTTTGACCTGCTTTCGTGGTGCTTCTTGCTCAGTTTTCAGTGTGTGTTAACGTATGGAAAAGCAGCATGGACATTCTGCTTCGTTTGAAAGAACATGACATTGATTGGAATGACATGGGAGTGAATAAATGATGACCACTATCAATATTATTTTTGGCCGAACTATCAAACAGTATGTGAATCATTACAATTTTGTGTGCACTGCGTGTTCTAGAGCAATAAATGCTTACATTTCACCGCCCACGTCTATCAGCTGTAAATCATATTCACCAAAATACGGTTTGCGGGTTGTAGCAGGTTTCGTGAGCCTCAGCGGTATGTACAGGTTATTGAGAGAAACCGAGTTTCACCCAGAAACTCTGGCCTGTTTGAGGAAAAGCACTGGACAATAACATATGCTGGTGTGACTATTATACTGATTGATTAAATGTGTTCGAACTTGGCCAGGCATCCTAACAGGCCTACTAAATCATAAAGGAAAGTGCAGCACACAACACTCGCAGCCATTTTTTTCACACTAGCTTTTTTTCCTGCAAGTGTTGGACTCTCTCTGCATCACTCATTAGCTCTGGCGTCCGGGGGGAGCGTGAAGAGAGGTAACGTGCACTGGATTGCATGGATACTTCAGGCCTGAGTTGAGCGCACTTGGCCACATTCTCTTGGGAAATCTGAGCTGGACCGAACCTAATCCCATCTGATACCATTCCTTAAAAGTGAAATATGGAATTCCGAATGTCTGGACTATGCTTATGCCAGCAGACTAAAGTTTCTGAGCTCAAGGTATTCGTGCAAAAGCAAAAGCTGCCTGTTTTGCTATTAACACGCACACGGCCCGAACACCATGTAAGGGCTCTGCTGCTCTCACAGACGTAGCGTCATCTTGTTGTGTCAGATGAGGATAATAGAAATGTTTGTAAACCCATCCTGCATTTTTCTCTAGCAACTTCCACCTGGAAATAATTCGGTCAGGCCAAAATGATTTATCCATTTCCTGTTTAATGATGTCCGTACTTGCAATGATGCATCTGTCTGTCTGCCTGTTACCTGTTTATGTGGATGATGTTATGGGAGCGTCGGACGCCGCGAGTCCGTAAATCGAAGGGACAGAAAGAATAATGGCATGTTCTAGCCATGCCAGACTTTTCATTTTTTAAACAGATTTTGGTGGAACATGCAACAAAGTCAGCTGCAACACAAACACCAGACCAAATGATGCTTCTGCTGGAGAAATGGAGAGTGTCTGTAGAAACATGAGCTTCTCCATGTGGTTTAAAGCAGGATTCTTCATCGAAATTAAATTACTGGGCACTGATCTAATCAGTGTTAACTAGATTCTTAAAATGTCAATGTTTTTCCTCCAGCTCTGCGCTGGAATTCTGCACAGTGGAAACCTTTACACACTTACATTTGGCAGATGCTTTTATCCAGAGTCACTAACATTGCACTCACGTTTTAGTCTATCAGTTCATGCATTCCCTGGGAATCGAGTCCATGATCTTGGCATTGCTAGCACCATGTGTTTGCTAGGGTGGTCTATGTGGCCATCCAAGACTCTCTGTGATGTTCTGGTCTATGTTTACAGCACAGGCCCTCCTTCGATGTAAATGCTTGGAAATGCATTTGGAAGGTATTCTTTTATATGGAGAGGTGTGGCAAATCTTTAGATTTGAAGATAACAGAAATCAGGGTTGCTAACTCTCATGCACTGGGAGTGAGACACATACTTTCGGAGTCTGTCTCATTTTCCCACTTTTAAATCTCACACTAAATAACAGCAAAATAAATATGATCACAGGACTTTCGCACCACTCTACATGATTTGTCTCAAACAGATTTTCTTGAATCGACTGAACTGATCAAGCAGAAAGATCCTGCACCAGAACCAGACAGAGAAAATGAAGGAAACAGCTGTGAGATGGGTGTTTAACAAATTGAACACATGCAAATTATGACAAAAGCTATTAAATGTTCTATTTGGCCAGAGCACCATGGCGGGTGATCATTTCATGGTCAATTTGTTATATGCGCTGTCACTAACTGTTTTGAAATGGGCACAATAATTGAGACTAAAATATGCTTTTTTGTCATGCATCATAATATCCACCCAAGAATTATTTTATAATTTTTTTGTTTTTTGTTTTCTAATAAGAAGAGTGACTGAAATGGGATCTTAATAAAAAGTAGGGCCTACATTTCCAGTAAGAAAGAATAACAGGTCTTGTTTTCAAAGGAGTGAATAAGACCTTCTTTCATCTTCAGAACACAAATTAAGATATTTTAAAAAGTGCCAAGATGATCGACAAAGTTGTCCATGTGATATCTTTACCAAGCTACGAGAATACTTTTTTAAATTCTCGTAGCTTCGTAAAATTACAGTTGAACCACTGATGTCACATGGACAACTTTGTCAATCATCTTGGTACTTTTCTGAGCCTTGAACATGGTAGTACCCTTGCTGTCTACGGGAGGGTCAGAGAGCTCTTGGACTTCATCAGAAATATCCTAAATTGTGTTCTGAAGACGAACGAAGGTCTCGGGTTTGGAACAACATGAGGGTGAACTATCCCTTTAATTTTTAAACAGTTAGCCATTTTTAATCAAACTACCCAACTTTACCAAAATCTACCACATTAAGCATAAGGGTAAATTGCTGGATCCAAATAGGGGAATGTGATCGAACATCAAAATCTTATTCCAGCCAGGCAAGCAAAGCTGGCAACCCTGCAGTAATTTCAACAAACGTTGTGTTCTCATGCAAACAGTCTAAACACTGCCTCGTCTTTTTCAGTCTATAAACTGTTCTAAAATAATAAACACAAGGAAAAAGATCTTAAGAACCTAGCTTGTGAATCTTGTTCTCATCAGCTTTAGATCATTTAACTGTCCTTGTACATCAAGCACTTATAATGGACACCAGAAAACAAAGATTCCAACCCAGTCTCTTGAGAAAGTGTAAGTATGGGGTAATTTAGCATGAATTTGTACAAAATATGTACTATTTTTAGAAGAAGAAGAAGGAAAAAAGAACCCCCTACTCCTACCCCTAAACATTACTGCCAGTGGGGTGAAAGCAGATTGCATGAGAACATACAACAGGTATTTTGTGTGGTCATTCTGAGGGCCTGTTTTTACTGACAAGATGTTGCATGCAGGTGTTACAGTCTTGCTTAATAGAGTTTACTTATTTATCTAAATCACACATGGGATCTAGATGAACACAATATTTAAGTTGGAAATCTTTATGGCCTCTAAAAGCGGCTCTGAGGATTTCATCCCGGTTCCTAATTCTGAATGCTGTTGCAGACAGCATGACGTTCCTCACAGCATCTCCAAACTCTTTCACGTATGTCACGTATGCTCAGTGTGAACCTGCTCTTATCTGTGAAAAGAATAGGGCACCAGTGGTGGACCTGCCAATTCTGGTGTTTTTCTGCAAATGCCAAACAAGCTGCAGCTGGACTGTGAGTACAGGTCCCACTAGTGGACATCAGGCCCTCATGCCACCCTCATGGAGTTCCTCATGTTCTTAAAACTGTGGTGGGAGACACACCAAACCTCCTTGTGGTGGCATGTATGGATGTACCATCCCGTAGGAGCTGGACTATCTGTGCAACATGATTGGGTGGAATGCACTGCCTCATGCTTCAGGTAGTGAGAAAGACCCCTAAAAAACACAAAAATAGAGACAAATCAGTCAAGAAGAATAAGGAGAGAGCAATTGTCTGTGACCACCACCTGCAAAACCATTCCCTTTTTGGGGGTTGTCTCGCTGTTGTCTCTCCAGAAACTGATTCACAATCACTTCTGCTTCCTGACCGGACAGATTGATATCCCTGAAGTTTAACTCAGTTCTATGGGATGATTAAGTGTTCCTTCATTTTTTTGAGCATTTCATATTATTTTTTGAATGTGCGACCCAAGTAAAATAGATAAAGGATTGTGTTTTTTTCTGATTCATTTGTAATGGGAAAAAATGAAAGTACTTCATGTGTAATTGTGTGACTGGGGCAGAGAGAAGGGCTGTCCTGACAGTTTTCTGCCCTGTGTTTCTGAACGTCATCAGTTAGAGAAGTAACAGCACACATTTCCTCTTCAAGCCGCATTATTTGAGGAGTCATTCATGTAGCCAAAAAAAAAAAAAAAGGTTGTGGAATTACATTCCTGTGTTAGCACAAACCTCAAGTATGAGCAATAGTAGTAGTGCCACTATTGATTAGATCAGTACAGTTAAACTATGCTCAAACTACTGCATTGTTCAACCTGTAATAAGATTAAAGACTGAAAAGGATGCTTCTCTTAACGCCTTCAAATCTAACTTTGTAAATGAAAGGATGTGTCAGTTTTCTTTGACTGATAAGTTTCTAGAAACAAATATGGAAATAGAAATGTGGGGATTCAAATAATTTGCAGCACACTTGTCATTCTTGGCCACTGAGATCTTCCGTCTCCCCGCATGGAAGTCTTTTGTCAACAAGATAATTAGGAGTTGCAAAGCGTCGCAGAAAAGCTGGCTCGTTGGCCAACATCAAAACCAGTTCATGGACCGTCCGAAACGAGGCGAGAGCATTTCACAAGAAGCCAAGGGTGATGTGTGAGTCTCATTCCTCATGTGCTGTAGAAGTGAGGCAGCGGTCCAGACTCTACCTCTGACAGCAGCAGCTGTGCAAACATCTGCTCTAATACGTCTTCTGAAGAGCCCAGGAAAAAGCAGGATGGCCATCCATTAAGGAGCGTGAGCCGAGGGTCATTTTTAAAAAAGGCGTCTTTTACCTCCTCAAGCATTTTGGGTGGATCTTCGACACATCCCACACCCCTCCAGAGTCATTTGGCTGTCAGTCGGCATATTCTATTTCCCCTTTGCTTTGCTTGGCCGGGACAGCCTGACGCAGACTGTTATCAGCTCTTAAAGCAACAGTGTCGGCCACGCGGGAAAATACGCCACATTCGCGAGCCCGTCGCAGGCCTCATCAGCGAGACTGCAGTCACCGGTGTACTGCTTCATCAACCGAATCGAGGCTTTTTAGCATTTTCCTCCCTCAAAACATATCAGCAGAGGCGATCGGTTTATGTGATGGAGAACGAGGTGTGTTAGAAATACTTTTCCACTCCTTACCGTGTCAAGCGTTGAAAATAATTGGCCTCGGCTTTGGGGGCTTTGCGATTTTATAAAGATTAATTAAAATGTTATTGTCGTTAACGTAACAGTGCGTGAATTATATGCGTGAATTATGCATGATATTTGAGAGGGATCTGTGATGATGAGGTTCGTGCACAATTTCATGCACAGTTTGTGGAAGCCTTTTTTCAGTAACGGCTGATGAGAATAATTGAAGAAAAGGAAATATGAATATGAGTGATCTATAAACAACATATAAGATGTTTACCCACATTAAAGGCTGTATTTAACTTAAAAGCCAAATATGTCTTGACTTTTGTTTTCAAAACACACATTACATGCTCAAAATCAATCACAAAAACCAGGAGAGATGTTATGGTGATAAAAAGTAATTACTCGTGGGGTTTATTAACATGTCTAGCCCTAAAATGGCTTTCTAGAGCCTGGAGAAGAATGGAAAATGCAGATGTAATTTTGTATTTTTAAAAATCAAGATGAATTTCAAATGCATTTCAGTAAAGAATAGAAAATAGTTTCTAAAGTGAAAATTCTTTCCCCCAAACCCACCACGTTTCACTTCATGCATTTTAAATAAAACAAACAAACAAACCGTTTTATTTCAATTAAGCAAAAAAGTTACAAAGGGCCTCTGTTATGTTTCTGTTTCCATGTTCCAACCATCCAAAAAAATAGGTTTTGATAATGGAAGTATTGTTTTTAAATTTGCTTGGACCTGAAAGCAAATTTTTTCATATATTTTGAAATGTAAAGGTTTAAACAAACTATGTTTCCAATTTGGAAAACAATATTTCCTTCGATCAGGTTGTTCACAGCGTACAAACCCGGTATGTTTCAAAAAATGTATTTTTGCTAGAAGGGTCTTGGTGTTTGGAAAGCGCTGGCTTTGAATAAACATTCAGGCAAAGCTCCAGTCTCTTATAATACTGGATCCGCAGTTCATTTTATGTTTATTTTCAATAACAATTGAAAGATTGCGATCATAATCACAATGATTATGACTTGCACTCACATGCTTTCTAACTGGTGGGAACGGTTCAAAAACATGCGAACAGTCAAGCGATAGATTAACCCAATTCAGGGAACAACACTTTAAGTTTTTAAATACTGTGTCTCTGGAAACAATTTGTGGCTATTGACAGCCTGTGGACAGATGGGGAGTGCTGCGATTTCTGAACAAACATACTTGGCTAACTTGAATCTACAGTCTGTGGAAAAGCAATCCTCCGCCAAGTCATGGCAGTGTGCTGACACTAATTAAACGCTTACAACATGAAAGAAACAATGTGATAAAAACCATGTCATTAATAGGCTAGCTCATTTCAGCTAAATGACGACAGCAGGATGCAGTGCCGGCCCTCATCCGCCACCTAATATAAATGAATGCACAGCAACCTGTCTAGATGTGGTAGTTACCCTTGTTTCTGATGCACAAATCAGATCTACATTAACAGCAATGCTGCTGTTAAACTATCCCTCAACTAACTTTATTCAATAAACAGTAAATAAGCTCCTTATGCCTGTTCCCTTTCTCTTGTTCATGATGTCTCCGCTAGTCAGTGAAATCTCTTAAGACCTGTGGGATTTGCATAGTATGAAAAACCATTATTAATTTTATTCATGACCCAACTCAGCTTCGCGTTCTCATTGATCAAACAGTGCAGTTGTGCTGATGTGTAAAAGTCAGAATAGTGCACTATTCCTACACTGAACACTCGGGAGGATGCGAGTCCTTGCACAAGTTAACCCGATAATCGCGTTGAAGGTGATTGGAGCTTTCAGAGTTCCTCTGAATTCATAAATGGACCCAGTAAAACAAAATCTGACCCTTGACCGAAACTCTGAAATCTCATTTGCATTTCCTTTAAAAACGGACTCCTCGTCATGGTGCCACAACGCCAAATGCCATTGATTCTTGAACCTTAGAATATGCCAAAGTGCACATGTGCAGGCATGATGGGATAAAGGCTAAGACGATCACAGCTGTTTTTCAGCTACAGAGCAACATTAAAAATGATGTCAAGTGTGTTTACAGATCCAGCCGAAGTGTTTGCGCATCATAAGTGCAAAATTTGCTGGTTTCTGTGTTGGAAGCGCTCTGTTGACACTCCTGTGGAACGTTATGGATGTCAAACTGAATGCAGTGATCTCAGGGAAGGGTGAGCTCACCCCACTCGGACCGTGGCCTGCCCCGTGCCTGTGTTTATTTGGAATCAAGGGTCCATGTGGGAAACGTGTAAATGTGTGGCATAATATGATTCTCGAGTCATGTGCTGAATACGCCATGTGTTGGAGCGTGTGATGCTCATGATGTCATAGCTGTGGCGCTATGATGTGAGAATGCTCATTAGGCAACACACAGATGAGGCATTTGCTCTCTCTTTCTGAAGTGATTCCTTACAGCTGCTGCTATGACATGCTGCATCAGGTTTTGGATTGTTTAAAAAATAAAGCACTCTGGAGTTTAATCACACAACTAAACAAATTAAAACCTAGATCACACAATAATTACACTATTTACACAATATAACAATTGGCTGGATATGCTGTTTGTCACAAAACGGTTGCAAATACGGAGGAGGTGATAGATCAAGGTGCAGCAATGCAGTTGTATTTACGCAAACTCAAAACAGGATCAGAACAAAACAACTGGGTTACACGCAACGAGAACTGACAATGAGCAGATAATAAATGTGCTTTTGAGGAGGCCCCATAGCAAATTCAGTGCACAGGGCCCAGAATTCCTAGCGACGCCACTAGTGGTGAGAAATGCCACTGGATGCAGACACTACACTCTTAAAAATGAAGGTGCTTTAAAAAGTTCTTCACAGCATCTCTTTCTTACCTTTTTATAATCTGAAGAACCTTCTTTTGCCACAAAGAACCTTTTGTGAAGATGTTAAAGGTTCTTTATGGAACCATTTAGACAAAAAAGGTTCTTCTATGGCACCGTGAAGCACCTTTAATTTTAAGAGTGTAATGAAATCAATGAAGTAACAAACTAGTGGTGGGAAAATCAAAACAAAGAAAGCAAACAAGAAAAACTAGAACAGAACATACACAAGACACGGTTAACACAGGTATTTATGATCTTTTTAAGATAAATTATATATACTCCGTTTTACATTAAACACCAAGTGGCTCTATTCATAATACGCAGGACATTAAAATGTAAGTAACAGCAGTACTAATGCATTGATATAAAAAGCACCTACATATTTTACCAGTTTATGAAACATTTTAAGACTCAAATTCTAAGAAATGCAGTTCTGTCATGACAACTCTCAGAGGCATTGGCATGGTAATGCGCATGACATTGTTCATAGATTTGGTCTTGGCGGAAGAGATCTGTTACGCTGCTGCTGCGGCAGAGCAAGTACAGAGACTTGCTAATGCCAGTACATCCACAACATGCTGCTGTGAGCATGTAAGAAATGCTGCTGCTGCACATATAACACATATGAATAACCCCCATATAGCATACATGAATCACCCTGTAGCAGATCTATGCAGGTGGAGCTGGGGAAGGTGGAGGTTTTCTGAAGTGCGCTGCAAGCTACTACAGCAAACAAAAGCCCTGGTATTTGAATATTGAGCAGAAAGCTCATTGGCTACCAATTCAGGAGAGAACCAGTCAGATGCCATGTGACAGTGATGTCACCAGGTCAGATTGAGCTAGACCTATCGGACTGTGCCATCTAGAGTTTCATGGCAGAACTCTGTATTTTTCTTGGAACTACACAAAAGCCTGGGTTAGACCGACAGAATTGCCCTGTATGTTGTTTCACGCCTGGTTTTGGGGTTTGTTTCATGTTCATGTTTTAATGTCTTTTATTTTGAAGTTTAGTCATGGTCCTTGTTCAGTCATGTGATTCCCTTTCCCTCTTGTATTCCTGCCTTGTGTCATGTTAGATGTGTTCGACTAAATGCAGCACTGCGCAGCTCGATTAAATTCTGACTTAAAGCAGTGCATGCCGATTAGAAATTTTGTCCGACTTGAGACGGCGCTGGCGCCACGTGACTGTGGAATCAAAGTACCGCGATAGCGATTCGAGAGCAGCCAGCTAACTCAGCTGCCGCAGTTTCTCCAGAGCGGCTGCAAGAGCACTGATGACAACACGGCTGTTTTGCAATTGGCCAGATTCACCGCATGACAACAATCATGTGTGTTTTGGGTTTATTCTAACATCCTATCAAAGTCCAATAATGCTCACAAATCTGTGTTTTTAGAACAGTAAAAGCTTTTTTACTGCAGTCGCAACTTTATATTGAGTCAGATTTATCATAAAACAACGATAAAAGCATATATAATCCCACTTTATTAGTATTTAAATAGTATATGTTTATGTTGAACATTATTCTTGTTCAGATGACGCTGTATTAAGCAGTATATGAAACGTGTTTCTGTTGCTCATGAAAACGTTTTTTGAAAAGTCTGTGTATTTGACAAATATTGCATTTAATTCACTTCATCTGTGATAGAGCATGCAAACACTGTGAGAGCTTCACTAACGAGAGCAGAAAGTGTCCGACTTGACGGCTCCATTTTCAACTACCCCCAACTGCTCTCGGCTAATCTCGTTGACTGCCGTCTGTAGCCATGCCAGATATCTTCTTACTATAGGGAGATGAGAGGGTCTGTATTACAAACTATTGGAGAAAGCGTAACGGCTAACTTGGATCACGTGTTCCTTAATAACCAATCACATTACAGCCTTGACGTCATTGAATTTCAGTAAGATTTGTGCGACACTCACCGTTTACGGATACTATAGGAATGAATGAGAAGTGCCATAAGCTGAATCACACCTGTTGCAAAAAGTCAGAGACTTCTCTTATAAAACAGCATTTTTTCGTAGTAAACTCTAAAAATTGTTTTCTAAACTCTAAAAATCCATTCAAAGAAAACAGCCTCTGGTCTCCTTTCCTCTCCTTTGGCCATGCTTCAGGTCGAACACACCTGTTGTGTTTGGTTATTGTCTTGTCATGTGATTTTCAGTTCTGTTTGCTCAGTGGCTGCTTTAGCCATGTTCCTTGTTTCCTATTGGTTGGTTTATGTCATGTGACCCTTATTGTTCACTATAAGTAGCCCTCATGTTGCCATTGTGTCTTGTTGTGTATTGAAAGTATGTAAACTGCTGTTTGGTGAGTTGTGTTTTTGTACATGGTCAAGTCTGTTCATGCCATGCCAAGTCAAGTTTTACATTGCTAAAATAAGAAATGACCACTGCATTTTAAATCATGATCCAAACAAACACTACTTATTTACTACATACTTGGCTATTGTAACGCCACGCCAGCAGAGGGAGCCCTCACCCATTGACTACCTGTTGCTGCTCCCTCTGCTGCTTCTCTGGTAACTTCCTGTTTGGTGGCCATTTAAGGAGGCCTATACCAAACAGGCCTCCGCGAAGTATTGTTTTGCTGTGCGGACTCTACTGAGCGTTTCTCCTGTTTCTTTGCCCTGTTTTGTTATATTCCTCGGTTTTGTTTCTCGTCATTGTTTTGCTTTGTTTTTGCCATTGTTTCGTTCTGTTTCTGTGCCATAGTTTTGCCTAGTTTTCATAGCCTTGCTTATTTTGCTTTCTTGGACTGCTCACTTGGACTTTGACCCTCTGCCTGTTTATTTTTGGATTTTGCCTTTGTCATTGCCTATGTGTTACTGTTCGTTTGGAGATCGACCCTGCCTGTCTTGACCACGCTGTATTCATTAAAGCTCACATCTGGATCTATTACGCTTCCCACGAGTCCTCATTACAGAATACTTTGCCTCCCTGAGATCCAGCGGCTTTTGGAATACACAACCATGAACCCAGCAGATCGCCTTGTTTGACTACGTCAAGGTAATCAACCTACTGAGAACTATGTGGCAGATTTCTGTGACCTATATTATCAGGTGGACTTTAAGGAACTGTTTTCGAAGGACATTTTTCGCTTTGGTTTAAATAAGGACATATCATCTAAAATGCCACGTGATACCCCTCATTGGACTCTGGTCTGTACCATTGACTTTGCTTTGCTTTTGGGTGGTTCTGCATTCACTGTGGGGATCACGGATGAGGGACCCCGTGATCCTCCAGTACCTGCCAAACCAAAGACTACTCACATCATGTCCACCAAACCAAAACCTGTTCAGGCCATGCCTTTCAAGCCAGAGTCTGTTCACATTATGCCGGCCACTCAAAAGCCTAATTGCACAACATCTGCCACTCCAAGGCCTGCTCACGTCACGTCTTCTGCTCCAAGGCCTGCTCACGTCACGTCCTGTGCTCCAAGGCCCGCTCACGCCAGGCCTGCCGCTCCAGGGCCCGCTCACGCCATGCCTGCCGCTCCAGGGCCCACTCACACCATGCCTGCCACTCCAGGGCCCGCTCACGCCAGGCCTGCCGCCCGTCCAGAGTCTGCACCTGTCATGGCCACCCGTCCAGAGTCTGCACCTGTCATGGCCGCCATCCCAGAGCCAGTCCACAAGATGGCCGCTATCCCAGAGCCAGTCCACAAGATGGCCGCCATCCCAGAGCCAGTCCACAAGATGGCCGTCATCCCCAAGCCTGTTCACAAGATGGCCGTCATCCCCAAGCCTGTTCACAAGATGGCCGCCATCCCCAAGTCTGTTCACAAGATGGCCGTCTCGTCTGAGTCCCCGGCCAAGATGGCTGCCACGCCCGAGCCTCATCAGTCCAACATCCTCTCATCCAAATCTCATCTCACTATGTCTGCCACATGCGAAACAGATCAAGTGATGCCTGATCCTCCAATGTCAAGTCAAGTCAGGGCTGCACGTTCAGTGCCAAATCAAGTAACAGCTGTGTTTCCTGAGCCACGTCAAGTTACAGCTGTAGTTCTTGAATCAAGCCAAGTCACAGCTGTTCTCCATGAGTCAAGTCAAGACACAGCTGTTCTCCAGTGATCCATGAGTCAAGCAAGACACAGCTGTTGTTCTCCATGAGTCAAGCCAAGTCACAGCTGTTGTTGCTGATCCCCATGAGTCAAGCCAAGTCACAGCTGTAGTTCCTGAGTCAAGTCAGTTACAGCTGTGGTTCCTGAGTCAAGCTCCTGAGTCAAGTTACAGCTGTTGTTCCTGAGTCAAGTCGCGTTACAGCTGTTGTTCCTGTGTCAAGTCACGTTACAGCTGGGTTGTCTATGTTAAGCCAAACCAAACCACAGCTGATATCCATGAGCCAAGCCAAGTTACAGCAGATCTTCATAAGCCAAGTCAAGTTGCTGCTGTTGTCCCCGAGTCAAGTCAAACCCTCGAGTCAAGTCGCCACGGCAGGCCTCCCTGAGTCAAGTGCCACGGCAGACCTCCCTGAGTCAAGTCATGGCAGACCTCCCTGAGTCAAGTCGGCAGACTCCTGAGCCAAGCCACGGCAGACCTCTGAGTCAAGTCAAGTCATGGCAGACCTTCCCGAGTCAAATCAAGTCACGGCAGATCTTCCTGAGTCAAGTCAAGTCACGACAGACCTTTCTGAATCAAGTCAAGAAACAGCTGTGCTCCTAACAGCACCACTTCACGACATGGCTGTTAGTACAGGGCCTTGCCAAGCCACGGCCGTCCTGCCAGAACCTCACCAGGTCCCGTCTGAGCTTCCAAAACCACGTCACGTCTCAGCTGATCCTCTAGAGCCACGTCACGTCTCAGCTGACCCCCCCGAACCTCGTCACGTATCAGCTGACCCCTCAGAGCCTCGTCGTGTATCAGCTGGCATCCCAAGCCACGCAGGGCCCACGGTCCCAAGCCACGCAGGGCTCACACTCCCAAGCCAAGCAGGGTCCACGCTCTCTAACCTCACAGTCTCCACACCCTCAAGCCCGGCAGGCATCCCACTATCTTCAGTGCTGCCGGTCATGGCGATCACCATTTTAAGTGTGTGGGCTACACACTATACTCCAGAGGCCTCGTCAGATCACAAGTCCGCTCCAGAGGCCTCGCCTGACCGCAAGTCTGCTCCAGAGGCCTCATCTGACCACAAGTCTGCTTCTGAGGCCTCGTCTGTCCACGAGTTCGCGCCCATACCTCCTGAGGTGTTAGCATACGCTGTAGAACCTCCTAAGGAGGTGGCATCCATTTATGAACTCACCGTCCTGTCTGTTCATGAGTCTACTCCAGAGATCTCATTTAACCATAAGTCTGCGCCAATGCCCCTGGAGGTGGCGTCTCCGGCTGCAGAACCTCCTAAGGGGGCGGCGTCCTCCCATGTACTGTCTGCCCATCCTGTCACAGTCATGGAGGCTACCTCTGAACTCTCTCCCTGCCATGTCCCTGCCATGTCATATCCAGAGACCTATCACAAACTAACTGCCTGTCATGCCATGGCCAAGGAGGCCAATCATGGGCTCCCTGCTCTGCCTGCGCCGCCACGGCTTCCTGCTCTGCCTGCTCTACCTGCCCCGCCATGGCTGCCTGTTCTCCCTGCTCCACCATGGCTCCAGGCTCCTTCGAATCAAACATGGTGGACTTCTGTTCCAGTGTTCCACTGTCTGCCATTGCTCCACGGCCCAGGTCCTCCAAATTTCCACTGTCTGCTACTGCTCCACGGCCCAGGACCTCCAGTGTTCCACTGTCTGCCACTGATTCACGGTCCAGGTCCTCCAGTGCTTCACTGTCTGCTACTGTTCCATGGCCCAGGTCCTCCAGTGTTTCACTGTCTGTCCCTGCTCCACGATTCAGGCCTACCTTCTCTGCTCTGCACGGACCTGGCCCTCTGTCCCACCCCGTTTTGCCTCTGTTCCCCCACCCTCCTGGACTGTTGTTGTTTTGAGCGCCAGCAGAGGGAGCCCTCACCCATTGACTGCCTATTGCTGCTCCCTCTGCTGCTTCTCTGGTAACTTCCTGTTTGGTGGCCATTTAAGGAGGCCTATACCAAACAGGCCTCCGCGAAGTATTGTTTTGCTGTGCAGACTCTACTAAGCGTTTCTTCTGTTTCTTTGCCCTGTTTTGTTATATTCCTCGGTTTTGTTTCTCGTCATTGTTTTGCTTTGTTTTTGCCATTGTTTCGTTCTGTTTTTGTGCCATAGTTTTGCCTAGTTTTCATAGCCTTGCTTATTTTGCTTCCTTGGACTGCTCACTTGGACTCTGACCCTCTGCCTGTTTATTTTTGGATTTTGCCTTTGTCATTGCCTACGTGTTACTGTTCGTTTGGAGATCGACCCTGCCTGTCTTGACCACGTTGTATTCATTAAAGCTCGCATCTGGATCTATTACGCTTCCCACGAGTCCTCATTACAGCTATAGTGTATTAATAGTTTATTATTATTATTATTATTATTATTATTATTATTAATTATTTAATTCACTGCGAGAATGCACTGCCTTTTGCCATTTGCAACTTGAAAATGCAACTTACATAGAGACATGGGGGTGGGCTCTTGAGCTACTAGTCGACCAGCAACCACCTAGCAACACTAGTTGTTGACTCAGAACACCATT
The DNA here is from genome assembly GCA_012976165.1 of Labeo catla. Classification (NCBI taxonomy): domain Eukaryota; kingdom Metazoa; phylum Chordata; class Actinopteri; order Cypriniformes; family Cyprinidae; genus Labeo; species Labeo catla. Next base: position 48,778 of record VONZ01001264.1, on the reverse strand, counting down.
GTAACCACAGATTTTTCAAAGGAAGGAACCAAAAAACAACAACAACAACAACAACAACAAAAACAAAACAAAACAAAACAAAAACAAATCAAATTTTGCAATAATGTTTTACAAAGAATGCTCAAGTGCACTTATGACCAAGGTAGCATTCACAAAGTATGCATTCTTGCATTCTTCTTATTTTAACATGCACTTAACAGACATCTTTGACTGTCAAGGCATGAGTTGAAAAGCAATTCAGTTTCAACTTCGAACCATCCACTGCGCTGCATCTATGTGTTTTTAATGCAAAAACATGTCTTGTGTGAACGGCTCCATTTGCTCCATTTTGAGCGTTTGCTGTAAGTTTATGTTTTCCAGAGTTCACAGTCTTCACCGTGGGTTTAACATCTTTAGAGGAACGGACTACTAAATGAAGCTCAGCTCTGTCTCTAAGCCTTCATTAGCTCAACAAAGCACCTCTGAGGAGCACTCGTGTGTTTTTCGTTGTTTTCCAGCCATTTTTTTTAAACAATGGAACGTGCTTGGAGTGGAGTCAGAGTTTCTGAAGGTGACAGGAACTTCCAGAATTTCCTGTTTAAAACTGAATTATCCTTCAGAACAAAGAGCTCAAGACGGATTTGCCTTTTGGGTTCATTTGACTTTCATAAAGTGAAAATTGTATGCTTTTAAAGCCAGTGGACTGGCAATATGGGGTTTACAATGTCTCAAGTAACCACGTTTCCAGACAATGTCAGCAGGCTTTGGCCAAAAGAGCTTATCTGCTTTGGCTTACTTTGAATATTCATCAGAGAATTCTGACACAGAACTGCAGAGCAGAAACTAGCATGGCACACACGCGTACGCATTCATCTTCCTCTTCAGCCATCGCCAAAGGTCTAAAAATGAAGCAAAGCTGTTGTCTGAAAACACAGAAGAACACAACCGTACATCAACCCGTTGGATATGTACAACATCGGCGCCCCAGAAAAACAAGGTGCCGTTTAGTCATACGGCAAGTGTCGAATGGAAAAGTGTAGTGTGCAATAAATCATGAAAGGTTTGCTCATGACACGGTGTGGCTGTACAGCTCATGTTCTGTCATACTTGACTAAGCCAAAGACAATAACTAGCTTTCAGTTGAGGGCACTGTAAGATTTCATTTGTTTGTCCAAGACCGCATGGTAAGGTGAACGGTGACATAAAACCAATGAATTTTAATAGACCAGAGGACAGCATCTCTGTCAACAAATGTCACGCCAAGGCATAAAACGTTTAAGAGAAAGGCTACATTCTAAGATATACAATAATTTGGGGGTAAAATTTCACTGCAGTGGACTTTAACAGGTTGTATATTGTTTGAAAGTTCTTTTCTCCCCAAAACAAATACTCTTTTACCATTTACATACCCCCATGCCGCTCCAAACCCACATTACATTCTTACCTGCTTTGAAACACAGATGTTTAGAAGAATGTTCACACTGCTCTTTTCCACCCAATGAAAGTGCATTAGAAATGAACCAAGCAAGCACCATATGAACACCACAGTCTGTACAACTTGCACACTGTTCTGAAGTTGTATAAGACCATTGACCCACTGTCAAAGCCTTTAGGCCTCCTTTGAGTACGTTCATACATGGTGAGTCAAGATAATGCAATACAACGTATTATGGATTGCCATGCATTACATCTGAATATGCAGAAGCACGAATGAGTTATGGTATGACTTCAGATGACCTGGAATATGGGGCAAAAGTCATATGGACTGCTTTCACAGTGCTTTTTGTCAGTTTTGGACCTCAACAGCAACAGACCCCATTCACAGAAATAGAAGCGTGAATGATCTGTGAGAATTCTTTTGTATTCTGTCCAATCTCCTTTGCTCATATTAAGCCATTCAGATTAAAAATCACATGAGGTGAGCCAATTTGACAGGATTTTCGTTTTTGGGTGAACTGATCCTTGAATATATGTTACTCATATCATGTTCCTCCCGTTATCCTGTTGCTATGTCCTGTGCACTGCTCATTAAATTTGAATGAGAGTAGAATAAAGTCAAATCGTAAAATTTGTACATTTTCTTCTCCTATTAATATAAAAACAAGATTTTTTTATTTAATAAAAAAGAAGAGTTTGTCCATGTCCCTTGAATGGTTGTCCACCCTGTTGTATTTGGGACTCTGCCACTTTAAGAAAAGGCCATCCCCTTTAGTGACATCTGGACTACAGCTTTTTTGTCTCTTCAGTGGCGGGAATTTCAGCTGCTGAGGTGAGTACGTTGGTGACTTTTAAACTGACAATTTCTGACAAAATCTTCGTATGAGTTTGCTTACTTGCTTTTCCTAAGCTTAACATGTCCACCCTGTCAGCATAAAATATGCCAGAAATGATTAGAATACAATATTTTCAAAATATGTAAGTTTTTTTCTTTACATAAATGATGTAAAAAAAACAAAACTGGCAAAGGTATTATTAGCATGACAATTTGAGACGGCATGCTGGTAAATCTCACATTAGTCAGTCAAATGCCTGTAAGTAAACACACAGACGCACAAGAAAATAGCAAGAAACAATCAAGTAAGTGACTACAGGGATGTCACATCATGTTTTCCAGAATGATCTGAGAATGCTGCAATTCACGCTTCAAAGAAAACAGATAGGCTGAATGCATGTAAGATATCCATGTCACTTGTTTGCATGTGATTAGTGACTTTGTCAAAGCAGAACTGTAAATAGTTTTTGTGATGTTATCTTTGTTTACATTTTTCCAAAATACTGAAAAAGACCATGGTTTAGTATTTCCATGGTTCAGTCAGATTTTCAATACCAGATTATCTTTGTAAATATTATGCTCGCTGTTGCAAAGTCATTGAGAGGTACATTTGTATGGAACGGCACCATTATTCCATCTGAGCGGGCTCGCTTCTTATAACCATTAAGAACTCTTCAGGATTAATGTACAAAACAAAGGCATGAGCGATAGAACAAAAGGCTTGACTTGTATAAGAATGAGGCAGGTCTTCCAGATGCTGCACCGCTTTCCATGTGTAGTATCGGGGCTGATCGCGGTGATTTCATGAGTAAACCACGTCTCGTGGCAGCTAGACAGGCACTCGGAGATCAAGCCGATGCGCTCTCTAGGCCAAACTTCACAGACACACGCTGATGTGTCAGGGTTAAGATCGGGTTTCCGCACAGAATGGCAGACGCTTGACGTAGCCGAATTGGCACGTTGAACTCTTTGTGACATGCTTCGCTTAATGATGCCTTCTTCTCCTTTTGATGGTAAAGCAGCTGCTTCCCTTACACATCTGAACGAGAGATATTGTTTGGCCCTTTTGGAGAAGAATGAGCGAACGTGGTGCTGTGATTGATGGCGCGCGATCAAGACCGTATATTTGTAATCCTGACGAATGTGGGCGATCATCTTTTTGACATTTGCTGATAAAAAATGAACAGAACATTTCACAAGCCTCCGTGACTGCGGCAAACAGCCTGTCAGACCCAAGACTTAAACAAGAAGGTGTTTAAAATGCTTGCGCCTACGAGAGATGTATCGCCCAGGAAAGCCTGTCAGATTTTCATACACACATTTGTGTAGCTGACACTATCCATATGCTCCAAAAACATGTGCGGTCTGCCGTAAAAACGTCCACGGCCAAGCGGATAATGACTGAACGGAATACGATGAAAACACATGCAATGTCATCCTGGCCTGTGCTCAAAGCTGAAAACAACCCTAATGTCTTGGTAGACGACCAAGCTGTGACTGGACGGACACTTTATAAGGATCATTTCTCTGTGTACCGTGTTTCGGGGCGGATGACTCTGACAGACAGGAGATGACGACAGTTGGTAATGTTCTCCATGCTTGACCTGATTTTCCCATGTTTTTGGGGTAACCTCACCCCCTGGTCTCCTCTCTGAGCCGCATTAATCCGCCTCGTACAAAAGAGGTCAGAGTCTTGGAATTGTGAGGAAATGTTTTTCTCATGCTTGGCAGGAGAACGGTACAGTGATGCATGCGAACACGCTCTCGGCCTCGTATCAAGAGACAGACTTCATGCGCTGACGGATGCCTGTGTCCTCTCGTCCTTACTGTTTGTTGAGAGGCTGGAGCATATGAACTATATGGGTCAGTATCACTGTAGGGTACCTTTTGGTGTCCTGTACATAAATAACTTAATTACCATGATGCCATGATAACATACAAATGACTATGAAAGGGTGTGTTATATTAGTCTAAGTTTTCATATTCATAACAAAAACATTACTTGGTCCCTTAAATACATTTTCTAGATTTTTTTTAAAGTTTTTGTAGGAGGATGCGTGTTATTTTGCTATGTCCTGTGCACTGCTCATTAAATTTGAATGAGAGTAGAATAAAGTCAAATCGTAAAATTTGTACATTTTCTTCTCCTATTAATATAAAAACAAGATTTTTTTATTTAATAAAAAAGAAGAGTTTGTCCATGTCCCTTGAATGGTTGTCCACCCTGTCGTATTTGGGACTCTGCCACTTTAAGAAAAGGCCATCCCCTTTAGTGACATCTGGACTACAGCTTTTTTGTCTCTTCAGTGGCGGGAATTTCAGCTGCTGAGGTGAGTACGTTGGTGACTTTTAAACTGACAATTTCTGACAAAATCTTCGTATGAGTTTGCTTACTTGCTTTTCCTAAGCTTAACATGTCCACCCTGTCAGCATAAAATATGCCAGAAATGATTAGAATACAATATTTTCAAAATATGTAAGTTTAAATATACCAAATTCTCTTCAACAACCAGACTGACTATTTAGCTAGTCACAGTCTGGGGGGATCTCAGTGTGATTGAGAATGAAATTATATTATTTATTATTACTATATTTTTTTCGAAGTTGAATAAATGTTTTATTGTCATATTTTGTCATGGTCTGTGCTTTATGTGTCCACCCCATCGTGTGCTGGTCCACCCTGTCATCTTGATATTTTAAAGTAATATTTAAAATAATAATTTCATCGTATCTATATTTATAGTCAAAAAAAAAAAAGTCAATAGTAATATATATGTCCATGACAGGGTTTATGCTTCAAATAATGACCCATAATTATCTTAAAAAATGTGTGGGAGCTCAGCTAATATGTTTTTATAGTACTTGAGTGTCTGCAATTTACGACATGACATAAGGCGAATGGGAAATTAAGACATTTTTGAGTATTGTGAGGCTTGAAAGGCACTCTAATGGTGATATTGACCCCTATGTTTAGACCTGGGGTCTTTTCAACATATTTCAGAATATTTGATGAAACAGTGTGTAAAGCACAAATTAGACTGAAGCAACACTTGTTCATTTCGATTTGTGAAACATTTTCAAATAAGACAAGTTACTACACATTCACACTGAGCAGTATAGTCATTTTTTTTATTCAGTGTAAAACGTTTAAAAATGGAAAAAAAAAAATGATGTGCCCTGGTTTTAATAAATAGTATGATAATATAAATTACGATATCAATATTATAGGACTTGTAGCTGATAGTGTAAGGTAAATAATGTGCCCTATGCATTTAATCTACAAACCATGCAAACAGCAAGCAACAAATGTAAAATGAATTTACCCAAACACGCAGACAGGATTTTGGCTCTTGGTTTCAGAAGTCCACTGTGCACTGGTGGTTTGTACAGAACGTAATACACCTTCTAACTTGGGTAACAGTTCCATGTAGTACAAATGATGTATGTCCTTGCTGTGTACACCAATGCCCTGCTTCATTTGCTTGTATCTCAGTTTTTGTCTTTCATCACCACAGTATTTCAGTCATTTGCTACTGCTGGCTCCTTTCCTGCTGCTTGAAGCAAAGCTAACAAACCCAGTGAACTGTGTCTTAAGGATGAATAAATATTGGTCAGGTTTCCAGAATTCTGAAACAAAACTTTATCAAGCCAACATAAAGTTCACAAACTTTCGCAGTACTTTTTGTTCTTTCCAAAGGCTGTCAGCTTTAGAGATTTCAGAGGAAGGAGGTAAGACAAGTTATATGCAAAATTGCTTTATTATTTCCTTTGCCTAATCGCATAACTGCAGATCTGCAGACCTACGAGTCTGTCTACAGACATAAAGGGACTGCAGTTCTTCATTTCCATATACTGTTTTTATTTATGTTTCACAGACGTCATCTCGGCTCTCCAGAGGGTCGAAGCTAAGACGTGCTTTTGGTCAGGTATGCCGTGAGGCGGTGAGACGGATGATGTTTCTGAGTTCAGGAATGTGTCCTTGACATTGTATATTTTTTGGCCCGTTCTAGAAGAGGAATTGTCGGCCAGTTGAACATGAATCTGCACGAGGGCCTGAAATTGTTCCATCAGATATAAGATGACAGTTTCATAAGGCCATGCTTTTCTTTAAGACCATCTTGGACCAGTATGAATGTTCATGCTACTCCAGGCAGCTTTATGCTTATTTTTGTATTTTATTTTATTTTATTTTATTTTATTTCTTTTCTTTTCTTTTCTTTTTTTTCATTTTATTTTATAGCATTGGTGGACCTGCATGGCCATGAGGTTCGCCAGGCAAACATCTCTGATGAATCTGGTCAACCAAAATGTTCAGGTGTGCTCACATGTAAGAGAAACTCAATACAGTATTGATAAATCAGACACTGTGATTGTAAAAACCCTGATCAAAGCCTTCTAACAAAAATATAGTTTTTTTTAACAGTACTGATACTGATTACTTCTTAAATGGATATGTCATTTTTCAAAATAATATTATTTATGAAAAAATGTTATCCATATGAAACAGACTGGCCATTAATAACATATTATTACAAACATCATTGCAAATTTGAGCACAATTAAATGAAAAATGTTTATAGCAATACCTGTAAAAGTATTTTACATAAAATAATTAAATTATAAATTAAACTAAAAATACCAACAGAAGACTTTTCACTTTTTTAAAGATTTCTTTCTATTTTTTGTCAGTGTATCTGCACATTTCAGTGTACGCTTCTGTGTTTGGCCATTACATGTGCTGTGAAAGGCTGAATCACAGCCTCATGTGACACAGGCCAGAAAAAATGGTCAGAGGTGTTTTGGCAAAAACATTAACCAGAAGTACTGGAAGCAATGTTAAAAGCCATGTTTTGTATCAATGTAATTTAAATATAATTTAAGACAGACAAACAGAGTGACACAACACAATAAAAAACATCAGCTGTGGTCACCAGAACTTTACAATAAAAAGTACAGTAGCAAATTTTGAAGTTTTACAGATTGACTTTACATTTACAGTAAATATTTCATTTTATTAACTGAAATTCAAAGTTCTGTCATGAAACTCTAGATGGCACAGGCAAACAGGTCCTTAACTCAATCTGCCAATAATCACATCATTATCTGTAAGGCCCAGCTAGTTGGTTTCTGTCGCATCAACAGCCAATGAGCTTGCTGCTCGACATTCAAATACTTGGCAGTGTTTGCTATAGCAGTTTGCAGTGTGCCAGTCTTGTGAAGTCCCTGGTTCCCCCTCAAGGGAACTCCGTACTACATCACCTAAGGGACACTTTGGGGAATGCCATCAGCATGACTGGTCTCTGAAGCACATGTGAAAACACTCCAATCCCAATGGGCCACGCAGGCTGTGACATCATTAGCGGATTAGCACCCGGAAGTATTAGAGGGTGCCCCATAATGTACGTCTGTCACGGTATCTGAGGGAGGACTTAAAACGCAAAATAAGTGGTAACAAGTTTATTGACAAAACAGGAGACAAGAGATGGTGGGAGGGATGGTGAACACAATCCAAACGGTAGGTAAAGATGCAGCACAGGGGCAAGCAGGCTGTGAACATGGAAGTCCCAAACTGGCCAGGAAACACAGAGGGATGGGAGGGGCGGGTGGGAACAGGGCCCGGCAAAAAGTTAATGGCTGAAAAGGGAGCATTCTTGGTAACAGGAACTGGCATGAGTTGTCTGGGCTTCCAACTGGGTTTAGTGAAAGATTCAGGGGATGTGACAGAACTGGCAGGAAGAGTCTTGGAAATTGATTTAAAGACAGTTTTAGGGGTGTCCTTAAGGGTAGCAGGATCCGACTTTGACATTGACTTAGAAACTTCCTCAGGGGCTGAAGCCAACACTAGGCTGGGCACTGGAGCGGACTCAGGGGCTGGAGCCGACACTGGAGTAGACTCAGGGGCTGGAGCTGACACTGGGACTGCTCTTTTAGGAGTGGGCTCAGGAAGAGTTCTCTCTGCAGCGGCCTCGGGAACAACCTCCTCTTTAGCGTGCTCAGGGACTGCTCTCTCTGGAGCGGGCTCGGGAACTGCGCTCTCCGGAGCGAACTCTGGAGCTTGAGAGTGAGAGTGAACTGTTCAGGAATGGCTATTGTGTACATGATTTGATTAACCGTAACTTTTGTTGACTTTACATGACTTGCAGGAACATTCTTAGACTTGACATGACCGGTGAGAATGGAAGCTACTGGGAAAGCAGGCAGCTTGGAACTGGCCTCCGTGGCCAGGACAGGCAAAATGAAAGCCTCTACATTGGCCTCTGGTCTGTCTCAGCCCGAGGATTGCAGACAGGACAAGGAATGTAGCATGGCTGCTTTTTGGTAGGTTTTGTGCTACTCACTGAACTACTACTGTTGGTCTGGTTCTCAGAGACGGTGTTGCTTCAGCTGCGTGGTAATGGTGAGCTTGACTCTCTCTCGAGTAGTATTAGTTGAGCTTTTGCACTCTGCATTTCAGTCCTGTGGCCACCTTTCCGGTTGAGCCTGGAACTGTAGGGGGCATGGGAGATTTAAATTCTTGTTCAATTGTAGCGAGATGTTCCACCCCAACGTTTGGGTTTTAAGCAGGGTTCTTTGCTCCCTTCTCTAATCTGGGTTGGGCTGCCTTTACTATTTTGGAGGGTTTCTAAGTAGGGTTACTGAGGTTCACTTTTTGCCAAGTATATTTTTCACCTAGTATCATCTATATTAGAGGGTGTTGGCTTTCCTTTGATGTGCTATTTTCCTATTCTCATGCTTGTGCTGTCTCTCATGTTAAGCCGGGCTCGCACTACAGGATTTTTTAAATCCTAACTGATTAGGAAATCTGGTTGCAGTGCACACATAAGGAGAATCTTTGCAGATTATCTTCCCTAAAATCTTAAACATGCACACACTACAAGATTTGAAAATTGTGGCGCATCACACACTGCAAGATATTATTACGTTTATCATGAAGGAGGGAGCGAAAAAAGATGGGCTCGGGTCAGGCTCGGGCCGCATGAAGCATTGCTTTTCTTGCTCCATGCGGTTGTGGTATGTGTTTAACATATACAGACAGTGTTACTACAAAAAAATAAGAAGCAGTTTCCTCCATCTCCACTATTCAATGGACCATACAGCAGCTGTTTTGTGGTTGTGCATTGGCTGTTGTTAAAGTACTGACGTAATCATAGCCGTGATCATCCCGATTTAAAATCCTGGATATCAAACATGTTTGATATGATCGGGGCGGCCCCGATTTGTGTGAGAGCAGATCGGGAGGTGCAAGATTTGATCTGTGAACGTAATACATTACCAGATAATCCGTGCCGAACATCGGGATTGATCGAAGTGCTCTACAAGAATTTTGCCGCGATTCTCGGGAGGGCAAAACTGTAGACTGCTTCCACAGTGCAGGCATGTTTTGTTGTTGAAGGGACAGAGCAAACATTTAATAAACTATTGGACCTAACTGCTCGGCACATTCCTTAGGTAACCCCCTATATTATCAGGCCCAGGTGCCTTCCTGCTTTTACACTGTTTATCTGTTAAAACTGTTATCACATCCCTCACATCAAAAAATACACAATCATGCTCCCCATTTATCCTACATTCATTTTTCAAGCCCTCAATTTCCTGATTAAAATCTTAAGTATCAAATCTTTGATAAAATTGCCTAAAAATTCCCAAGCAGAACCTAAATTTCCCATTCTCAATTTCAACTCAAGATCTTCCTTATAAGCAGCTTTAGCCCTCTTGATTTCACACTTAATTTCTCTTTTTAGCCCATAGTATTTCCCTCTTTAAAGGCCCTATTTCTTTTTAACAGAAGAATCTTGAGTGATTTTGTAAATTTCCTAAACGATTTCACAGGTATTAACATATCCTCACAAAATGTCACATAACTACAAATTACATCTGTTAATTCATCAGTGTCCAAACCAGAGTTCATAAAAACAGTCCAATCTGTAGATTCCACACACCCTTTTAAATGTAGCGTTGCATCTTCAGACCAGTCCTTCATGATAATTAACTGTGCCTTTTCATGTTTCAAAGCAGTTTTATGTGTAGGAACAAGTAATACCATATTGTGATCTAAAGTTCCCAAAGGTGGTTTTCCAAGCTCCTTTAACAGTACTACATATTTTACAGTTTTTGTTAAGTATTTTCAGCAATACATTTCTAACATTTATAGTCTGTTTAGAAACAACTTTCTAAATTACTTTTACACAGACTTTAGGCTTATTGGTGTTACTGTGGCAACCAGCAACAGCACAGCTTAACCCTGCACACATTTTTTTAGATTTAGTTATATTGAAAAAGTTTTAGTGTAATTAATTCAGTTGATTTTTTTAACCCATTTTAACATGGGTTTCTATGGAGACCTGAACACAAGAGCACCAAGCGGAAGTTAGAATCCATCATGGCGGTGCTCAATGGTCACTCAGGAAAAAGGTGAATATAGTAAGGGGACTTACGGTTATCCAAGTAACAGGTTTTTACTGCAGTCTTTTACTATTAAAAAGTCATTCTACAATCAAATTTAACAGTGAAACGCTATATGCAATATTAACACTACTGGAATACCAGCCAGATTTGAGAAGCGGAATTAGCAATTGTATAATGATTTATATGCTATTGTTTCCTTTCTTTTCTTTTTCTTTTTTATTTGAAAGAGGAATCAAAGAAGCATCATTCTGTAGATTGCCCTTGTACTTGCACTGCAACTTTATATCTCTCTGGCACACTAATATGTGACCCTGGACCACAAAACCAGTCATAAGGGTCATTTTTTGACATTTGAATAAATAAGATTACCATTGATCTCAAAATATTGAGAATAACACCTTTAAAGTTGTCCAAATGAAGTTCTTAGCAATGCATATTACTAATCAAAAAATACGTTTTGATATATTTACGGTAGGAAATGTACAAAATATCTTCATGGAACATGATCTTTACTTAATATCCTAATGATTTTTGGCATAAAAGAAAAATCAATAATTTTGACCCATACAATGTATTTTTGGCTATTGCTACTTAAGACTGGTTTTGTGGTCCAGCGTCACATATATCCTTGTATTTTTAAGAACACGGATAGACTCCATTACATTCAGTGATGTCAGTGGTCAATATGAGCATCACACAAAAACAATAAATGTCAAACAATTAACAGATAGTGATAAATATACGACTAATGTTTCTGTGGCCATTCAAAGCAAAGAGCAGACTAAATCGACTGTGAATAGGGATTTCCCTTTAGATGGGGTGAACATGTTATTAGATTAAAAAACAAAGGACAAAGAAAACAGAAAACTGAACTAAAAAATAAGTTAATGCTTAGATATGAGACAAAAACAATCTTCTAAAACAATCTGGTAAAAAAAAAAAACGTGAATACTGAGATGCTTTTCAAACTGTATTCATATGTTCAAGGAATTTTGATGTCAGGGATTAGGTTTGAAATATGAAAAGTATTTTAAATGCCTAGATGGTTTAATTAACATGAAGAAATGCTCTGTAAATGTATTAACCACAGTCACTGTGCAAATATACATGGGTGACATGATTTTGGGTGTAACTCATTTTCACTCTGACACACAGGGAATCCCAAATCCATTGTCAGCCAATTCAGCAGACAATATCTTTTCTTAAAGTGCCAGTTTTTAAGCTCAACCTTAATGTTTGCCTTTGTCTGACATAGTTTGGCAAAAACAGCTCATGTGTGAGCAACAACCCAACTGTGCACCATTTCTGGAATCTACTCTAAGTTAGGTTTGCAATTTCTTCAAATCTGCTAAAATATTGTACTGGACACTGCCTTCGATTTCAGCAAGTCATAACATCTTTGTTAGAAAATGTGTTTGATGGTAGAGGCACATATTAAGCTGGACACGCGTGTAATCACTGCGTTGTGTTTTTACTGTTTTCTGACCTGGAACCATGTTTACCAAAAGCCAGAGGCTAAAGGATGATGAATCACACAAATCTGTAATATATATATATATCTACATATATATAGCCTCATGTGAAGCTGAACCCTGGTAACGAACTGTGAGTCTACCTTTGTGCAGGCCCAGATTAAGAATTCAGAGGCCCCTGGGCACAATAGGCCTCATTTATGAAATGAGGGTACAACAGAAAATTGGGCGTATGTTGTTTCTACGCAAAACTTAAAATTTATCAATATGGACATGAGCGGTGGCTACGATCAAATCGCATGTCAAGTCTGAGCTCGTGTACGCAGGTTTTTGAGTTAGCCTGAATTTGCGTGCAGCGTAGAGAATTTCTGAGAATTGTATAATGACAGCATTTTGTTCATTTAGATTATTTTCCTTTTAGATTACTTTCTTTTAGGGTGTTAGATTTATATGCGCAAATAGCAGCATAAACAACAGACCATGAGGATTCACACATTGTCGCATTACCCACCTGCTGAACTGCGGTGAATGGAGAAAAACAGAAATTATAAAAGGAATAAAATAAATAGGGCTAGCCTACACAAAATATATTTCTCTTAAGTAATTAACAGATTAACAAAAGAAAAAAAAAACAAAAAAACTTTGTGACACTTGCGTTTTGTGACACTCTTAATGCATTTTATTTGTTATATCTTTACTTAAATGTAACTGATCGCACACACAAATTTCAGAGTTGCTAACTTGACATTTCAGCCATTAATCAACCTAAAATGCAGTCAACCAAACATAAAAGTTACACTGCTCAGTTTAAAAGGTCCGCTGTAAAATCAGCATGCAGCGCCAAAAATAAACATTTTTGCGCATTTGAAGGATGATTTACGTGGATCTTGGAACTCAAGTGAAGTACAAAGACTTGTTTACATCATGTATAACAGTTTTTTTTTAAGGTCTAAATATTTTTGTTTGATTTATTTATTTATTTATTTTTAGCATTTCAACAACATCATGGATAATAGTTTAGCAACCAAATGTTACATGGCAAAAAAATGGAAACATTTGGATGTTGATGTGTAACGGAGTGAGTGAGACGAGAGGCGAGCGGATCCATCTGCGAGCTTTTATTGAAGGGACGAGACAGATACATGGTCAAACAGGCAGGGTCAAAACAACAGCAAACAGGTATATCAAAGGCAAGGCGTAGGGATAAATCCAAGAAACGAGCAAGAGTCCAAAAGGCAGGCGGCGAGACAGTCGAAACGGGGAAGCCAGGCGAGGAGCTAGACACGGGGAACTAGGAAACAAGGGAAACTAGGAATGCTAACAATGGAAAACATGACAACAATACTCCGTGATCTGCATTGGAAAGACCGGGGCTTTTATAGCCCGCCTGATTGGTCCCAGGTGCTGACCCAATCAGCGCGCTGCATGACGAGAGATGTAGTCCGGGGTGTGGTGCAACAGTCTGAGTGTGAGGATAAGGTGAGAGCGACATCTGGTGGTGAGTGGTCCGCAGAACACCGACCAGATTCGTAACATGATGAGAGAGGCTTGTGAGCCCAGTGCCTTTTAGCTTCGCTTTACTTATTCATTTATTTTAGCTGGACGTTTGTATTCTGTATTCACTAGCCTAATTTGTGTTTTACTTTATAGTTTAATATAAAATTTTATAGCTACTAATTTCTGATTCTTGTTCTGTAATACTGTTCAATTTAAAGTTTGTTGTGGATTAAGGAGAACTAAATAGGCTATAATGTTTATAAATGTTTCGTTATATTTATTGGTATTTAATACACATACTGTATAAATTAATGCTAATTGTTTGCAAATATAAGGTTAAAGCGTGTTTTTAGAGTAAGATCAATTTCTCTTTCATGAGTTTACTTCCTCTTTTTGGCCGGGTTTCGTTTCTCCATGTTGTAAACTCTAGGGGCAAGGCTTCTATATCAGGGTGTTTTTAGGGGCGTGATATTATTTTCAGCCGCCACATTTATCAATGTACAATCATTCATACGACGGGATTGACGGCATACGAATGTTTCATGAATCACACGTGAACTCTGTCGTAAGTTGATTTGTGTGCACGGATCTACGCTCATTTCTACGTTCGATTGATAAATGAGGCCCAATGTCTTGTCGGGTCCCCCACACACACATGCGCACAATCAAGTTTTGAAAATATAGTGTACTATTTATGGGAAACACCTCTATTTTATACGGGATTTACACTGACAGATTATAGCCTATGATCACCTGTGCACATCCTCCATCATACAGGATTTACTTCACATGATTGCAACAATGCTTTTTCTGGACCAGCAGCAATCTTTTAAATAAGTGTAAATAGTAATTATGCTATCTATACTTTATATTGGCAGATGCTATTTTGATAGTCCACTTTAGACATTCTACTAACTATAAGTAACTTTGCAACTGCATGTCAACTAATTCTCATTAATTTGCAACTACATGTCCACTAACTCTCAGAGCAGACTGTTAGGTTAGGTTTAGGGTTAGTAGAATAAGTTGACATATACTTGGAAAGTTTAGAAGAGTGTTAAAAGATAAGCAGACAGATAAGCTAAAAGATACAACTTGTTAAAGATAAGCAGACTATTTGCACCTCAGTATTTTGTAAATTAACAGGATGCAATAATATCACAGTGTAACAGGACTCGTCCGAAACGTGAGTAGATCCAAGTGCGAGCTTTATTATACAGATCGTAGTCAAGACAGGCAGGGTCAGACGCCAGCAAACAGTAACAACCAGGGCGAGACAAGAGCATAATCCAAAAAAACAGGCAGAAGGTCCAAATACCAGTGAGCAGTCCAAAGTAACACATAAACAAGGCAATGGAACAAGGCAAAAACTATGGCAATGAAACAAGGCAAAAACTATGACAAGAAACAAAACAATGTCCGTGGCAACAACAAAACAAGGCAATGAAACAGGGAAATTGCTTGGTAGAGTCCGCACAGGCAAAACAATACTTTGCAACCTCCTGTTTGGCATGGCCCTCCTTATATGGCTGCCAAACAGGAAGTAACCATAGAAGCAGCAGAGGGAGCAGTAACAGTCAGTCCATGGGTAAGGGTATGGGTAGCAGACCTGTGGTTAGACGAGGCCTCTGGAGCAGACCTGTGGTCAGATGAGGACTCAAGAGTCCACACGCTCAAGATGGCGGCCGTTATTACAGGCAGCACAGTAAACAGTGGGATGCCTGCTGGGCTTGAGGGTGTGGAGGCTGTGAGGTTAGAGAGTATCAAGACTGCGTGGCTTGGGAGCGTGGGCTCTGCGTGGCTTGGGAGATGAGACGAGACCTGGCGAGGCTTTGGAAGGACGGCTAAGACCTGACGAGGCTCTGGGATGTCAGCTGATACGAGGCTCTAGACAATCAGCTGAGACGTGACGAGGCTCTAGGAGGTCAGCTGAGAGGTGACAAGGCTCTAGGAGGTCAGCTGAGACGTGACGAGGCTTGGAAAGATCAGCTGTGGCTTGACTTGACTCAGGAACAACAGCAGTAACTTGACTTGGCTGATGAAGATCTGCTGTAACTTGGTTTGGCTCATGAAGATCAGCTCTGGCTTGACTTGACTCGGGAACAACAGCAGTAACTTACTTGGCTCATGAGGATCTGCTGTAACCTGGCTTGGCTCATGAAGATCAGCTGTGGCTTGGCTTAACATAAACAACCCAGCTGTAACTTGACTTGACTCAGGAACAACAGCTGTAACTTGACGTGGCTGAGGAAACACAGCTGTAACTTGACTTGGCACTGAAGTGCAGCTCTGACTTGACATCGGAGGATCAGTCATCACTTGACTTGCTTTGGGTATGGCAGACATGATGGGATGAGATTCGAATGAGATGATTTTGGAATGATGAGGCTCAGGCATGGCAGCCATCTTGGCTGGGGACTCAGATGGGGCGGCCATCTTGTGAACTGTCTTGGGGATGGCGCCCATCTTGTGAGCTGGCTGTGGGAGGGCGGCCATCTTGTGAGCTGGCTGTGGGAGGGCGGCCATGACAGGTGCAGACTCTGGAAGGGCGGCTATGGCGTGAGCAGGCCCTGGAGCAGCAGGCATGGCGTAAGCCGGCTGTGGCTTGGCAGACGTAACGAGTGAAGGCTGTGGTTTGGCAGACGTGACTTGAGCAGGCTTTGGCTTGGCAGGTGTGACGTGAGCAGGCTTTGGCTTGGCGGACAAGACTTGAGCAGGCTTTGGGTTGGTAGGCATGGCGTGAGCAGGCTTTGGTTGGGTAGGTATGATGTGAAGAGGCTTTGGTTTGGCAGACCTGGCATGAGAGGTCTCTGGCTTGCTAGACATGACGTGAGCAGGCTTTGGCTTGGCAGGCATGACGTGAGAGGGCTCTGGCATGATGTTAACAATTCCAGATATGACATGTAAGCTCTTTGTGTGGCAGATACTGGAGGATGGCAGGGTTTGTCATTAGCGATCCCCACAGTAAATGCAGAGCCACTCAGAAGCAACGCAAAGTCAGTGTAACGTACCAGAGACCAATGAGGGTAATGACCTGGCATTCTACTTGAAATGTCCTTACTCAATCCAAAGTAGAAAATGTCCTTAAGGAAACTTTCCTTAAAGTCCACCAAGTGACATAGTTCACAAAAGTCCATAATATACTGCTCAATAGGCGGGTTACCTTGACGGAGTTGAACGAGGCGTGATGCTGGATCCATGGTGATCTGTGTTCCAAAAGCTGCTGGATCTGTAGTTGGCGAAGTATTCTGTAACAGGACTCGTCTGAAGCGCGAGTAGATCCAAGTGCGAGCTTTATTATACAGATCGTAGTCAAGACAGGCAGGGCCAGACGCCAGCAAACAGTAACATCCAGGGCGAGACAAGAGCGTAATCTAAAAAATAGGCAGAAGGTCAAAATACCAGTGAGCAGTCCAAAGTAACAAATAAACAAGGCAATGGAACAAGGCAAAAACTGTGTCAGTCCATGGGTAAGGGCTCCCTCTGCTGGCATGGCATTACACACAGGGCCTCATTCATGAAGCTTGTGTAAATATATGAGTAAAACAGACCTTCCTGAAAACTCTCCTCCAGATTCACAAACGCTTCGTAAACATCAGATTTGATGCATGCACGCTCATTTACAATAAGCATAATCCCCGCCTATGAACTACAGCTATGCAAGTCACAGGAACACAGTGGAATATTCTGGACTCGTTTCAAGCAAGTCAAGTAGAGCTTTACTGTCATTCCGCTGGACATACAGTGGAACGAAATGCCGTGTCTCGCAGGACCACGGTGCTACATAAATAAACATAAATATGAACATACATACACTAGACGTAGAATTTTTTTTAAACCTATACATCTAACTATACATATACTATAAATAATTGACTATGCATACACATAACCTAAGACAGACTTAAGACAGTTTCTCAGGTTAGGCTCCAGTATATTTCATAAATGCAAAAAAGACTAGTAGGCCATATGCCTAACAATAAATATTCAATTAATGTGTCCATCAAAGCGTTTTTAGTCTTTGAAAAATGGCAGGTACTCTTCTGAAAACAGCAAGCTGGTGGCGCTTGAGAACACTTTGGTGGCACAGTGTTTTTCCAGCTGCCGGTTTGGTTTCTATGACGTAGAATATCCAGAGCAGTAACTATGTTATTATTATACGTTACTATAAATATTAATAACTCATAATATTATGTAATATTAACCATCATTTTTGTTCAGTCGTACAAGTAGGATGGTTGGTGGCACAAAAAAATCATTCTGTTAATGTTTCCCCTGCTGAAAAAAACAGCTAAAACCATCTTAGGCTGGTTAGCTGGTTTTAGCAGGTTTAAGCTGGAAGTAGCTGGTTTTAGCTGGTCTCCCAGCCTGGCCAAGCTGGTCAAGCTGGTCTCCCAGCCTGGCTGGTTACAGATGGAAGTAGCTTGTTTTAGCTGGTCTCCCAGTTTGGCCAGGCTGGTTTTAGCTGGTTTAAGCTGGAAGTAGCTGGTGTCCCAGCCTGGCCAGGCTGGTTTTAGCTGGTTAAGCTGGAAGTAGCTGGTTTTAGCTGGTCTCCAGCCTGGCCAAGCTGGTCAAGCTGGTCTCCCAGCCTGGCTGGTAACAGATGGAACTGGTTTTAGCTGGTCTCCCAGCTTGGCCAGGCTGGTTTAGCTGGTTTAAGCTGAAAGTAGCTGGAAGTAGCTGGTGTCCCAGCCTGGCCAGGCTGGTTTAGCTGGTTAAGCTGGAAGTAGCTGGTTTAGCTGGTCTCCCAGCCTGGCCAAGCTGGTCAAGCTGGTCTCCCAGCCTGGCTGGTAACAGATGGAACTGGTTTTAGCTGGTCTCCCAGCCAGGCTGGTTTTAGCTGGTTTAAGCTGAAAGTAGCTGGTTTTAGCTGGTGTCCCAGCCTGGCCAGGCTGGTTTTAGCTGGTTAAGCTGGAAGTAGCTGGTTTTAGCTAGCTGGTCTCCCAGCCTGGCCAGGCTATTTTTAGCTGGAAGTAGCTGGTTTTAGCTGGTCTCCCAGCCTGGCCAGGCTGGTTTTAGCTGGAAGAAGCTGGTTTTAGTTGGTCTCCCAGCCTGACCAAGCTGGTGTCCGTTTGACCTAATTACAAATTAATCAGTTTGTTTCACTTACTCACAAGGTTCAATTCAAGGTAAGTATCATAATCAGGTAGGCTAGATGATACATCTTAAATTATTCTAGTTGTTAATGATAATATATCTGAGAAGAGTCTAAAATAAATTGTAGTATAAAGTATATCATAAAATCAAGCTAGCACTCAAAAAATCAGCATAGAACTCAAATCAGATTAAATTACTGTCTGAAGAAATACATTCACCATAGTTGTATGACCAAATATAGTCAGCTGTTTTATTTTTAAGGAGTGTTTAAGTATTAGAATTTTACACAAAATATAAATGAAACAAACACAGTCTTTATATAATAAATAACAATCACCTGCAATTAAAAAACACTAGGAGAAAAAAAAAAAAAATCTTTAACAAGAAATGCTTAAAGCATAATCTGATCACGTGGATCACGTGGTGGTTTGACGCAAAAGTACAGCATATTGCTGTAAATTTTAAATCTACAGAGGCGGGATTTTCTTCAACGGTCGACATTCGGGAGCGGCAATAGGTACGATTCACAACTGCGGTAAGTGATTTCACTTTTAATTTTTCATGCTTGGTAACTGCAGTAGTGTATTAAGGTGTCTACATTCGCGGTAACCACAGATTAACGAATCCTTCGTCTGCGGGGCATGAGGGAGACTTGTGCCAGGTTTAAGGAGCGCGGTCGCGGGAGGATTTCACACATTCCCCGGCCTCATAGTGGCTATAGGCGGAAAATCACTGGGTTCCTACGGTAATAATTACATGCTTCATTGACAACAGTTGTGATTCAGGGGAACGTCGTGTTGTTCAGCACACTTTCTCGTGATTATTTTATGATGTAAATCAAATTTGCACAAGCAGTCATCTGTTAACAGGGGCGCCGAAATGAAACGCATGATGTTACTTAAGTCTCGCAACTCGCTGTCATCCCGCTAATGGAGGATATAAACTGTCACGTAAACTCTGAACGGTGCTGTTAAAGCGGTTAACGTAAGCAGCGAGATGTGCGAGAACCTTTGATAACTTGCTAACTATCTTATCGTTTGATTGTAATGCTTTTTCCTAACTTTGGTTTAAAGAATGAGTTAATCCAGCCCATCTTCCTGTCTGGCCTTCTCGCAGCATATATTCACTCCGGAGTAATTTTACCAGGAGGAGACAGACGGTGATTTGGAGTTCATTCAAAGGTAATGGTTGCATTCTAAGAATCTGAATACCTGAATTTTACATGTAGATATGTTAGAAGATGTTTCTCAACTCCAGAAGAGAGACGATTTTTAAGGGAGAATGATTTAGATATCTCAAAAGCTAAAACTAATGTGAATTACATATTGTCTGTTTCCTGACTGATTTGTAGATATTTAAGAGGAACAAAGAAGTCGAAAGGAAAAATGCCATCTAAAACATCAGGGCAAATGGTACAGAAGAAAACGGTTGAAGTGAACCCGAGTTGCCACTCTTCTTTGCAAAGTGAAGGATTTTCAGCGAAATTTCTGAAATGTAAGACATACACACAGACCAAGATCTCCTTTTTCCTATTATTATATTCTTTTATTATCTACACTGCCATTCAATAGTTTGGGATTAGTACGATTTTTTATGTTTTTTATTAAATAAGTCTCTTCTGTTAATCAAAGCTGCATTTAATTGATCAAAAATACAGAAAATTAATTGAAAAATTAAAAAAAAAAAAGTAATGTTGTGAAATATTATTGCAATTTAAAATATAGTTTGTCTATTTTAATATACTTTAAAATGTAATTTATTCCTGAATTTTCAGCATCATTACTCTAGTCTTTTCATTACTCTAGTGTCACATGATCCTTTATAAATCATTGTAATATGCTGATTTATTATCAATTTTAGAATAGAAACAGTTGTGCTGCTTAATACACACACACACATATATATATATATATATATATATATATATAAAATATTTTTATTTATTTATTTATTTATTTATTTTTGGAACCTATGATACTTTGTTCAGGATACTTTCATGGATAAAAAAAGTTTTTTTGTTGTTGTTGTTTTTATCCAACAAGTATGTGTTAAACTGAAATTGATAGTAAAGACTTCTATTGTTAGATAAGATTTCTATTTTCTGTTTTCTATTTGTTGAGAGGTAATCTAATTTTTTTTATTCATTCATGCATGCACTATATGTAACCATTTGGCCTGCCCATGACTACAATTTTCTGATCAACTAGTAGTCATTTATTTTTAAGAGATTAGTCGACTAATTGCATATTAATAAACTATATAATTTATAATAATGAACCTTTAATTGCCTATAGCCCATCAGCGCTCAAGCGCACACAAAGCTTGCCACAGAACACTGGCAGAAGTAATGATTATGAATGTGTCAGGTAAAGAAAACAGCAAAGAAGACTGCCTTAACATTATAATAATTCATTAATATGTGTTTTCTGTATTTTCGGCTGCAGTGATAAAGTCGATAACACTTGTCATCTCTACAGTGGATGTGCATGTTTGATTGAATGGATTACACAATCTGAAAATATTTGTTTTCCATTTTAACTGGCTTATTTAAAAGTAGACATTTCGCTTTCTATAGATACATTTTTCATGTCTGTGAAGCAAGCATGGAGTTTCTTTTTTTGACACCCTCAAGTTCATAGAGACCTAGGGCCAGAATTACATCATGGACTTCA
The DNA here is from genome assembly GCA_012976165.1 of Labeo catla. NCBI lineage: Eukaryota > Metazoa > Chordata > Actinopteri > Cypriniformes > Cyprinidae > Labeo > Labeo catla. The sequence continues at coordinate 27,383 of VONZ01001264.1, read as the reverse complement.
CCACTTCCTGTGGATTTTTTTTTTCTAGCATCTAATGAAATTTTGATAGACTAATGGTTAATTGATGATCAGAACTCAGGAGGCAGCCCTTGTAACCATAGTCAATTTAGCTAAAAACAGCTAAAAATTGTTCATGCTAAGATATTCCTATTCATATTCATCCATGTATACTCATTTATCAATAAAATAGCTACATTAATTAAACACCTACAGAAATATCCAAATGGAAGTGTATATATGTATATATATATATATATATAATGTATATATATACATTGGGAGAGAGATGAGAGGCGAGCGAAACCATGTGCAAGCTTTATTTACATGATGAGACAAAGACAGAACAACAGCAAACAATTAAAAGTAAATTATTAAAAGTAAACAGTCCTGCAAATTATTAAAAGTAAACATATTACTTATTTGTCACATTATTTGTCAGGAAAATTGGGGCAGACACTATGTAATCAATCAATCATCAAACAAACATTTTGACCAGCTAAGACCAGCCTGACCAGCTTAAACCAGCTAAGACCAGCCTGACCAGCTAAGACCAGCCTGGCTGACCAGCTAAGACCAGCCTGACCAGCTAAACCAGCTAAGACCAGCCTGACCAGCTTAAACCAGCTAAGACCAGCTAAACCAGCTAAGGCCAGCCCTGACCAGCTAAAACCAGCTAAGTACAGCCTGACCAGCTAAAACCAGCTAAGACCAGCCTGACCAGCTAAGACCAGCCTGGCTGACCAGTTAAAGCCAGCTAAGACCAGCCTGACCAGCTAAAACCAGCTAAGACCAGCCTGGCCAGCTTAAACCAGCTAAGACCAGCCTGACCAGCCTGGCTGACCAGCTAAAACTAGCTAAGACCAGCTAGGCTGACCAGCTAAAACCAGCTTGACCAGCTAAAACCAGCTTGATAAACCAGCTATAACCAGCCTGGGAGACCAGCTTAAACCAGCTTGACAAGCTTAAGCTGGTTTAAACTGTTTTTTTTCAGCAGGGTCATGAATGAGGCCCACAGAGTGTAAGTGATTATACAAGGTCGATCGCATCAAAAGACAATTCTGTGAGTCTGACTCTCTACTGCCTACACCAATGAAGCCATTCAAATGAATGTCTTTTTTAAATCTTGAGTGTCAACCAGGCATGGGTGGGGGAGTTATTGTAAGTAGCATTTGCCAACAAGCATGCTATTTGCACTTAACATAAAGATACTCTGAATTTTTTTCCTTCCCCTCACTTGGGCCCGTGCCCATAATGCCCATTGGATAATCCGGCCCTGTCTGTGCTGGTCCACTGAGCAAAGACACAACTAGGCACAGCATGCTGCACTTACTTGCTACCTTTTTTCTGTAACTCTCTTACCATATGCCATCAGTTCATCTCTGTTATCCATGGCAGATGCAAGTATAAGACAGACACACACTCCAGGCCACCTATATCATCATCTCAGCCAGTAACTCTCTCTGACAGACTGGATTGGTCAGTTGGCTGTCAACAAATCTGACTTCATTCCTGCCAGTTAGTCAGAACTGAATGTTTTGGCTTTGACTGAAACATGGATCTCCGCAGACAACACAGCCACTCCCCTAGCCCTCTCCAGTTCCAACTTCCTTTTGTTCTATTTACAAGGAATCTTTTCATCTTTGTTGTAGATTACTGGGGTAATTAAGAACTCACAGCCTTAACAGTTAGCACCTCAGCAAGCTGCCCCACGAGTTTGGTGTAGTGGGGAGGGTCTGCTTCAGAGTTGCAAGCAGACTGAGTAGGAACTGATTTACACTGTACATTTCTCTTACATAGTTTTTGTTTTTCCTACACTCTTTCATCCAGTGTCCAAGTTTACCACAGTAATGACAATTACCCTCCCTCTGAGGACATTTACCTTTCTGTTGGTTCTTTGTGTTGACCTGAAAGGATGCTGCTGCAATCTTTACTCTTGCTTTAACATCAGAGTCTTTTTCCCAAATAGCTAACATGTCTAGGTTACTTCTGAGAGTTTTGTTAGACCAAGTTAGATCTAGGAATGGCAAGGCTTTTCTGTACTCAGCTACAAGGCCATCTGACCAGATGGGGACTAGGGGTCCCTTGTCATCTAGCACACTTTCAGAATCATCAACTATTCCACTGTAAGTTACAGCTGTCTGGCAGAACCTTACAGTGTATTCATTCACAGTTTCTTCTTTCCTTTGCACACAGTGATTCTGGACCAGTCTATTTTGGGTCCCATGATATTCTTTAGAATTTTCAAAACACCTTCTCTCAAATCCGCTTTACTGGCATGTTGTAGTTCAAAAGTAACAGCAGACTCAAAACTGTTGAATTCAGATTCAGTTAGAATTTGTGACATCAGTTGTGTGACTTCTGCTAACGACATGTCGTAGAGACGCATTTTGCTAGTCAATGCTCTTCTAAATTCTGTAGCGTCTGGACCAATCAGACATACATTAATTTTTACATTTAACAAATAGTCTTTAAACCCAACAAGCCAGCTATATGCTGGAGCTCTGGAGACAACCCCCCAAAGCAGCTAACACCCCAAAAGGGCTCAGTTGCCAGGACAACGATCTGATAAGAGGTTTTATTGCTAGAGGAATGCACATCTGCCCATGCTACATTTGCCCATAGGAAAGACACAGTGCTTATAGAAATTGACTCCTTCCTGTTCATTTACAGACAAACCTTTCTTTGACCTTCCTATCACACATAGCCCAGGTCATTGTGTACAGTATTACTGCATTGTATTTTAATTTGGTCTGTTGTATTTGTATTTGTCTTTCTACTGTTTTATGCATGCGTTATGATAAATGACTAGTCGTATAACCCACCTATGCCATGTTTGGTCTCTTTGAATTCGTATTTTGATGATCTAAAAGATGGTGTAAATTAGATGTTGATACCTGTGAAACATGTTAGTGTTTTAAGAAACCTTAGTAGTTTTGCATCAACACCCAATCGAATTACATATGCAAAATACCAGGCTCACAGACAAAGAGTCGTAAACTTTCCCTCCAAAGGTGAAAGTTACCATTGGTTCGTGGACCTCCTGGAGGCGCAGCCTACAGAGAGCTTAAAGGCATCAAACGATTGATTGCCTCCCTCTCTCTCTCCTCTCTCTCTTCACTCTCTTCACTCATCTGCAAAACCTTCCGATTGCTGCCCGTGTGGAGGAACCCACGGGGAGCCTGAGCCGGCACAGGGCGTGCCCGGCGGGCCCGACAGGCCCCAACATTCAGAGCTGTGGCTCTCGACCACAAAGAGCCAGACATTTCCACTCAACCCTGGAATTTATCTTCATGAGTCGCCTCAGTCAGTCAGTGGTTCTTTTAGAACCTAAGAAGATGAGCTAGAACTCTTCAGGACTTCCCTAAGCACGCGCCAGGCCTTGCGGCCTTGTCTTTCCATTCCCCAAAGATCACAGGACTTCAGCTGGGTCCCTCTTAGCTCTTGGTTCTTCTTCACTTTTCACATGGGAAGAAACTCCCAGTCACCATTGAGTCAGTCAGAACATCTTTGGAATTCATCACTCTTCGGACCCAGAAGAACGTGATCACGATTCCAAAACCACCACTGCTCCAAACCATCAAGACTTTCACCTGAGACTGCATTTGGACACTTGTTCAACGACCAAGGCAATGCAAGTATCGTACATTTAACTAAACAAACAGAGGTTTAGTATAAGCTGTAGACAGCACTGATGGTTTCACTCAGGTGGCTGACTCTTTTCATAGCTTCATTTCCTTGTCTCTCTTTTACTGCTTCTCACTGACCATTCCCCCATGTATGAGTGATTTCATGTTTGTTTGTTTAGATTAGTTATGTGTTAGTCCTTCGTTAATAAACTATTGTGCACAAATTACATGAGATTTGATTCTGATTCTGTCTTGCAAATTAATGTCCCTTTACGATTCCGATCCGAGCTACATGCTCTAATGCAACGGTACTTTAAGAAAGTTATTTTCTGTGGCCAAGAAAATATCATTTCTTAGAGTTGATATAAAAATTATGCTGAATGTTCGCTGGGTGAACAGATTAGTTGATGGAAAAATTAATTCTGCTACAGTTACTACTGGCAGCTGATATAAATAATTGTAACTGATCATAATTAATTGTAATTATTTATATTCATTTCCCTTTGAGCTAAATCGTGACAATTCAGAAAAATTTGTGCGTGCTGAGGGTAAGCTCTGGGATAGTGTCTCTATATCTTTAGATCCTAGCACTGTATGGACTGCTTGTAACTGGAGTATGGGGGTTGCAGATGGAACTTCTACCCTACTCTGAGCCCTTTGTCTTGCTCCACATACTTCAACTGAAATTGCTGCATCTTTCTCTATCCTTCTCGTTTTGCATTTGTCCTCTTATCTAAACAAAGACTGAAAGTCAGGATAGCTTTCATCTGACTTGTTATGACCCACCTTTTTAGTGAGACAGGACACTTGAGTGTGCAGCTGTTTGTTTTGTTCTTTTAACTTACTGAGCAATACACTGAGCTTGTTCTTGTGCTATAGCTAAACTAAACTCTCTGTGGCAGCAGATAATGCCTTTAATGTTTTTCTTTTGGATACATGCTCCAAGTACCTTTTTGCATTCTTCAACTGACCACACTTTTTCTGGATCAATACCAAATTTCTTTGTTAAATCCAATCTGACTGACTCTGTCACTATTGAGTCCATGTGCTCTCCTAACGATGATTTGAACTCATTGTCTGTCCATAAAGGGGTAGCTAGTCCACCTTTCTCAGTTGTTGGAATCAGCCTAGCATTCCTTCTCAACATTTTGTAATGTCTTTCTGACACAACAATACACTTCTAACACCTCCCTGGCAAGCAGAGGATAAATTTGTTAACACAGAACAACTGTTGTTAACCTTCTCTGGCAAAGCAGAGGAGAACCTAGTTAATACACATTATCATGTATTCAACCTTCTCTGGCAAAGCAGAGGATTCCTGAACATAAAATACTAGCGCTTTACGCTAATCTTCTCTGCCTAAAAACAGAGGATAACAGATATTAGAACGTAATGCTAATCTTCTCTACCTGAATAGAGGATAACTAGTCACTTACCCAAACCCTGCAACTGTTTGTTAACACTTCTCTGGCGGCGCAGAGGCTAACCACATGTACTGGTCTGTAGTGGTTCTTTGAATAGAGTAACACTCACCAAATTGTTGTTGAGCTGAAAAAAGTTTCTGGAATTCAGTCTGGAACGATGTCTGGCAAGAAGCTCTATCCGGGTCACGGCACCAAAACTGTTGTGAATTTTTTTTCTTAGAGACCAGGAGACATTTTGGATATCTTGAAGCAGAAGTTTCTCTTTATTCAGATACTCGCTGCTTGGCACTGCAGTCATCAAAGTCGTCTGACAAAATCTCAGCACAGCAGAGTATATAGGTTTGAAGGAGAAGGAGTACATAGAAGTGGAATCAATCTAAACAAAGCATGCAAATGTGGTTCAGGAAAACAGCTCAGTTAAAGATTTTCCCAGCCTTGATCTATTTAGCATACAAGTGTCATTCAAATGCATAGGTGCTTAAACAAAAGGCACAGTTGTACCTTGAGCTTAGAATTCACACTTAACTTGGGAAAACCTGCCAGATATTCAGGAACTGCATAAAGACAAAAGGTTACTGTCTCAGGGCCTGGGCTGCCTGCTCTTAGACTGTCACAATATACATAACTTTTTCAGTTCATGTTGTTATATTGGAACCTATAACAAATATGCATAGGATCAGCATATTTTAAACAGATTCTTAAATTTGTAATCCAACACCAGCAACTTAATTTTCTCTCACACCCCTCATCCAACTGTGTCAACTCATTTCCCCAACTGTTACATTCACAACCACTACTTCTTCTTTGCTAACTGCGGATGACTTCACTAAATACTTTAACTGATAAAGTGGCAACCATCAACAACCAGTTCAGTGCACCGTCTACTTACAGTTAGACTCCACCCACTCACATTTCACTTCTCTCTTCCTGCTTTCCCGTGGCAGAGTACAAGGTCTCCAAAGTTCTGTGACAGCTGTCCTACTACCTGTCTCTTAGACCCAAACCCTTCCCAACTACTAAAGGATATCTCACCAGCATTTCTAAATGCTCTGACCCACATCATCACTACATCCCACAGTACTGACAAAATCATATTCAAGCAGTCTCAGGTAACCCTACTGCTAAAAAAACCCAACACTCATTTCTACAGCAGCTGAGAACTACAGACCTGTCTCTCTTTTCTGTCAAAAACTACTGGACAGTAACTAGTCTGTCTGCAGAACTGGACACTTCACAGAGACCACCTTGCTGTTGAATGGCTCTAAATCATTTGTTCCTATTCTACTGGACCTGTCTAGAGACTTTGATACTGTAAACCATCAGATTCTCCTCTTTACCCTTTGTGACTTGGACATCACATACAGTCATGTGAAAAAGTTAGGACACCCTATTGAATTTCATGGTTTTCTATATCAGGACATAATAAAAAATTGTCTGGTCCTTGGCAGGTCTTAAAATTTGGAAAATAAATCCTTGGATAAACGTCATCACATGACATATCACACAGTGTCATTATTTATTTAAGAAAAATACAGCCAAGATGGAAAGGCCATGTGTGACAAAGTTAGGACATCCTATGAGTCAATTGCCTGTAGATCCACTTTTAGCAGCAATAACTTAAAGCATTCATTTTCTGTGTGACTTTATCAGTCTCTCACATCGTTCTGGAGGAATTTGGACCACTCTTCTTTTCAACATTGCTCCAGTTTATTGAGGTTTGTGAGCATTTGTTTATGCACAGCTCTCACCACAGCATTTGAGTCAGGGTGAGCTCTGGACTTGGACTGGGCTGTCGCAACAACTTGATTCTTTTCTTTTCAGCCATTCTGTTGTAGATTTGCTGGTGGGCTTGGGATCATTGTCCTGTTGCATGACCCAATTTTGGCCCAACTTTAGATGTCAGACAGATGCCCTCGCATTTGACTCTACAATACTTTGATATACAGAGGAGTTGATGGCCAACTCAATGACTGTGAGGTGCCCAGGACTTGTGGCTACAAATCAAGCCCAAAATGATCAGCCCTCCTCCAGCATGCTTGTCTTTTGATATGAGGTGTTTGTGCTGATATGGTCTTTAGGTTTTCACCAAACTTGGCGCTGTGCATTATGGCCAAACATCTCCACTTCGCTCTCGTCTGTTCAAAGGACATTATTCTAGAAGACTTGTGTTTTGTTCAAATGAAACTTTGCAGACCTAAACAGTGGTGCAATGTTTTTTTTTAGATAGAAGAGGCTTTCTTCTGCCAAGCCTTCCAAACATGGCATTTTTGTCCCATATTTTTCTAATTGTATTGTCATGAACTTTATCATTTAACATGTTAACTGAGGCCTGTATAGTATAAGGTGTAGTTCTTTGGTTGTCTGCCGTTTCTCTGAGCTTTACACGGTCTGATCTTGGGGTGAATTTTCTGGGACGTCCACTCCTGGAAGGAGAGGTGTCTGTTTTAAATGTCTTCCACTTGTGAATAACCTTCAAATTGTTTGGAAATGGCCGTATTACTCTTCTCAGATTGATGGCAGCAACAATTGCTTCTCTAAGATGATTGCTGATGTCTTACCCCCTTGGCATTGTGTTAACACACACCTGAAGGCTCCAGACCGGCAAACTGCCAAAGCTTATGCTTTTATAGAGGTGCTCAGACTTGCCGATGATCAGTTAATCAAAGGTATTTGATTAGCAGTGCTTGACTGTGATTTACCCTCTTAATTTCAATGTTAACAGTAAGGGTGTCCTAACTTTGTCACACATGGCTTTTCCATTATGGCTTTATTTTTGTTCAGTAAATAATGACACAGTGCAATTTCCCATGTGTTTTTGTTCATCTGAGGTTTTATTTTCTAAATTTTAAGACCAGCCAAGGACCAGTTTTTTTTTAACGATGTCCTGATACAGAAAACCATGGAATTCAATAGGGTGTCCAAACTTTTTCACATGACTGTATAGTACTTCACCAGATTCATTATTACCTCCCAGGCAGATATTTCAGGTTTTCATGGAGAGAAGAGGTGTGTGAGCCTCAAAGTCATTGCCTCAAAATCACTGCCTCAAACTTGTGGGCTCAGTCCTCTCCTCTATTTACACAACTTCACTGGAAACTATCATAAAGGCACATTGATCCCCTTCCACTGATATGCAGTAGGATGACACCACTCTTGGTCTCTCTCCAATGGCTCCCAGCTGTGGCCAGAATCAAATTTAAGACTTTGACACTGGCTTTCAGGAATGCCACAATACTGTTCCTCTCTACCTTAATTCGCTACAAAAATGTTATGCTCCCTCTCCGCAGCTATGGTCACTGAGTGAGTGACATTTTTTTTTTGTGCCTCACTGTGAAGGTTTTTCAAAACCTTTGCTCTCTCTGCACCTCTGTGGTGGAATGAGACACGCTGCACAAAGAGAGGCAAGTGCGTTTGTTAAAAGACCTACTAATATACAGGGCTTGACCTTGTTTTGCTATGTGGTCTTAAAATTTGTGACCTGCAAATCTGTAAGTTAAACTTCTGATCATTAACCTGTAATGGTTTTCTCTCTCTTTTCAGTTCAAATTTCAGAAGTTAAGAGAGCAGTATATTAGGCTTAAATGCTTAGTCCAGGGATAGGCATCATCGGTCCTGGGTTCAAGGTTCAATTCAAGGTAAGTTTAGTATCATAATCAGGTAGGCTAGATGATACAGCTTAAATTATTCTAGTTGTTACTGATAATATATCTGAGAAGAGTCTAAAACAAAATTATTAAAGTGGTTTCACAAATAAATTATAGTATAAAGTATAGCATAAAATCAAGCTAGAACTCGAAAAATCAGCATAGAACTCAAATCAGATTAAATTATTGTCTGAAGAAATACATTCACCATAGTTGTATGACCAAATATAGTAAGCTGTTTTATTTTTAACAAGTGTTTCGGTATTGAATAGACTTTTACACAAAATATAAATGAAACAAACGTCTTTATATAATATTTTACACATCCCCGGCCTCATAGCGGTTATAGGCGGAAAATCTTTGGGTTCCAATGGTAATTGTTACGGAGGGAGTGAGACGAGAGGCGAGCGGATCCATGTGCATACTTTTATTAACAGGACGAGACAGAAACATGGTCAAAAGGCAGGCAGGGTCAGACAACGGCAGACAGGTACATAGACAGCAAACCAAGAGTAATCCTTAACACAGGCGAGGGTCAGTCCACGGCGAACGTTATCCGAAGGGCGAGAAAGAATAATCCAGACAGGCGAGAGTTCCAATAGGCAGGCAGCGAGACAGACAGGATGATACGATTCACTAAGGCTCCGTACAGTTGCTAACACAAACAGTGCTAAACGCAAACCAATACTCGGCGGTGCGTAACAGGAAGATCGGGGTATAAATAGTGTCTCTGATAGGACGCGGGTGAAGTGCAATGGCTGATGGGGAATGTAGTCCAGGGTGTGGTGAAAAAGTCAGTGAGGTGCAAGGTGAGAGCGACATCTGGTGGTGAGCGGTCCGCAGCTCACCGACCAGATCCGTAACAGGTAATAATTACATGCTTCATTGACAACAGTTGTGATTCACGGGAACGTCATGTTGTTCAGCACACTTTCTCGTGATTATTTTATGATGTAAATGAAATTGGCACAAGCAGTCATCTGTTAACACGGCGCCGAAATGAAACGCGTGACGTTGCTAAAGGCTCGCAACTCGCGGTCATCCCGCTCATGGAGGATGTGTATGTAACGTAAACTCTGAACGGTGCTATTAAAGCGGTTAACGTAAGCAGCGAGATGTGCGAGAACCTTTGATAACTTGATAATTCGCTTACTGTTTGATTGCTTTTTGCTAAATTTGGTTTAAAGAATGAGTTAATTCAGACCATCTTCCTGCCTGGCCTTTTCACAGTATATATTCACTCTGGAGTAACCTTACCAGGAGGAGACAGACGGCAATTTAGAGTTCTTTCAAAGGCAATGGTTGCATTCTAAGAATTTGAGTAACTACATTTCACATGTAGATATGTTAGAAGATGTTCGCCTCTGGCTTGCTTAGTTGGGGACAATTTCTCTTAACACAATATTGCATTTTATTTTATTATTTTTGATTAACTACCTTTACCTAAAATTGTGTGAGTGTTTACTGTTGCCTTTGGCATTGTTGATGTACTGTTTCCTATTTAATACTGTACAGCCGCCTTGTCACAATTCTGTATTGTTAAAGGCGGTATATAAATAAAGGTGACTTGACTTGATTTGACTCAACTCCAGAAGAGAGACGATTTTTAAGGGAGAATGATTCAGATGTCTCAAAAGCTAAAACTAACGTGAATTACACATTGTCTGTTTCCTGACTAATTTGTAGATATTTAAGAGGAACAAAGAAGTAAAAAGGAAAAGTGCCATCTTGTAATGTGGGTTTGGGTTTTGTTCATATTCATCTTTTCATGTCTTTTATTTTGAAGTTTTGCCATGTTCCTTGTTTGTGTCTTTGTGTCAAGTCTGTTCATGCCAAGTCTGCCTACATATGTTTTATTATGTTGGACTAAACACCTTGACAAAAGCTAAGCTGTATAGAGAAAGTCCTCAATGGAGCTTTGCCATGTTGCTGGAGTTGATGCAGATGAATTGCGGATCAGCTATCACCATCAGTCCCATGGAGAACGTCACCAGTCCCACTCCTGATCCAGAACCCAGCCAGCCACCTTCTGACCCTTCAGCTACTCCTTGACTCTATGCCTCCACTGGCTCCACTGAGGTCTGTTAGTGCTTAGACTCTTTAGGGCTTCCTCGTACCTCTATCTTCAGCTTAGTCAGTTGTTGACCTGCCTCCACCATGGTCTTCCACTTCTTTGGCTGTGCCTTGTCTCTCCATTCCTCTGGCTCCATCAGGCTCCTCCTTTCCTCTGGCCTGCCAAGCTCCTGTCTCCATCTTGGTTCTGCAAACCTGCAGGTCTGCCTCTCCTCAGTTCCACATCGTACACATAGTGTCATCAAGGGCTTCAACAGTAACAGTAGTAGGGAATTTCATAAGAAAGAAAACAAAAGGAGAACTGGATGAGATAGTTCAGGGTCAAACAATAGCAAACAGGTATATGAGGACAAGACACGAGAGTAATCCAAGACAGGCAAGGGCCGATCAACAGCGAATGTAATTCAGGGGGCTAGGAAAAAGGGTAATCCGATAAACATGCGAGAGATCCAGGGCAGGCAGTGAAACAGACTAAACAAGATAACTAGGCGAGAATACAAAACCCAGAAAACTAGACAAAACTAGGAAATTGCTCCGTAAAGATTGCTAACACTAGGAGAGTGCTAAATGCAATGTACACAATACTCGGCAACTAGGAAGGGGAAGTACAAGGCTTATATAGAGTGTCTGATTGGATGCGTGTAATCAGCACAATGGATGATGGGGAACGTAGTCCGGGGTGTGATGCAACAGTCTGTGTAATGTGAAATGTCAGTAGGATGCACAGACGACCTCTGGTGGTGGGCAGACCGGACATGATTCATGACACTGTAACACATGTGAATGCATGATAGACTTGATTCAGGTGACATCACAGACACACCGACAGGCAATATGCATGTCTGTGTTTACATATGAAAAAATAAAATAAGAAGCCTGAGAATAAAACCATAAAAACAATAAAATAAAACAATATAAAACAAAACAAAACAAAACAAAAAAAAATTAAGTGGACCACTAGGATCCTTCTTTAAATCAATCAATCAATCAATCAGTCTTTTAGATTAAATAAGTAGTTGCAGTATTTTTCATTGGTTTCTTGTGGTGATATAAACATTGTGTGTATGTGACAAGGAAAGTGATCGATTGGCAGTGATGGGCAAGTATCATCGGTACAAGTAACGACGCTAACACTTTAACTACATTTCTCAGTAGTGTGGTGGCAGTGTCACCGTTTTCTGAATCAAATAGCTTTTCAGTAGCGAAACTCATTTTTTGATCAAGTAGTGCGGTAGCGTCAACAAAAGCTACATTTTCCAAAGCACTTCTGAAGTTCAAGCTCAAATCGTACATATAACTGCTAAGGATCACTAATCCTGGATCAGTAAAAGTGACGCCACCGCCACTAAACCTCGTACCTCCACTGGCTCCTCAAACTGTCAGTCAAACCTCTTTTTTCCTCCCGCATCGGACTTTCTCATGAATGAAGTGTGGCGCAGATTTTGGAGCATCTCAGCTTGTTTGCAGTCTGAAGGTAAATAAATAACTGTTGATTGAATAAGTACAGCATTTTCTTTACTCAAGAAACACTAAAGGCTAATGGTTTTTTGTATTTGAGGAACGGAGAAAAGTGTCTTAGTCTTACATTTGTTGTGAAGCACTGAATCTTTTATAATATGATATTTTGGCCAAATAACAGGAAAAACTGAGTGCCCACATAGCGACAGAAAACTGCATAACCTGCAAGTTCATGAAAAAGTAAATGCAATGCACGTACTGTCTTTGATGTGGCGGTAATGACGGGAAAAACATTCGCTCATCAAAAACTTCATATTTGAACTTGATTTTAATGAAATGTTAATAATATAATGATACATGCAACGATGCAAATAAGCCTATACCTGTAGCCTATACATCTATATGGTAACACTATAAAATAAGATTTCATTAGTTAATGTTAGCTATTAACTAACATGAGCAAACAATAAACAAAACATTTATTACATTATTAATGTTTGTTAATGTTAGTTAATGAAAATACAGTTTACTGGTAGTTCATGTTAGTTTACAGTGCATTAACTAAACTTTTGATTTTAATAATGCATTAGTTAATGTTGAAATCAAAGGGATAGTTCACCCAAAAATTAAAATTTGATGTTTATCTGCTTACCCCCAGGGCATCCAAGATGTAGGTGACGTTGTTTTTTCAGTAGAACATAAACAAAGATTTTTAACCCAAAATGTTGCAGTCTGTCAGTCATATAATGGCAGTCAATGGCTACCAAATCTTTGAGAGTAAAAAAAAAACATACAGAAACAAAACCAAATTAAACCCTGCGACTCGTGGCGATACACTGATGTCCTAAGACACGACACAATCGGTTTGTGCAAGAAACTGAACAGTATTTCTATAATTTTTACCTCTGATTCACCACTATGTCCTACTGTCCTGAGCACAGGCACAGCATCTGGCGCGTGACGTGTACGCACTCTGGCGTAGTATACGCAAACACCGGAAGCGATCTGCGCTTATACGTCACTCATTGTTTACACTGCACAGAGATTGCGGACGTGTTCACTGGCACTGTGAAGACCTAAAGATATTTAGAAGTACAGGTCATCACAATGGAAGATGATTTTTATATGTCATCAGACAACGTGAATTTTTTTTGCCCAACACTACTTACAGCTATAATAACTTGAATACACACTGTGTATTATTATCATTATTTCACTTCACCTATACGAAAATTAACCATGGTTTTACAAAAGGTTTAACTACAAATCCAACCAAAAAAGGGTGTTTTTGTAGTAAAACCATGGTTGATAAAAATTTAACTTGTGCTTCCAAAACCATAGTTTAAACATGTTGGCTGTATTAAAACAGTGGTTATATAAATGGAAGTCAAACACTAAAAAACAAGCTTTTACTACATCAAAACTTTATTTTATTAGTTAATTAAGGGCACCTTTACAAATAAAAAGGACACATACAATGATCTTGTTCACATACTTCTGTTCGATGTGAAAAAACGTCTAGGTTACGTACGTAACCCTCGTTCCCTGAAGGAGGGAACAGAGACGTTACATATGGGACTCGCTTGAGAGTCCAATCATCTCCAAGCCTTATTCAAAAGGCCAATGAACATTCATGAACATTGGCGAGTGGTATTTGCATGCCGAGCCACTCCCCCGTACATACGGGTATATAAGATGGCGGCGTGCAACCACTCATTCAGGCTTTTGCTGAGGAGCCGAGCTGCAGCCCGGCGTCAGCGCGACGTCAGGTCGTGGCAGGGGATGTAACGTCTCCGTTCCCTCCTTCAGGGAACGAGGGTTACGTACGTAACCTAGACGTTCCCCTTCAGTCGTTTCACTACGACGTTACATATGGGAACAGACCCATGGAACAGGCCACGAACCAGACGTCGCGTTACGCAACACACCGCGTGCCGACAGGCGGACGTGTCAGCAGACGGATATGAGCGTAACCTTCCCAACGCCCTGGGGGCCAATAGGGGGCCCCACAGGGATGCCAGTTGTACTGAAGCAGGAGTTGGGGGGGCGGAGCACATGAAATCTCTACATGTGGAACACAAGAAATTCAATATATCCATAGATTTTAGGGATATATGAGGGAAACATCGGCCTTCTGGCTGACCGTGGAAAAATACTGAAACATGTTGCCACAACCTGCTGGGCGAAGGAGACCCAACCGGAGCACAGACAAGCACTACTCCGCACTAGGCCTGACTGCGGGGCATGGAGGACCCAGGTTCGCCGGAGGGAACAACTGAGGGAAATAGCGCACGGATCCATTAGGAATGGCGCAGCAAGCCGACACCAGCCGGACTCCCGCTCGCCTGTGATGTCTATGTTAAGACACGGGAGGATACGGCCTCTACGCGAAGGTTGTAGAACCTGGCAAAGGTATTAGGTGTCGCCCAACCCGCAGCTCTACAGATATCTGCTAGTGAGGCGCCATGAGCCAACGCATAGGATGAGGCAACACTCCGTGTGGAGTGGGCACGAACACCTAAGGGGCATGGCTCTCCCTGGTTTTGGTACGACAGGGAGATGGCATCTACCACCCAATGGGCCAACCTCTGTTTGGAGACAGCATTCCCTTTCTGCTGACCTCCAAAGCAGACGAAGAGCTGCTCGGTGCGTCTGAAGTGCCGAGTGCGGTCCACGTATATACGCAGAGCGCAAACTGGACACAGCAGCGCAGAGGCTGGGTCTGCCTCCTCCAGGGGCAGAGCTTGCAGGTTCACCACCTGATCGCGGAAAGGCTTGGTGGGAACCTTGGGCACATAACCAGGCCGGGGTCTCAGAATGACGTGAGAATCGCCTGGCCCGAATTCTAGGCACGCTTCGTCGACAGAGAAAGCTTGTAGGTCCCCTACCCTCTTGATGGAGGCCAGTGCGGTCAGGAGCGCTGTCTTGAGTGACAGATATTTTAGCTCAACTGACGCAAGTGGCTCAAATGGGGCCTCCCGCAGACCCTGGAGGGCGACGGAGAGGTCCCAAGAGGGTATGGGGTGCGGCCTGGGGGGATTAACCCTTCTCGCACCCCTCAGGAACCTCACGATGAGTTGGTGCTTACCTAGGGATGTTCCATCCACTGCATCGTGGTACGCTGCAATGGCAGCAACGTACACTTTGAGAGTTGAAGGGGACAGCCTGCGCTCCAAATTTTCCTGCAGGAAGGAAAGCACTACTGCAATCGTACATGTCTGTGGGTCCTCCCCGCGAGAGGAACACCAGTCGACGAACAGACCCCATCTCAGCGCATAAGCCTGCCTTGTGGAGGGGGCTCTGGACTGAGTGATAGTTTCTATCACGGCCTGTGGAAGGCCGGAGAGGTCTGACGCGTCCTGTCCAGGAACCAGACGTGCAGGTTCCACAGGTCGGGGCGCGGGTGCCAAATTGTGCCCATCCCCTGAGAAAGAAGGTCTCTCCTCAAGGGGATTTCCAGGGAGGGGCTGCCGCGAGGGAAATGAGTTCTGGAAACCAGGTCCGGGTGGGCCAGTATGGCGCAACCAGCAGAACCTGCTCCTCGTCCTCCCTGATCTTGCACAGTGTCTGTGCAAGGAGGCTCACTGGGGGAAAGGCGTACTTGGGCCCCGGAGGCCAGCTGTGTGCCAGTACGTCCCTGCCGAGGCTGTTGGGAGCCTCGTTGAGGGAGTAGAACCGCTGGCAGTGGGAGGATTCGGGGGAAGCAGACAGATCTATCTGGGCCTCCCCGAAATGGCTCCAAATCAGCTGGACTGTCTCGGGGTGGAGTCGCCATTCTCCAGGATGGGTGGACTGCCGTGAGAGCTGGTTGGCTGCACGGTTGAGTTCTACTGGAATGTGAACGGCACGTAGCGATTTCAGCCACGTTTAACTCCATAGGAGCAGATGGTGGGCGAGTTGTGACATGCGACGGGAACGTAGACCACTCTGACGGTTGATGTAGGCTACAGTCGCTGTGCTGTCGGTGCGAACAAGCACGTGCTTGTGACGCAACGTCGGTCGGAAGCGACGAAGGGCCAGAAGCACAGCCAACAACTCTAGGCAATTGACATGCCATTGCAGTCGAGGTCCTGTCCAGGAGCCCGATGCTGCTTGCCCGTTGCATACAGCACCCCAACCCGTGGAAGAGGCATCCGTGTATACCACAAGATGCCTGGAGACTTGTCCCAGGGGGACTCCGGCCTGAAGGAAGGCCGGGTCTGACCACGGGCTGAACAGGCGGCGACACTGCGGGGAAACGCCAATCCGGAGTGTGCCACGGTGCCATGCCCATCTCGGGACTCGATCGTGTAACCAGCGCTGAAGCGGTCTCATATGAAGCAGGCCGAGCGGCGTCACTGCGGCTGCGGCTGCCATATGCCCCAGGAGCCTCTGAAATGTTTTGAGAGGGACCGCTGTTTTGTGTCTGAATGACTCCAAACACTTCAGCACTGACTGCGCGCGCTCGTTGGTGAGGCGGGCTGTCATACTGACCGAGTCCAGCTCCACGCTGAGAAAAGAGATCCTCTGCACTGGGGAAAGTTTGCTCTTCTCTCGGTTGACCTGAAGGCCCAGATGGCTGAGGTGCCGGAGCACCAAGTCCCTCTGTTCGCACAACAGATCTCGCGAGTGAGCTATGAGAAGCCAGTCGTCGAGATAGTAGAGGATGCGAATGCCCGTCTGCCAAAGAGGGGACAGGGCAGCCTCTGCGACTTTCGTAAAGACGCGGGGAGAGAGGAAGAGGCCAAATGGAAGCACTTTGTACTGATACGCTCGACCCTCAAAAGCAAACCGTAGAAAGGGTCTGTGTCGAGGCAGGATCGAGACGTGAAAGTACGCGTCCTTCAGGTCGATGGCTGCGAACCAATCCTGGGGACGAATGCATGTTAGCATGCGCTTCGTCGTGAGCATCTTGAACGGCAGCCTGAGAAGGGACCGACTCAAGGCTCGAAGATCCAGGATGGGTCTTAACCCACCGCTCTTTTTGGCCACGATGAAGTAAGGACTGTAAAACCCTGACTTCATCTCGGCTGGAGGGACAGGCTCGATTGCGTCCTTCGCCAGTAGGACTGCAACCTCCGCACGAAGCACAGCGGCATGTGTGTCTGAATGGACAGAAGTGAAAAGGACGCCTCTGTACCTGGGCGGACGCCTGGCGAACTGAATCGCATAGCCGAGACGTACCGTCCGAATCAACCACCGCGAGGGGCTGGGAAGCTGAAGCCAGGCTCCCAGCCTGGTCGCCAGGGGTATCAAAGGGAAGTTGACCGACGTGACCGCAGTGGGGCAGCCTGGGGGGGGAAGGGGACTGATCCCAGAAGGAAGAACGTCCTGGAGAAAAGTCAGACTGCACTGAGCAGTACTTACCTTCTTCCCTGGTTCCCGCGCTGGCGACATCAGGCTCCGAGTCCGAGGAGACACTTCTTGGGCGCTGCTCAAAGAGGGAACTCGGGGCCTGAACCCCGGAGGTGAGAGAATTGACTCTTTCTGTGACAGCTCCCGGCCCTCCACCGGGAGTGGGGACGTTGATGTTGTCATCCCCCAAAGAGCGATTCTCTCCACCTCCGGGTTCCTGAGACGCGGGCGGCGCCGCTCTCCCACGGCCAGCTCGACGTCGGGCTGCCAATCTGGTGTCATGTACCTTAGCAGGGGACGGAGCTGGTTGTTTGGAAGCCGCGGGAGGGCGCCCTCGGCGACGAGCAGGCGGAGGTTGGGGCCCTGCGGACGTGGTTGGAATGTCGCGGCGGGGCAGGATGTGTTTAATCGCCTCCGTCTGCTTTTGAACCGCCGAGAACTGCTGGGCGAAGTCCTCGACGGTGTCGCCGAATAGGCCGCCCTGGGAGATAGGAGCGTCGAGAAACCGTGATTTGTCGACATCTGCCATCTGGGCCAGGGTCAGCCATAGATGTCGCTCCTGGACCACTAAGGTGGACATCACCTGACCAAGGGAACGCGCCGTCACCTTCGTAGCCCGGAGGGCGAAGTCGGTGGCGGCGCGGAGTTCCTACATTGCACCCTGGTCAGAACCCCTCTCGTGCAGGTGTTTCAACACCTTGGCCTGGTACACCTGTAAGGTGGCCATGGCATGCAAGGCGGTGGCAGCCTGTCCAGCGGCATGATAAGTCCGGCCCGCGAGAGCGGACGAGAACTCACACGCCCTGGAGGGGAGATGGGGCCGATCCCGCCAGGTGGCAGCGCCGGGCGGGCATAGATGTACTGCGACAGCGCGCTCAACCTGCGGGACCGCCTCATAACCCCGGGCTGCGCCGCCGTCGAGAGAGGCGAGGGGAGAGGAGCTGGGACGTGGACGAGAAGAGTGCGGGGCTCGCCAAGTCATGCACCTCCTCATGCACCTCCGGGAAGAAAGGCACTGGGGGAGAGCGCGGCGGTGCCGCGGGAGCCCTCCCCAGAAACCAATCATCCAGCCTAGAGGGATCGGCCGGAGGTGTTTTGGGCACCTCCAGACCGATCTCCTTGGCGGCTCGGAGGAGCATAGCCGACAGTTCAGCATCCGTCTCAGACGGGGCGGCAACCGCAGAGGGGTACCGACCCGCCGAGTCGTCAGCCTCATCGTCAGCCTCATCGTCAGACTCTCCCTCTGATGCTGCAGCAGACATCTCGATCTCCTGGGGAGCGCCAAAGGAGATACCCAGCCCGCTGTACGGGGAGGTATACTGCTCTGGCAGCTCAACGGGACTGCGTGGTGACGCAGAAGTCCGCGGGGCTTTGGGGGCCGACGGAACATTCTGCACAGTCACCTGAATGTCCCCCAAGTGCCTCGCCGCAGCAGCCGAAAAACCTTGACGGCTCAACGACTTACCGCGGGAAGACAACAAGGGGTGCCTACTCATGAATGAGCGGCGGGACTTTAACGCAGCCATGGACATACGTTCGCAATGAACGCACGTACCATCCGTGAACGCTGCCTCAGCGTGCTCTCGGCCCAGGCACGTGAGACAGCGATCATGTCCGTCCAAAGAGGCGAGGAAACTACCGCACCCGGAAGCGCACGGCCGGAGAGACATACCGGGAAGATGTCCTCGACAGCCGTGAGAAATTCACTCTTTTGAAATCCCGGTCCGCCCAGGGAGGAACCGCGGCACAACTGTGCTCTCAAACGGGCGGGGCTCGCTGGAGTGCGGGAGGCTTGAATGCCGTGAAAACGGCAGCCCGCAGGATTAGGCTGGCGGCTGCCGAACGCTCTTTTAGATGAAGCTCTTTTAGTAGCTCGGCAGCACGCCAGCAGAGAGAGTGTGAACTCAGGAACTCTTTTCTTTTTTTTTAAATGGCTCAGAAGACGAGGCTCCAAAAGCAAAAGTCTGAATGAGTGGTTGCACGCCGCCATCTTATATACCCGTATGTACGGGGGAGTGGCTCGGCATGCAAATACCACTCGCCAATGTTCATGAATGTTCATTGGCCTTTTGAATAAGGCTTGGAGATGATTGGACTCTCAAGCGAGTCCCATATGTAACGTCGTAGTGAAACGACTGAAGGGGAACCATAGGCACAGCTGATGATATCAGTCGTACATGATCCCCTCCTGGGTCTCTAAAATCATCAGGGGAAAAATGATCGCTGCAGACCCTCCACAGTTTTAGTAAGTTTATGGGTGTGTTGATATCCAGCCAAAGAGCAAGCAACCATAACTTCAAGCAATCAGGCTAGTTGGGGAATCGGTGAAAAGTCAACAATCCCGCAAGAGTTTGCACAAGAAAACGTAATCTTTTAGCTTTAAATCGGTTTGAACAATCAGGATAAGCGCAAGTAAATACCATTTTGAATAGCCGTCATACCCACAGTCTCTGTGCAGTGTAAACAATGAGTGACGTATAAGTGCAGATCGCTTCCGGCGCTTGCATATACTATGCCAGAGTGCGTACACCTGTCACGCACCAGATGCAGTGCCTGCACTCAGGACAGTAGTACATAGCGGTGAATCAGAGGTAAAAAATGCTATAAATACTGTTCAGTTTCTCGCAGAAACCGATCACTTTGTGTCTTGGGACATCAGTGTATCGTCACGAGTCGCAGGGTTTAATTTGGTTTTGTTTGTGTATGTTTTTTTTACTCTCAAAGATTTGGTAGCCATTGACTGCCATTATATGACTGACAGTTTGCAACGGTTTGAGTTAAAAATCTTCGTTTGTGTTCTACTGAAGAAACAAAGTCACCGACATCTTGGATGCCCTGGGGGTAAGCAGATAAACATCAAATTTTCATTTTTGGGTGAACTATCCTTTTAACATTAAAAAAGATCAATAAATGCTGCAGAAGTGTGGTTCATTTTTGGTTCATGCTGACTACACTAGTTAACTAATGTGAACTAATGAACCTTATTGTGAAGTGTTACCATATATATAAATGTATCTGTATACAATAAAGAAGTTTCCGGCCAACAGCAAAAATTCCTATTCCTATGTCACAATATGAGGTAAATCTGTCCCTGTACATGATACTGATTTTGGTTGCCAAATTGGTTTGGAACAGTTGTTGAATAAACAGTTAAACTGAAATATTATGCCTGTCTTTCTGCTTGACTGACAGTTTTATTGATCACTGAGAGAGCTTTGACTTGGTATGATGTTGGTTTAACTTTTAAAAATAATTTTTAAAAATAGCTTCAATGTAGTAAACTACGTTTGTCATGTTGCTGTAGCTTAGCTTGCTACATTTCCCAGGGCTATAGCTTTAGTGTAATGAAGCTTCATTTAATGAAGAGTAACTGTTACTTGGCTCACTGTAACTGTTGCTTAGCTCACTACATTTTCCAAGTAGCTTGCCCAACACTGCTGATTGGGCAGTACTGCCGCTCTTATCCCACTTCCTCATCTTTTGCCCCCTCTGGTTGGAATACAAAGAAAGTGTCAACATAGGAGAACATCATTAGTGCACTAACTTTTGAAGTTTAACTTTTAAAGCACTGCTCTCTCCTGATGCCTAACATGTGCTCTGCTCATGGATGTGCAAGGGAAGGAGCTGTTTACAGAATAGGACGAGTGGGCATGACTTTAATGTTCTTCTTTCGTATCTCTCACCCCCTCTATGTTTAATAATCTAAATTTTAATAATGATTTTAACTGACAGAGTGTGTCTGCCTCCTGAAAAATGGAAGACTGCTTCAGAGTTTGGGCGCTAAATAAGAAAACGATCTAGCATGAATGAGAATACTGTGGTCAGTAGTATCAAAGCCAGCACTAAGGTCATTAATAGAGTGATATAAACATGGTTATAAGAGTAATGGTGAATGGATTACTTTATAATACATTCTAGTTCCTTTATTGTTCTTCTTTTTTTTTTTATTTATTCCCTTAAATCCCTTTAAAACTTTTAATTTCACCCAATTCAGATAATGCTGAAAACATGGTTATGGCCTTGACATAATGGCTGTTCTTTTATAAAGAGGGGAAAATCACATACTATTTCACCACACACTTCAGCTTGACCCAAAGGTTTTGTGCTACACTCTGTCTGAAAATCTAATCAAGCTCAGTTTGGAAGCAGTAGCTGGTATGGGATTTCCCCTTTATGACAACTCTGGAACTTGGAAGAGTATTATGGAGAGTCATTGCACCAGAGCAGGTTGCAGGAGGATGATGACTGTAAGTGTTTTAAATTCTTCCATTTGCACAGGTGTTTCCCTCACTCTCTGAGCAATGCAGAATCCTCTGTGAGACATATCATTACTAACACCACTCATTCTATCTTAATCCTCTGCCAAAGCTTGGACCTTTATACTATATTCTGATCAGTATCCTGGGAATGTATTGTTATACCGAAGGCCAAAATGGTGGTTGCCTAAGGCTTTCTGCTGGCATGGCCTGAACTTCACTAGTACACTACACACCCACCTCTCAATGTACCACAGTAACTAGTGGTCATTCTGACTGATCAGTTGTTCTAACATTATTGTTTTGCCAGTATGTGTGATATTTTTTTCAGGTAAAACAAAAGGGTGTATGCAACATATGCAACACATAGGATCCTATACAAAGTGTCACAGATAATCCAGAAAACAAACTTTATAATGACAGAACACAATATAGCTTAACCACCTTATTTTTAAAAGGGTTCATATGTTTTTTTTTTTTGCTTTTTTATACTTTGCATAGAGGCAGGGGGTAATTTAAATGATAGCAGAAACATGGTGTGTTGATTTTGTCAGAGTTTCCATCCATGTAGAAGTGCCAAATATCTGAAAAACAAAGCAGAATATTGTGACGGATCAACCAGCCACGCCCCCCTCAGACACCATGCCACCATGTCCACTCACACGATCTAGTTCATCCGAGTTCTAATCACCAGCATCTGTTCCCAGTCACCCAGCACATAAAGACACTCACCTCCCACTCACAGTTATCCAGTCTCAATGTTGCTTACCCCACATTTCTTGGACGCTCGCTTGATCTGTGAACTCTAAGGACATACCTGTTCGGACTTGAATCTGGAATTCCTCCTTTGCAACTTACTCTGTGAACTTCTAACAGATAAGACTGTGAACCTTTTGAAGCCATTATTTTCCTGAGTTTATGCACTACTTTTGTTTTGCTTAAGAAATTCTGAATAAATTACTGTTCTGCTGATTTACCTACTTTACCTGTTTGTCCTTGAGTCCGTGACAGAAGATAATTCTGAACAAAACAAAAAGAAAATTCGGTGGATTGAATCCCGGCACCCGGAACATCACGATTACTTCAAGGAACCGGTTGACACGCTTCGCATCACACTCCAACCACCATCTGTCACATCATCGCCATATACTGCTACTCTTAGCCTATCAACGGGGTCTCAACCTGAGGATTCAACAACAAATGGCTATTTTCGAGAACACTGTTGGATTAGAACGCTTTATGCAGAAAGCCCTACAAATATCTCAACACCTCAATGCGGCTCAACTGGATTTCCAGACTATGTCTGACACCTCACCTGAACCTGCGCCTCCAACACCAGAGCCGATACAGACTGACAAGTACCATCTTTCACGTGCTGAAAAGGTCAGATGCAAACAGCTTAATCTAAGTCTGTACTGTGGAGGTCAAGGTCACATCTTCCGCAGCTGCCCCGTGCGCCCAACACCACCTGCGGTGAGTACCATACATATAAATAGTACAGCCATGAATATTCCTCACAACGATGGTCTGTTGAGATATTATTATTATTATTATTATTATTATTATTATTATTTTATTTATTTATTTATTTATTTATTTATTTTTTGCTCACAAATCTGATCCAGTCAAAATCCTTAGACACTGGATCCTCTGGTAACTTCATCTCCTCACGTCTGCTCAAACCACACAAGATTCACTGTTTAAAGAACCCTACAACCTAAAAAATCATCAACATTCAAGAAAAGCCGCTGGGCCGGGCATGGTGACCTCCTGTACACCCACCCTGAAGTTACATTTACCTGATCGGCACGAAGAAGGAATCTCTTTCCTGGTGTTGGAGGTTGTGACTGTGGATATCGTCCAGGGGGGCCCGTGGCTAGCGCAGCACCAGCCTGTGATTAAGTGGGAGATGAGCGACATCCAGTGGTAGAGTGACTACTGCCTGACTCACTGCTTCAAGGCTTCTCATGAAGAGGATTTCGCTTTCCTAGGAGCTACCTCCATTGAAAGTCCTCACTCCTCTGATTCTGTGGAGATCCCACTTGCATACCGGGCGTTCCAGGACGTGTTCAGTAAATCAGCGGCTACTAGACTCCCACCGCACCGGCCATGGGACTGTGCCATCGACCTGCTGCCTGGGGCCACACTGCCTAAAGGTCACGTGTACCCACTCTCGATCCCGGAGACACAGGCCATGGAGGCGTACATTTAAAGAGGCTCTTTCTCAAGGATTCATTCGCCCATCAATATCCCCTGCCACTTCAAGTTTCTTCTTTGCGAAAGAAAGACAGGGGGCTTTGACCCTCCTTAGAGGAGCTCCGAGGTGCCAAAGTTTTCTCCAAACTAGATCTTAGTGCATATAACCTGATCAGAATCCGAGAAGGACATGAGTGGAAGACTGCCTTCATAACCCCTGCTGGTCACTATGAGTACTGCTTTATGCCATATGGTCTGTCCAGTAGACCTTCTATATTTCAATATTTTGTGAATGAAATTTTCCGTGTCATGCTGCACAAGTTTGTAATCTACATTGATGACATTCTTATATACTCTCCCGATCACAAGACCCACCAGAATCATGTTCATCAAGTACTTCAATGCCTCTGTGAAAACCAACTCTACCTCAAAAAGGAACAATGTGAAGGTAGAAGCCGTTCGCAACTGGGCACAACTTCAGACACTCAAACAACTTCAACAGTTTCTTGGATTTACCAACTTCTGCCGCCATTTCACTGCAAATTTCAGCCAAATTGCAGCACCCCTCACATCTCTGCTCAATAAAAAAACCTTGTGTGCCTACCTGGAATTCTGCTGCTGTCGAACCCTTCCATCTCCTGAAAGACGCTTTCTGCTCCGCTCCCACTCCTACCCATCCAGACCCTGAGTATCCATTTGTGGTGGAGGTGGACACTTCTACTGTGGGAGTTGGAGCAGTTCTGTCACAGTACAAGGGAGAACCACCTATACTCCATCCATGCGTCTTCTACTCCAAGAAACTGTCCCTGGTGGAGCAAAATTATGATATCGACAACCAGGAACTAGCCATAAAGTTGGCTTTGGAAGAATGTCGACACTGGCTGGAGGGAGCCAAACACCCCTTTGAAGTCCTCACAGATCACAAGAACCTGCAATACCTGAGAGAAGCCAAACGTTTAAACTCCAGACAGGCCGATGGTCATTATTTTTCACCCTCTTCAACTTTACCCTCACTTACCGACCTGGTCAAAGGAACACCAAGGCTGACGCCCTGTCCAGAATTCACTCGCCAGATCCACCTACCTAAAAATCTGAACCCGTCCTCCCTTCAGCTGTGTTTGTTTGCCCGATCCAATGGGATTTGGATGAAGAGATCACCCAAGCCACCCTCAAGGACCCTGCTCCGCTGGGAGGTCCGGAGGGGAAAACTTATGTACCAACTTCCCTCCGACTCACCCTCCAGGACTCAGTACATGCTTCTCCGGGATCTGGTCACCCAGGCAGCCAGCGAACTCTTTCACTTCTCCAAGGCAGATACTGGTGGCCTCACATGCACCAGGATGTCACCCGCTACATCAAGGGGTGTTCAGGCTGTGCCATGTTCACCACACCTCGCCGACTGCCAGAGGGTAAGCTAGTGCCTCTTCCGGTACCACAAAGACCATGGACATGCATAGGTATCGACTGTGCTACAGATTTGCCTAATTCTAATGGTTATTATTCTAGTTGTTGTAGACAGATTCTCGAAGGCCTGTAAGCTCATACCACTTTACCCACAGCCCTGGAATCTGCTGAAGCCTTATTTCACGAGGTGTTCTGTAACTTTGGCTTGCCTAAGGATATTGTATCTGATAGAGGTCCGCAGTTCACTTCACGTGTTTAGAGAGCTTTCTTTCAGTTATTAGGTGTGTCTATCCGTTTATCCTCTGGTTACCACCCACAGTCGAACGGCCAGACTGAATGTAAGATCAAGGAGATCAGACGATGCTTATTGTCATGACCAGCAAGACTGCTGGAGCCAGTATCTGCCATGGGCCGAGTACGCCCAGAATTCTCTCCGCCAAGAATCCACTGGTCTCACACCATTCCAGTGCATACTCTGTTAACAGCCACCTTTATTCCCATGGTCAAGGGAACTGTCAGAGGTCCCAGCCATGGATGCTTGGTTTAAGGACAGTGAGAGAGTCTGGGACTCCGCTCACGTCCATCTGTAGCGAGCAGTGTGGAGGCATAAGGAGAATGCTGATGCTCGCCGCCTAGACACCCTCACCTACCATCCAGGAGATCAAGTCTGGCTCTCCACTCGGGACATCTGCCTCTGTCTGCCCTGCAAGAAGCTGAGTCCCCGCTATATTGGTCCATTCCCCATCACGACAGATAAATTATGTGACCTATGAGCTTCAATTACCCGCTCACTACCGCATCTCACCCTCCTTCCACGTTTCACTGCTAAAACCTTACACTGACCCTGTTCTTCTTCCCTCCACAGAACCCGAAGTACCTCCTCCTCCAGAGGTTGACACTGGCGAATCCATCTACACCATCAACCAGATCCTAGACTCCTGGCGATGAGGTGGCCAACTGCAGTATCTGGTCAACTGGGAGGGGTACAGCCCAGAGGAAAGATCTTGGGTCATCCACGACAACTTCCTGGACCCAGCTCTGTTATCTGATTTCCATCGTCTGCACCCTGATCATCCTGCTCCCAGAGGCTGTGGACGTCCTTGTCGTCAGTTGAGAGCAGCAGGAGACGCCCGTGGAGGAGGGGGTACTGTCACGGATCCACCAGCCACACCCCCCCTCAGACACCATGCCACCAGTTCCACTCACCCGTTCTAGTTCTTTTGCAACTTGCTCTGTGGACATTAACCATCTAACAGATAAGACTGTGAACCTTTTGAAGCCATTATTGGCTATTTTCTTGAGTTTATGCACTACTTTTGTTTTGCTTGTGACATTCTGAATAAATCACTGCTCTCCTAATTTACCTGCTCTTGTTCGTCCTTGAGTCTGTGAAAAATATACAATTGTTCAAAGAATTTATCAAATTTTAAAGCACAAGGCATTTGCTTAATCATCGCCCATTTGCAAAACTCTTTTATTAAAATGTGATGCCATGAACCTTGCAGACATTTGCGACTCCAGCTTTCTCTGTCTCTCTCTAAAGCACTCATTGTAACCATATGCTAACTTCTAAACAACACTTGAAAGCACTTGGCT
This sequence comes from Labeo catla, assembly GCA_012976165.1. Classification (NCBI taxonomy): domain Eukaryota; kingdom Metazoa; phylum Chordata; class Actinopteri; order Cypriniformes; family Cyprinidae; genus Labeo; species Labeo catla. Next base: position 372 of record VONZ01001264.1, on the reverse strand, counting down.
AGTGTATAAATTAATTTTCCAGTGTACAGTGCACACTGGACAGTAACAAGCGGAAATAGTCACACACAGTGATAAAAGGCACTAAAGTTTATTTGGATTTATTTATTTTATTTTTCTCCAGGCTCATCTAAGCAGTAACTCCTTTTTGTTTAAATGCTTATCATCTCACTCAGGGTTCCAGAGGAAATATTCACTTAGATTCAGAAGACCATTTGGGAATTTTATCACCTTTGGCAAGATGCCCATGTCTTGCACTATGACCTCTAATGGGAAGACCAAATGGACAGAGTGGACACGATAACATTTTATAACATCCTTTAATTCTTTAGAACAGCTGCTTGCCTGTGCATTGTGCAAGCTGGGACTTTGATT